>CM069908.1:5671594-6012584 GCA_036172215.1 Camellia granthamiana | reverse complement strand
AAAGATGGATCTTACATAGTTGAGATTTGTGGAAAAGTCGTGGATGAGGATTCAGGTGAAGAGCTCGATAGCCTTGGCAAACTTGCCCCGACGTAAGCCCACTTTTCACAGATGATTTCCTTAATTATTCATTTTGTTTATTTGAATTATTGGAATGCTTTTATCAATTGCATAAAGATTTTCCTCCTCCATTATGACTTATAACCTGCCTAATTCATGTGACTAGGACAGCTTCGAAACTTTAAATGGAAGACATGACTTCGGGGTTTTTTTTTGGGGTTCACGAGAAGATAAGAGTAGTAGGATACTGGGAACCAATGGTACCAGAAAATATTAATACCTTAGCAATTTACATTTTCAAATGCTTGTTTCGAAACATGGTTACATTACATTTTAGTTTCAAATGGTGAATTTAGCGATCCAAAGCAATCCAATGTATTTCCGTTTTTAATTGATCATCCTTGAAGGTTAAAAGAAAACCAAAAGACATGAACTAAAATCTAGGTAGAGTGGGGTTTTGGTAGAATGAAACATAAAGATGGGTCATAATACTCATGGAAATATGTTGTTACACGTTAATTTGAAAAAAAATGTACATTTTGTTGGATGTCTTAACTGTTAATAGAAAATTACTCTGCACATACCTTAAATGCTAATATCATGAGCTACATAAGTCTACTTCTATCATGCCACATTTTAGAGATGTGATGTACCACGTTCTATGTACTGGAACAATCCACCTTCCAGGCAACATAGCTGGGAACAATGTTAAATGGGAATTGAGGGCAGTGAACATTAAGTTGTGGACTAGAATATTATAGGTCTGCTGAAATGAAGCTTAAAAGTGAAAGCATCACTGCTTTAGGTTTGAATCTGAAATCTTGATATATTAACGAGGGACTGAGAATCAATTAATCAACATATATTTTTCAGTAATATATCCTTTTCCATAATCGCTTATGACTACATTTCATGCGAAAAAATTGTGGATCTTGATGCTACAGAAAATGAAGATGTTGAATCTTTTTATAGCACAGATTAATGTGTTTTCAATGATCATTTAGCTATAATTTTTTTTTGTTTTGTTTGTGGAACAGAGTCGAGAAGGTGAAACGTGGATTTGGCATGAAAGTTCCAAGAGTAGCTGCATAAGCGCATTATATGTTAGCAAATACACACTACCTCCATTGCTTCAAATGTGTGAATGATCTTGAAGGTTGAAACAGTACCCTCCTGACAAACTTATTGGAAGAAAATTTGAACTAGTTTTTTCTTGCATTTTTGGAAATGAGAAGAAGATATTGGATTGTTGGTGTGTCATCGATGTCTCAAAGCCGTTTGTTTGTCAAGGAATTTCATGTTTGATTGATTGTTTGGTTGTCAAAATGTTACCCGTGATTAGTGCCATATTCTGTATCTGTATATGTAAACATGTAATTTTTCACCCGAGTGTGACTATATTGGATCTTTATTCCCTATTATACTTCGCTAGATTTGCCCAATTTATACATGTAGAGAGAGAGAGAGAGATTGATATTGATATTGATATTGATATTATGACAGTTTCCCCCTAAAGCCATGGATGCACCTTAACCAGTAAAAGCAAAGAAACAAGATTTTTATTGAATGAGACATGGATGCCACCCTTTGTCTCACATCTTTCTCCTATTCTATGAATTATCTGTACAATCAAATTTACTTGTATCTATATATATATATATATATATAGAGAGAGAGAGAGAGAGAGAGAGAGAGAAATAGATGATGGTGTTAACCTGCAGCTGTGTTTAATAGATAATCTATCTATCTATCAACTCTTGAGATCAAAGCAAAGGAGTTAGGAGGATAGGGGGCATGTGCATTGAAGGAACTTTGTTCCCTTTCAGACAAAGTATCAGAGTGCAAGGGATTGAGAACAAATGACATATTTTCTTTTATCCACTGGATAGCTGCCCCCATATATAAGAAATTTATTATGTTGTCCTTTCCTTTTCAATAATATATACTGGGGTTAATTACATTAAGAACCCTGCAATTATTAGTTAATATTGTTTTATCCCCGCATTATGAATATATATATTTTGACTTTTCAACTATAAAAATGAACTCCATTCAGCTCAAAATATTAGTTCCTTTAGGAAAATTCAACCTTTTTGATGGTGCAATTATAACGCTTAAAAAGTATTAAATTTCTAAAGGGATAAACTCTCTTTCATACTGTATCTTTTCATATTCATCTTTTTTTAAAAAATTATTTTTGTGTCTGAATTCAGACATCAAATTGATGATTTGAACTGTTCTATAATAAAGGTCATCCATTTGAAAAATCAATTTCATCGGATAAATATGTTTTTGAAAATAGATTATTTATGGTTTTTAGAGACAAATATGATAAAATGAAAAAGTTATTGAATTAATCCAAATTTTTTTTTTTTAGATGATATACATAGGATACCTTATAAAATACTCCTTCTGTCTCAAAATATTAATCATTTATTCTATTTTTATTGTCTCAAAATATTAGTCCCTTTTCAAAAATTAAGGATTAAAATAATATGAATTTTTTTATTTTGTTCTTCTATAAAATTCATTAACATTAATTTTTTTTTTTTTTCGCTACAACTTAACATTAATAATTTTTAAAGTGTAATAATTGTATCACTAAATGATAGTTTGGAAAGTTTTTTGAAGAATAATAATTATACTATCAAAAAAAATTAATTTTTTCAAAAAAAAAAAATACTAATATTTTGAAAAAAAAAAAGTAATTATTTAAATTATTAAAATAAGAACCCCCAAGGGACGGTGTAATCCATTAGCAGAGACATTTCTGACTTTAATTTCTTACCCTCATTAAATAACAATTCTCTTATACTAAAGGATAGCGGTGGTGATCCATGCATCAATTAGTGTATTAATTAGTATATTAATATTAATTATGACATTATTATTAACCCTACTCATTAATCACATTATAAATATCAAAAATCTATTAAATTATACAACATCATCAATTGGCACACTAGTTAGTACATAATTGATACATATAATATATTCTAAAGATAGAGGAATTCTATTTGCAATCAAAAAAATAATTACGCTTAATTTTTTAATATATCTTATTAAATTATTTAAGATTATAATTTATTTTCAATACACCTTATTCTTTTCTCTTTTTTTTAAATTATTCTTCAAGATGCATTTAAATAATAAACAAATAAAAAATCCTAAATTACACCACTTTAATCTTCAAACTCTTCCATCACAAGTGAAGTATCTTCTTCGTTGATCTTGCCTATCTCTTTTAGCTTATATATGATGAACTCAGTAACCCTATTGAAATGAATTTCCTAGAAACATACAAATGAAATGAGGGGTGGTTCTAAAATTGAATTGGCATGAGCTTGCAAAAACTCTGATGTGAATATGGGAAATCCTGTATTTACTCTATGGGCGATGCTTCCGACCCCCAGTGGCACTCCCAATGACGTGTCAGCCTTTAATTGGGTGAAAACAAAACAAAAAAAAAGAAGAAAAAAAAAAAAAAACAGTTTTTTTGAGCCAATCACAGTCGACCCCCAGCACCCCCACTGGGGATCCGAAGCATTTTCCTTACTCTATAGAAGTGAACACGTTTTCACACACACATTCTCTCTCTCTCTCTCAATTCTTTATTATTTATGCGAATGTGTATTGGTTAAAAGTTGATTTTTTAACTTTTTTTAGTGTTTTTTTTTTTTTTTAAAATATGTAAAAAATATGAAAGATGGTATGATCCAAAAAGAAAATTCTATTTTCACACACCTTTTTATTTCAATACACATCATATCTCAATGCACATACTTATGAATTTAGTTATATGTTATTGTTCTTATTCTGCACACCACATATTTCAATTATAATCTTCAACTCATATCTTATATACACACCCCCTAAATAGATTTTCTACAGTTTCAAATCCTTCAAAGAGCCAACATTTCCACACACCCACCCATGGCAACAAACCACAACTTCATTGACGACCCTTCCAACAAGTAAGAGCTATTTCTAATCAAATCATATAGCAGATTGATACACCTACTTGTTAAACAAATCTACCCTATACTCCATTTCATTCTTTGCCAATCCAAAGATCTACACAAAATCATCAAAAAAATTAATCTTTTCCAGTTATAGTTTTGATATAGTGTTAGTGTCTGTATATATATGAAGTACCTGTTCTTTTTTTGGGATAGAGGGGGTGTTGTTGGCAGCCATTGAAACCTGAAAGAACTGAAAGATCAATCAAAAAAAAAATATTCAGAAACAAGAAGTCACTCACCAATCAAAAAAAAAATTCTAAAATTATTGTACATTTTCAATTATGTACTTCCAAATTATTTATAAATTTTTTATACTTAATTTTTGAATTTTTAAAATTAATTCAGTTCTGTGGTGCCAAATGTTTTACAATTTTTTAGGGTCTGTTTGGTAACGTTTACGTTTTCAGTTTATATTTACAAAAATTTTATAAACTGATTTTTGTTTATTTTTAGAAAAACATAAACTACAAACGCATTTGGTAATTAACAAAATGTTTAAAAAAATTTAAAAATATAAAAAAGAGTGAGAAATGACAAGTGGTGGCAAGTGGCGGCGGAAGACGGTGGTGGAAAGTGGTGACGGTGAGTGGTGGGTAGCGGGTGGTGGTGGGTGGTGACGGGTGGGTGGTGGTGGGTAGGTGGGTGGGTGACGGTGACGGGTGGTGGGTGGTGGTGGTGGTGGTGGTGGGGTGGGTGGTGGTGGCGAAAGACGGCGGTGGAAAATGGTGGCGAGTGGTAGCTAGTGTTGGGTGGTAAAAAAAAAAAAAATGAAAACTCAAAATGGAAATACTTTTTTTTAGTTTATATTTTTTGACCAAATTTATAAACTGAGACCACTAATTTATAAATCAAAAATTTACCAAACAAATTTTTATTTGAGTTTTTTAAATTTTTGTAAATATGAACAGAAAACTGAAAACGTAAGTGTTACCAAACGACACCTTAGTACTTGATATAAGAGTAGTTTATGCAAGCAATGGACAGAGTGTAACGATGGAGTGTAGCAAGTAATGGAAAACAATAGAGGAAGTGAGAAACAATGTATGAACTAAGTTTTAATTTATTTGTTTTTGTAAAAAGATGTGCATTGAGAATTATTCAATATGTTTGGTTTGAGTTTTTTGGATTAAGTTTTTTGAACGCTGAGTTTTTTTTTATTTTCGTGTTTTTTTTTTGTTTTTGTTTTTAGTGAATATTTTTAAAATTTCTCGCATTTTTTTTTTTACTTTTTTAGATGCACCTTACTTAGATGTATCTAAAAAGTAAAAAATTTGTGAAAAAATATTTTTAAAAATTAATAAATACATAAAAAATATAAAAAATGTACTGAATTCTCGTATTTTTGGTATTTAGTGAATTTTAAAAAGGTTTTTTTTTCACAATTTTTTTTACTTTTTAGGTATATTTATGTTAGGTATGTCTAAAAAGTAAAAAAAAAAAAATTGCTTAAAATATTTTAAAATTCAGTAAAACAAAAAAATACGGGAAAATAAGAAAGTAAATTTTCTGAAAAAGTGTTTTTGGAAAGAGAAACCAGAAAATTTTTTAAAGATATGTACCGAGAAAATCTAGATTTAATTTGTAGTAGTGTGTGTGATGTCCATTATGGTCATTTTGCTTCATGATAAATTGTCATAATTTTTTTTTCATTGTGTATATAGAGACAAAAAAGTGTACGGAAATAGAATTTCTCGACCAAGAATAGGTTAAAAGTTAGAAGATGACTTTTAACTATCTTCCTAAAATACCCCTATGTCATTTATAATATAGGAGTTCTTTTCTTATTTGATTATTATTCTCTTCTATTGTGTGATTTTGTTCAAAATTTTTCTATTTATAAGTAACGACAAAAATAAGAAATAATGATATTGATGATAATGATGAGTTTTGGTAGGGTGGATTGAAATTTTGAAGTGATGAAGAAGATAAAAAGAAAATATTTGAGAAGAAGCTGCAGAGAGTTAAATATGATGAATATGTATAAGTGATTTGAGTGTATTATGAGAAAAAAAATTTATTTAAGGTTTGATGTGTATTATCTTTTTTAGTAATTTACATTAAGATATAATAAGAATAAATTTTTAAAATTTTTAATTAGGCATATTAATTTATTAGTTGATTGCAAATGGAATCACCCTAAAAGATAAGATTTAAAAACAAACAAAAAAAATAAAATAAAAACCATTAGTGATACATTAAGATGGTTAAAAACTGATTTTTTTTAATTTTTAATTTTTTATTAGTATTTTATGTTAGAAGTAACATAACTCAAAATAGGTTAAAGTTGTTTTTGACTTTTAACCTATGTTTCCAAAGGCCCCTAAAAGCAAACTGAAAAGCAAGCATACTCTGCCAGTTTATGATAGGTTAAGAATTAATAATTAAAAAGTAAAAATTAAAAAATATATATGTTTTTTCAATCTTTATATAATTAAATTTTAAATTTAGTTAAGTTATTTTTTGTTTAATAAATTATAAGCAAAATTTATACTAAATAATAGACTCCAAAAAAATAATTTATAAGCAATTCAGATAAAGTATACTATCTTATCATACAATTAAGCATTAAGATATTTTTTAAATTGTTGTTTGGCAAAAAAAAATTAAGCTGACTTTTTTAGAGTTGAGACTTTTTTAACTTGGAACTAAAAAGTTAATTTTGTTTGACTTTTTTAGTTTTTTTGACTTTTATGAGAGAAAAAAGTAAAATAATTATGATTTAAATGTAATATTTTGTTTTGTTAATTTTTAGTAACTAATTTAGCCTCAATCATAATTGCCAAATGAAGCCTAAATTGCTAAGCTTTAAAATCAAATCAATTACTTCTAGTATGTTAGACCATCTCCAACGGTTTATCAAACCCAGCATCAAATTCAAAATTTGGTGAAAAACCTATTGTTCACTGCTCCAACGCTTGCACCAAATCGATATCAGATTGAGATTTCATCAAAAAATTCATCAAACTGAATACAGGTGAAGCGTTTCACCAAATCACTGTTACTGACCGTTGGATTTATAACAACCGGTCGACCAGCCGGTTGACCAACCGGTCAACCAGTAAAAGATTCAAACAGTTCAGAAAAAAAGTTCAAACAGTTTTAAAAAAAAAAAAAAAAAAAAATTCTCCCTAACCGGTCACCGGTCGGTCGACCACTCGGTTGTCCTGGAAAAAATTCAGAAAGTTCAAAAAAAGGTTCAGACAATTCAAAAAAAAAAATTTTTTTGTCTAACCGATCGACCGGCCGGTTGACCACCCGGTCGTCCCGAGACAAATTTGGTGAAAGGTAAACCGTTGGAGCATCTCATCCTAGACTTGGTGAAATAAGTCATTTTTTACTCAAATTTGATGAAAAATCTGAGTCACCGTTGGAGATGCTCTTACAACCAACAACCAAATCTTTGATTTAAGTTTCAAAATTTGTTTTTTTGAAAAATATTGAAAATTATTTTGGGAAAAATAAACTTAAAAAAATGTTTTTGAAAATTTTAAAATTATTAAAAAACAAAATAATATAAAAATGAGGAGTATCTTTAATTTTTTTTTTTTTTAATTTTCATTAATGATTTAGTAAATTAATTTTTCACATTTTTCATTAAAAAAAATTTTGAAAACAAAACTAAACTAAACTCTTAATTGTAATAGTTACAAGATTTAATTGTTCATGCCAACAAACTATTACTCAATTTTTTTTTTGTTTATTGGTTTGTTGCAAATAAAACAGTTTTTTTGGTTCCATTTGGTTTCATCTTCTCTACGTACAATCCAAAAAACAAAAACAAACGAAAACAGATGAGGTTTGATCTAAAAAACACAAACCCATTTTCGTTTTCATCATTGGCTAACAAGCGCAATCACGTATTTGTGAAGTTTGGTGTGTGTTTTCTCTTACTGGGTCTCGCGTTTCGCCTCTTCTTATCAACCACCTCTCTTCAGTTTTCTTCGGATTCTACTGTGAATCAAACCCAAATTTCCAAAAACAATGGTGAGTTCTCTCTCTCTCTCTCTCTCTCTCTCTCTTGTAGCCATGCATGATGAATGCCAGCAATCACACGATCCAAATCTAACTAGGGTTGTTTTTTCCCTCTTGTAAAAGTTGGGTTTTCTCTGTTTTTTTGTTTTTGTTTTGGGAATGTATGGATTGAGATAATGATCCTATATGTATGTATATATATAGATTACTGATTGTTCATTATTTTAGGAGATGGTGTGGACATTTTATTTTTTTTAATCATGAATGTGAAATAAAATTTAAATAACAAGGGTTCTTTCAATTTGTTTTTTTTTTTTGGTTTTTGAATGTTAGGAAATGGGATACCCCTGTTTTTCTTCTTCTTCTTCTTCTTCTTCTTCTTCTTCTTCTTCTTGTTTACTTTCCATTTTTGCTTGGTGCCAAAATTTTGTAATTATTTTTTTTTCTCATCTCTTTCAATTTATGATTAACAAATTCAAGTCAAGAAAAAGGAAAAGAAAATATGCTCTTTTTTATTTTTATATTCATGCTTGAGCCCTGATGTCAGTTATGTCACCTTTCAGAGCTAGTATATGATTTGTTGTGTATGTGTGTTATGTGTATAGTTCTGTATTTGGATCACTTTATTGCACTGCAGGTAAAATATTTGAATTTGACTATTCAGTAGTTTTGATTGGTAGGGTATTGAAAATGTGTCCAATTATGTTACTCGAACTAGACTCATGTTTCGATCCTTAAAAGCTCTTTCGAGATTAACTTGTTACCAAACAAGTTAAGTTTTTAACACATTTTGGCACTCGTTATGTTTTTAAGCCAAATTTTACAATTTACTATCGGGCTCAGTTTTGTTATAAGATTGATTAAAACTCATTTAATGTTGGTATGAAAAAAAATTCCAAACTAGAACACTTGTCAAGTTTGTTAAGTTTGACTTGAACTGCCTACTTATCGGATTGACTTGGCTTGTTTACTGGGTCTGCAAATGAAAATCATCATCACTCTGTAGCCTGCACAAAGGGTCCAAAACTCTGTCCTTCACAAATTCAAGTACTTCTTTCTATTTTGTTGGTGGTGTTTTAAGTTTGATATCAATATAATTATATACCCTTTTAACCCGCAAGGGTGGCCTAGTGGGTGAGGGCGGAAACCTGGGGTCTGGGAGTTTGCTCCTCCTGGAGGTCTCAAGTTCGACCCACCCCCCGCTCGGCTGCTGTGCGGGCCACTGGGGGTTATGCCCGGTCGTTACCTCCAGGGCCCTTAGGATTAGTCCCATACTTCGGCTGTGGGGATACCTGAGTTATCAAAAAAATAATTATATACCCTTTGATATCTTTGTTTGATCCATTGTATTGAATCCCCTATAATCTCTCTTTCCCTCTGAAGTCATTTGTGCCAAACTAACATTCATTCAATTACACCATCGATAGTCACAGCAGAATGTGATATATTTACGGGGCAATGGATTCTGGATCCCTCCGGTCCATTTTACTCTAACGAGAGCTGCCAGGACATCGAAGGTCATCAAAATTGCATGAATAATGGCCGCCCTGATTCAGAGTATCTTTACTGGAGGTGGAAGCCACGGGATTGCGAGTTACCAAAGTTTGATCCACAGAGGTTTCTGGATTCGATGACGAATAAATCATGGGCCTTCATTGGTGATTCAATTTCGCGTAATCATGTGCAGTCATTGCTTTGCACTCTGTCACAGGTAACATTTCAAATTTCACTATGATGCAATAACTCATAGTAATATAGATTAGCCACTAAATTATCTTCTTCTTCTTCTTGTTCCTCTTCTCTCTTTTTTTTTTTTTGTTTTTTTTTGTTTAATTTATTACTTTAACAGCAATGGAACTAGTGGGGACATCATAATGTTGTTTGTTGATTTAGGCTTTAAATAAACTTGTTTTTTAAGCTAGACATTAATATAGTATTGTTACAGTTTTCAATGTCATAATTGCAGCAGAGGTGACTCAACCATTAGGCCACTTACTTTGTCTCGTAAAGATCTACTAAAAAAATGTTAAAAAATTCTTATTATCAAAGACCTCAAATTTTCAAAGGCCTAGAAAGATAAGGCCTCAATGTGATGTTTAGTTTGAAGTCTCAAAAAACCTTAGACCGCTATTGATTGCCAAGTAGGTATGCATAACCTCTTGGGTTGCGAGGAGTGTTCTGGTTAGTTGTTGTTTGTTGTTTATGTTTGTGTTCTTTGTGTTTTAGCCTAGTCCCTCAGGCAGTGAGGGTTTTACTTTCTTCGTTGGCTAGGTTGCATTTTTGTATTGCCTTGTGTTACCTCTGAGGATTGTTTTTGAGAGACCCTTAGGGTTGTGTCCCAAACCTTATTGCATAAAAAAGGGGCAGCCCAGTACCCCCTCTTGTAAGATCTGGAAAGGGTCAGACGTACACAGTTTAACTTACAAAAAAAAAAATATTTGTGCACTGTCTTCCATTGGCTTCTTTCAGTACCGGCTACTAGGTCATCTAGAGAATGATGAGCTACCACCAGCTGTGATTGATGTTTCTTTTATGGTTAGATCACCTTGTTTTTAAGTGGTTGGGTAGTCACTCTCAAAAAGTAAATTTTCATATTAAATCACCTTGCGAAAGATTTTGAATTTTGATTCAGTTTCTTTGTTTTCTCAAGTATTTTTCTGATTATGGCTGATCCACATTGTTGTTGCCTGGTCTGAATCAACGATAAGTTATAACTTTATAGTATTGATTGTTGTGAGTTGTAAGCAACTACTACCAATTAAACACTTGCCATCATCAATATTATTCCAACCCTCACCTTCCAAAACAAGAATGTAGAAACTATTTCATTTAATACACAATGTTTTGTGAAGTAAATTTACCATATATAGAATCCGTGCACACTAACATACCTAGTAACTTTAATGTGTGGTCTAGATTCATTTAAGATGTGGGTTCCACTCTATAAAAGTTGAATCTGAACCGTATATTATTTTTTCTGGGTATATTTGTGTGTGTGGATGCACATACCTTTACTTTATTGGACATGAAGGATTCTCTAGCTTCAGAAATTTTTATTCAGTAAAAAATTTAATTATGATATGATCTATTCACCATTGTTGTATTTGCCCACCTACTACCTCTCCTAGACATTGTTGTATTAGCAGGAGACTTGTTTGCTAAGTACAATTTATTTATTTAAAAAAAACAGGTCCTATTATTTGCAATTTGAAATGGAATTTATACCCCATGTTGTGCTTAATTGTACCTTGAGAAGTAACCATTGCATGGGTTGGTGAAATAGTAACAATTCATAACCAAAATAAAAGGGGGAACAAGACGACACTTCAAATAAATTTGCTTGCAATTTTGCAAGCCTTAAGAATGCTTTGAAAACTAGGTGATTTTTTTTCTCTCTTTTTCTATTTTTTATTTAACAAATAGAACAATCCTCATACCATCTGATATCATTGATATAGACATGTATCTCAATACCATTATTTAAAACCATGGTTCATAGCATTATACTGTGTCGTTCAACAAGGATTTGGTAGCATGAATGGTGCAGTTGATGAAATGTAACTAAATTTTCCCTACAGGCGGAACAAGCTGTTATGGTCTACCATGACAAGGAGTACAGATCGAAAAAATGGCATTTTCGCTCTCACAACTTCACTCTTTCAGTAATTTGGAACCCTTTCCTCCTGAAAGCCGCTGTTTTCGAAGACATGAATGGAGTTTCATCAGCTGACATTCAACTTCATCTTGACAAACTCGACACATTATGGACCCAACAATACAACAGTTTCGATTATGTGATAATTGCTGGTGGGAAATGGTTTCTGAAAACAGCGATCTACTATGAGAATAACACAATCAAAGGGTGCCATTATTGCCCAGGTAAGAATTTGACCGAGTTAGGATATGATCACGCCTATCGCAAAGCACTACAGTTAATTTTTAACTTCGTCACGAGTTCAAACCACAAAGCGTATGTGTTCTTCAGAACTACCACGCCGGACCACTTTGAGAATGGAGAGTGGTTTAGCGGGGGTTACTGCAATAGAACCGGTCCATTTAAAGAAGGCAAGGTTGATTTAAGCACCGTTGACACGACAATGCGTAACATTGAGTTAGAAGAATTTGAGAAGGCTATGGCAATAGGATCTGAAAAGGGGACGACTTTGAAACTATTGGACACAACCCATCTTTCGTTGTTGAGACCAGATGGGCACCCAGGACCATACCGGCAGTTTCATCCGTTTGCCGAGGGTAAAAATATAAAAGTTCAGAATGATTGCTTGCATTGGTGCTTGCCCGGGCCAATAGATTCATGGAATGAGTTGGTGATGAAAATGTTGTTCAGTGGTTGAGAATGTTGATGAGACGAATCAACTTTTTTTTTGCCTTCGATTCTCAGGTTTTTTTCAAAATTGTGGGATTATTGTGATCTTAATGATCAGAAAGAAAGAGGAGGGAAGGGGACATAATTTGTATAGGTTGGGTTGTAATTGAAGCCACCGAACCATTGAAGCTTGCAAGAAGGAAAGCAGAGGAGTGGCTATACAGCAAAAATATACTGTTGTTCTTCATTTGATCACATCTATACCGGAAATGTAGAAAACAAATTCACTAGAGGTATATATAGTTTTTGATTTCTCTCTGCAAGAGTATGATGATGTTTAATCTTGGGGGGTTTTGTAAGAATGATCATTTTCTGGTGTTAAATTGCAACCGGTGTAAGACAATGTTTTGATTAATCAATTTTATGGAATTCATATTTTGTTGAGTCCGAAAGTGGATATGATTATTTGGTTCTTCTCTCCATTTCTTGAAGTTCAAATACATACCAAAAAGGGTGAGTTCATATTTTTGCTTTGTATGCTTCGGCAGAAAATGCTTTCCTACAGCAAATTGTGTTCAATAGAAAACTTTTTCCTTTGAATAAGACATTAAAACTAGTCTTTTACAGGTTGCAATAGTGTGATAGCGGTGGTAGCAAAGTGGCAGTGATGGCGGTGGTAGGGTGGTGGAAGCGACGGTTCTGGGGTGGTGGAGATGGAGGAGGTGAAGAGGTGGAGGTGGTGGTGATATGATACATTCCACCTTTTAAAAGTGATTTTTCTTCCTCATCTAAATAAACTTATTTTTTGTTCAACGGATCATTTGTGTTTAATTGTATAATTGGTTTCTTTGTTCGTAGGGAACTAAAAATCAAATTCCTGTTTTTGCTAGGGGAGTCACTAAACTTGCAGAGACCAAAAAAAAAAAAAAAAAAAAAAAAAAAAAAAAAAAAAAAAGAAGAGAATAAACTACTAATAGATTTTAATAATTAGATTTAATTCCCATAAAATTCTATTAAAAATAAATTATAATAAAATTGTCACTAAAAATTATTTTTGTCTCGATTTTTTACATATTGCTAAAAATTGATAATTAATGATTTTTTATTATCACAATTTTTATAAATTATCACTAAAATTTATAATTAGTGACTTTTTTTAAAATAATTTTTAAACTGTCACTGAAAGTTCAAAATTAATAATATTTTTTTGTGATGATTTTTTTGAATGGTTGCTAGAACTTATAATAAAAATATTTTTTGTGACAAAAATTTCAAACTGTCGCTGAAAGATTTTTTTAATAATGTTTGATAAAAAATACCATTAATTATCATAAGACCTATTCGATAATAAATTTACCTATGAAGACCTAAGCGTAAATCCCCCTAAGAATTGGTGGTGATCCAAACATGAAATTTTTTTTTATTTTTTATTTTTTTATAAGAGACTAGCCACCAAGTATAGTCGCAGCTGCGACCGATAGCTTCTAGTAGTATCATTAATTTAATTGGCGATGGATCAAACACCAACAAATGGACGACACATAGCACCACTTCCGCCCACCACCTGATCAACAGGAGAGAGAACTGATACATCTGCAGAACTTATCTTCCAACCTCAAGAATTTGTTCATCACGCTAATCTGAACATTGAAATATGAAAAAGGACACATTCAAGTGAATCTGAAAGATCTGAATAAACACAAACTTAAAAGGGCACAGCTGTAATCCGCTCCGTTCTGTAAAATTTCTTTACAGAGATTGAAAGAGAAAAGTGAACTGGGTTGAATTGTATATAACCAAGTAACTAACAACATGTACGAATATGGGATTGGATCATAACCACGAAGATTTGAGTACAAGGGCATTTTCAAAGACAACAACAACCATGTAACGAAGCGACTCAACCAAAAATTCTATAAACAACCGATCACAACAACATCAACACAATAAAAAGGAATAAAGAACAGCAATCACCCAGGAGAGAAATCAACTATACTCCTGATCCAGAAGAGAATTTGCAGAATAGATTAAAACATCTTCTTATTCAAATTTTATGCAATTTATTACGTCCAACACAACAACCTAAAGCATAAGTTTGCGAATGGCATGCTCAACATAAAACCTGAAACAAGTTTTGATCACATTCAAGTCACTTCTTTCTCACATTTTCCTACTTGGTTGAGGCATCGTTATCTTGCTTCCTTGGCCCTGGTTTAAGGAATGGGTCCTGCAAATTCAAAATTATGTGAAACAAATGTTAGATTGGGTGTATGGTTCAGCTAGCCAATAAAGAGGTAGAAAGGGGAGGCACAGACAAGAGATTTGGACTTTCTGCAAGATTTCAACACCACCCAATGAAGTAAGCATAACAAACGGAAATTCAAGGAGCTTCATACACTCATACTCTTTGATTCTCACTAAGAACGGAGAAAACATATGCTTTAGGCTTATGTAAACAACTTTGGGAACCAGATGTAGTTAACAAGGTAAAATTGAGAGAAGAATTGCACCAAAAATAAAGATATAGAATCACTCAACATACTGAATGCTATAATTTTGTTGTCCACCAATCTGTTTTAGATACCTAAAAATAGACTTCTCTGCCAATTTTATATAAATTTAAAGGAAGATTCATCAAGGGCTACAAAAAATCTAGCAAATCAATTGTCAATGTTAACACTAAACTTTTGTTTTTTTGATCGACAGGATGGAAATAGGGAAATGGAAGATGCACTCGCAGTGATAAATCTCAAACCTAGACATCATGCCTGGTAAGGAAGCATGCAAAAATCAATTGCCAATGTCAACACTAAACTTGAACCACAATACATGGGGTAGGCCAATTGCTTTGGGATGTATTGATTTCTGTTGACTTGAGTTACCTAAATTAGGCACATTTTCTATCACCGAATAATGACCACAGTACGAGTACTATGCAACAAGTCCGAAAGATATTGACACAGCGAGTACAGATATTGATCCCTATAAAATAGACTAGCGGGAAAGCACACAAAGCAAATTACACTCTTAATCTAGCTATCACCTTGCTGAGCTTGAAGCCATTTTTTAAAATCCTAATATGGCATGTGTGGAAGGATTTGTCTCCAACTTTTTCTATCTATAATGGCATACCCAGTTGAGTGAATTTCATCAACTCCAAAAAGCACCCTTTATAAACATTTTTTTACTGGAACTACAGTTTAAGGCATTGTTAAACCTATAATTTCTAATAACTTTATCCTCTTGAAACCAAATTAAGGAAACCCTAGAACAATATACCCATCTTGTTACACAACTTTAGTTCTTCAATATTAATGGTTAAAAAGAACACTTTTAAAAATCAAATTACAATTTGATAATTCAAAATGCTAATAAATTACAAAACCCTATTTTTCTTAATCAGACAAAGTTACCGAAACAGAGAAAACATTGAACTATCTGAACCACCATAAATATTAACAATAATGTTGAGATGGAACACCCAGCCGATTGAATTTCATCAACTCCACGAAGCTCCCTTTACGAACTATTTTGACCTGGTACTATAGTTTAAAGCATGGTAAACCCTAAAAATCCTAACTTTATCTTCTTGAAATCAAATTAAGGAACCCTAAAACAACATAACCCATCTTGCCACAGAAATCAATCCTTCAATATTACTGAGTAAAGAGAACAGTGTTAAAAATCGAAAACCAAACCACAATTTGGTAATCCAAAACACTAAAAAATTACAAAACCCTAATTGTCTCGATCTGAGTAAATCACCTGAAACAGAACAAACATTGAAAGAAAGAAGAATAACTAATGCTCCAGAAGATGCGTATCAATTGGATCACACTTACAGTTATTCAATTTCATAAATCTAGGGATTGATTGAATCACAGTAAGAGAGAGAACATACATTTTGGACGAAGATAAAGTTGGCGACGACCACAGTGGCCACGATTGATCCCAAAATCGCAGCTGGGCCAGTTAGCAGACTCCATTTACGGTAAATCATTTTTTCTTCTTCTCTCTTTCTTTCTGCGATTTGCTCTGATTTTCTTGAAGAATCACGGTAACCAAACAAACAAACAACCGATAGTCTTATTTAGGCCGAATAATCGGAATGGAGAATTCGGGTGGGTTTGTCCGAATAACCTAACCCAACCCAGCCCAATCCTATAAAAATAAAAATGGGTGTAAATGAAGAATGTGTTAAAATTTATTTTCTTCAAAAAAATAAATTCTTAAGAGTAGAATTACTTCCAAGAATCAACCAAAAAAACTAAAAACTACTTAGAATTTTCTTTTATTTTCAAATTTAATTTAATTTTCATGACATATCTAATTAATCTCTAGTCAAATTATATATCTATATATAAGAGCCGCTTAGCTGCTTGAGGTTCTTCTTCTTTTTTCCGTTTTTGTCATTTCATTTTGAATAATTTATTAATGGTGGCCTAGATGTTGAGTGAAAGTTTTTTCATAATTACGCAAATATTTTTGATCAATTATGCAACAGTTTTTTTTTTTTTTTGCAATTACCAAACATTCTTGGTCAATTATGAAACATATTTTTTCGTAATTACACAAACATTCTTGGTCAATTATGAAACATAATTTTTTTATTTTTTAACAAATTACAAGTACACTCATAAAATTTGTTTAAAATATGAATAGGTCCTATAATATTAGAAATTACAACTATCGTTTGTTATTAATTTTAATTTAACACAATACTCAGAGGAAAAAAAAACTATTCTCATATGCAATAATAACTTATCAAAATTGTTTATTGAAAAATATTTTTTATATCATTAAAAAATATTGATTTACTTATTAATAAAATTAGTCATTTGTTATGCAAGTGTGATTTATGTATTAATAAAATTAGTCATTTGTTATGCAAGTGTGATTTATGTATTAATAAAATTAGTCATTTGTATATATATATATATGTATTTTATTCTTCTTCTGTATTAGTTTAGTGAATTATGTTAGTAGTTTTTTTTAGATGGGAGAATTATCTTAGTATTTGTTTTACATTTATCTGTTGAGAAAAGCTATACACCATTTTTTTTTTAATTTTATAAATTCAGAAGAAATGTTAAAAACTCATAAATTCATCCAAAATGATATGGTAATAGAATTGAAGTTTACATCATTAGGTGTATAAGAATTTCTCCAACGGTGCATCTTTTTTTCACCAAATTTGAGTAAAAACTCCATTTGATATTAAATGCTCCAACGGAGGATTTTGAGCTTTCATCAAAATACAGGTTGACCGAGTGGATGTTTGGCCAGTCGACTGGTCAGTGTATTTTTTTCACAAATTTTTGCCTAGAGGTGGTCATTTGGGGGGACATTCGAGTAGATGACCGGGCAGATGTCCAGCCGATCGACCGACCAGTGTATTATTTTGACGAATTTTTGCCTAGAGGTGGACATTTGGAGGGATATCCTGTGGTGAAAATCCAATGCTTATAAACAGTGATTTGATGAAAGCTCTCATGCGTCCTCAATTTGATGAAAGATTCTTGATATCCTCGATTTAATACTCATTTGAGGAAACCATTAGAGCAGGAAAAATGTTATTTTTTCATCGAATTTAAATTTGATAATAGAATTGATGAACTATTGGAGATGGTCTAACAAATCAAAAACTGATACATATCATACCACATAATTCTATCATATATCTAATGTTTTATTGTTGCTTGTCGCTTGTTCTTTTTATTCATATTTTTGCCCTTAGCTTGTTTTGAAATTACTATTTTGCATTTTAATTTGGTTGGTGAAACAATTTGGATGGTGGCCTTTTGAAAATTATGTAGTAAATTTTAGTTGCTTTGGTTGGGAATGTTTGTCTTGGGTTGCCTATTTTGCCCTTAGCTTATTTTTGAATTTCCTATTTTATCCTTTAACTTGGTTGGTGAAATAAGAAAAATTATTAGGTACTTCTGAAGTACCATGTGTCCATATTTCCTTACCAATCATCATTCACCATGTTCCTTATATTTATCAATCAACTAATACAAAATCATAATACTCCACTTTTGTCACCAATCACAATACCATGAAATATCACATGATCATATTCTGGGACTATCCAATAATCATCAGTGAAGTAATTGAGGTGGTGGGCTTTTGAAAATTATGTAAAAATTTTGGTTCATTGTTATTAACCTAATAGTTCAAAATGAGACATTTTTTTGAGTTTATTTATTTTTTAAAAATGATGCTAGAATGATTATTTATATGGTTGTTATACTTTCAACTTTCGATTTTTGTATTTTCAATTTTTGTACGATTAAATACCAATCATATAAAAAATAAAAATTTTAAATTACTTTATGCTGTGTTTGGTTGGGGGATTTGAGGAGGGATTTGGAAACGGAAATGGAAAAGATAGGTGAAATGTGAATAAAATATACTTATATTTCACCTAGTTTCACACACCTTTTCCATTTCCCTTTCCAAATCCCTTCCCAAATCCCCCAACCAAACACAGCGTTAGAGAATCTAGATTCATACCTAAAACTTTTAAATATATAAAATAAAATAAAAAAAAGTTTTAACAGTATCTTTTACCAGCATTTTAACTATTCAAGTTTGGTTTGAAAACTTTTATAAATTTCAAAATGAATTTAAATTTGATTCATTTAACTATTCAAGTTTGATTTGAATAATTTTACGAATTTTAAAATTTATTCAAATTTGATTCATTTAACTTATTTTAATTGTTGAATGTAACATTTCATTTTTTAAATTGGTTTTTGTATATGTCAAAATAATTTCTTTTTAACTTTAGCATAGTTGAATTTTTGAAAAAATAAAAAAACACAAAAATAAGATCAAACACTATATAAAATTGAAAATTGAAAGTTGAAAGCTGAAAACTAAAGACTAAAAATTGAATGATAAATTTATTAAATTGAAAAGTTGGTGGCTAAAAAATTAAGCGTTGAATATAAGATCAAATTTAAAAAAATTTATTTTCAAATTATTATTTTAAAATTTTAAACTAGAGAAGACTTGCTTTGTAGCCATACTGAAATTACCCCTTTTGTTGTGAATATTCTCTTTGTTTCTATTTGTTTCATCTTTGACTTTGATTAGTTCAGTGAATTATCTTGTATTTATTTTATATTTATCTGTTGCAAAAAATTACACACTATAATTTTTTTTATAAATTCAGAAGAAATGCTAAAGATTCATAAATTCACCCACATTGATATGGTAATAGAATTGGGGTCTACATCATTGGGTGCATAACAAATAAAAAAATAATACATATCATACCACATAATCGTAGATCGAATTGTGTAAGCTTATCATGGTCTCAAACATTTTCCAACAATATGACAAGGAAGTTAGGTTCTATATCATTAGGTGTGTAATAAATTACCAAACCTAACAGAAAAAATAAAACTCCTAATTGCTCTCCCATACAACAATAAAATTACCAAAACTATTAATTAAAAGGGAAATTTATCGGAAAGTCTTATATGGCTAAATTATGGTCCGTTTGGTCCTGCTGATTTTTTGTTTGTCCAGCAAGTCCGATTGTGTAGTGTGTGCTTACTGGCAAGTCCTTTTTTAAATGTAGGTGGATGTTTCCTTGATGGATATGCCCTTACGTGGGTTATGGAATATTATGTTTGTTTAGGTATGTGTAATCCCAAGTTTGTCGGGGGTGGGAGTGATGAATATTCGTTGATAAAGTTTTCAAAGTAGCATTTTCGGTTTCAGTGCATTTCTATTGTGTGGCAATCGGTAAATTATACAGTTAACGTCAACACCACCCAGCGGCGCACAGGTATGTGGTTGATTCTGTTGTGTTCAGTCCTCCCACATCATCTGTCACACACATTCACTGCAATTTTTCTGACCCAGTCATGGTCACACCATGCCTGGGATAAGAACGGGAAATCATTCATTGATCAGTTCGTATATCAAAAACTCATGTATTTACGACTGTTATGCCTTCTTAAGCATGACGAACAGACGGGTTTTCAATAGTATTTACATATTATTAATCATTTCATTTCATTAAGTCGGATCATTTTCAGATGCTTAAATGTGCGTGCTTGTTGACAAATACATGTGCTCTATGCAGATGGACGACTTCATGATGCTTCTTTGTTGTTATTGGTCCACAAATGTGGCATACAGTTTGCAACCGTCACACACATTTGTCAAACTTGTCGATTATGTGTGTTCCAAGTTTGATGGGCTCGTACTGGGAACAATTTTGTTGTTCTACAAGATCCCTGGCTACAATAACTTCTCATTGCAGAACAACGTCGACATGCAGAATATGCTTTACCTTGCCCGTTCGTTCCAATTACAGGTAGTTGACGTACTCATTAAATAACACCAATGTGAGGGAAACAATACTTCTGCCACTGCACATGCGGCCATTTACACCCACAACACCGCAGGGGACAAGGTACTAAGTGAGGGTAAAATGACCGATGAGGTGGACCTATTGCAATCATTTTTTCTGCACAAGGAGAAGGTATTCCTGTTCACTCCATGGACCAATGGATTTACCTACGTCAGACAGCATTTCGAAGGTGGGGCTTCCGAATTTCGCAACGTCCTATGGAAATACGCCGTGGAATATGGCTTCCAATTTAGGTTCGTCAAAAATGACTCTGTCCGAGTAACGGCTATTTGTGCTATGAACGATTTAAAGGGCTGTACGTGGGCTGTTCACGCACGGAAATTGGAGGCCAACGGATTTTTCTACCTCCGTAAGTGGAACAGTAAACACATCTGCGGCGTCGCTATTCGTACGTCTACAAACCCACTTGTTGGATCTGAGCTTGTCGCCGATATCCTAGCCGAACGTGTGCGGAACAGGCCACTAACACGTCCCACCAAAGTTATATTGGATTGAAATAGGATTACGGCCTGGACATCACGTACTGTGTTGCATGGTTAGAGGTCAAAAAAGCAAGAGGCAAACTGTTCGGAGCATACTCCATTTCGTTCGATCAGTTGCGTTGGTATAGTACCGTGGCAATGGAACACAATCTCGGAACCTACATCAACATCGAATATGACGACCACACACACCGGTTCATACGGTACTTCATATCATTCAAAGCATGCATTGACGAGTTTAACCATTGCCGGCCATTGCTTTTCCTAGACACCACGTTCCTCAAAGGACGATTCAAAAGGTTTTTACTTGCCGCCACTGCGAAAGATGAGAACCAAGGTCTGTTTATTCAAACTTTCACAATGACATTGCAACATTGACATGCATCTAAACATATCACATGCACAAACATATCACATTCACCTACGCTGTCAAATTTTTTGTAACACATCTTCTGCACGTAATAAGATCAATCTCATTACTAATTCCTTTGTACAGGGTTATTCCCTTTAGCTTATGCGGTGGTTGACTCCAAGAACACTGTCAACTGGTCATGGTTTCTTCAACATCATGCCGAGGTGGTCCAGGGGGGTAGACAACTAACGTTTATATCAGATAGGAATCTCGAGTTGCTTGAAGCAATGCCCACTGTATTCCCAAATGCAGAGCACGCTTTTTGTCTCCAACATTTGCAAAGGAATCTAATGGACAGACTGTGGTACACAAACAATATGCATTGAGCCGGTTTGGTAAGCAAATTATGCCATTGCACATACGCACCAACTGTTACTGCTTTCAACCACAAAATTGAACAATTCCATAAATCAGGACATGCAGTAGCATCCGAATTCTTAGCAAATGCACATCCACAACATTAGGCAAATGCATTTTTCAGGTACGTCATAATTTTCCCTCACATTGTTCACAGTTACCAAACATCTTGACGTAACACTCGTATTTACTTTACAAAAAAATCCCCTTATCTTCAAAGGGAGGCGTTACGGTGCGATGTGTTCAAACGCTGCAGAATCATTCAACTCATGGGTGCGAGAAGCGCACAACCTCCCAATCACAAGAATGGTTGACAGTATTAGAGCCAAATTAATGCGACAAATGGCGAAACGTAGACTTGCAGCCCAAACATGGACTGGCACAATATGTCCCAAAATGGAGTCCCCCCTTGAAAAAGCATTCAACGAAGGGAGGTCATGGAAAGTTAACGAATCTAACGCGGGCGTGTTTGAAGTCCACTCTTTTCCATTGGTCACTGTTGATATCGGCCACCGCACCTGTTCATGTTTCAAATGGCAACTCAATGGTTTCCCATGTGCACATGCCGTGGTCGCAGTCCGGAAGAGTGGCCAGATTTGAACACTTTGGTTGAACTGTACTTCCATGTGAGTGAATACCGTTCAACTTACGCCGCAAGCATCTCCCCAATTCCAACCGTAGAGCAACCGCTGTTCAGTCCACATGATTACGTCATCCACCCGCTTGCTGTGAAACGTCCACCCGATAGGCCAAAAAAGAAGAGAATTTTGTCAAAGAAAGAGCGGGTGCAGCAAATCAAATGCAGCTGATATGGACGTATAGGGAACCACAACAAGAAAACATGCAACGAACCAATTTAATCACAACATTACAGTCACACCCATTTACAATAATACCTTAGCTAGTTAAATGTGCTTTACAAGCGCTAAATAAAGGTCATTCGCATATGCAATGTTGACTGCAATATTTATATTTATGTTGTTCCTTTCGGGTAATAGTGTGTGATGACACACAACCATTTTCACTGATAATTTTATATCACTTGGTACTCTTACTTATTAATATCTTTTTTCCTTCACGTAATTTTCCAAATGTTTACAACACAACATACGTGGTAGTACAGTTACACATATTCATAAGCAAACAGGCATCACATGAACCGCACACATATTCTGACCTTATTACACTGTTACAGCTAACTTATTTTCAAGGTTGTGTGCAAATGTTGGTTGAAGGAAATGAATGTGTGTATGTGCTATGTGGGGGCATAAGGGGTGAATGACCAAACATTATAGGTGTAACGTTTAACGTGTTACAGAGCCAATTGCGATTCTTGTACCTTGAAAGGGTAATGGTATTAAAAAACTTGAATTTTTAACTTCAAAACTAAGGTGTTAACTTTTGTACATTAATCAATTTGTACCGACTCACCATCACAAAATACCATGCTTACACCACCAAACACATGTTGCCCTTAACATAAGAGCGTGTACACAGATGTGAACGAGGTGTGTGTGACAAGAGTCTTACCAAACCGACATAGAAGCTGTCAAAGTCAAACTTCAAACCCACATGCCACACGTACACACATTCATTAACCCCTAACAACAAATACTTCACACAACGCGTAATACGCACTGTGGGTTATTGACAACCCGACATAACAAACAACATGACATTGCCACCGCAGTCCGTACATGAAATTTCACACAATTACGCAACACATGCACATCACCACAAAGTCAAAAAAACAGCATCTTCAAGCCCCACAGCACATGTATGCCAGTTAACTATATAAATAACACGTTACGTACACTAAACACATAAACCGCAATGTACATATCATTTTCTGATTATGTCCAACAAAAACATCCACAATATAAACGAACACCAAAAACCAAGTGCAAACAACCAGAACATTTGAACAAACGAACAAATAGGGAATTGTTAAATTTAGTCTGTCCTACCATTTTAACTTTTTCATAAACACTAACTTAACATTATGACAACATTTATTTGTTGTCCATAGTTACGGTTTGTACGTTATGCAGCTCATACCCAATCACCATCACACAATGCCAAACTTACACCAACTAACGCATGGGCCCCGTTACACATTAGCATACACACGGACATGAACGAACTGTATGAGACAACAATCACATCAATATACAACAGGTAACCGACAAACAAGCTGTCCAATTCAAACGTGAAACGCACATGACCCACTTACACACATTCACTACCCCTTTTAGCAAAAATTTGGACACAACAGGTTAATACGAAATGCGGGATGTTGACAACGCGACAACGCAAACATCAACATGACAATGCCACTGCATTTCGTGCGTGAATTGTCCAGTGATGTTCCAACACATACACACTGCCACAAATTTTTCAAAAACAAAAATAGAAATTCAAGCCCGATACCACCATCAAACCGTAAACAAAGAACAATACATAAACTGAATATATAAACCGCAACGTACAATCCACTTTTTGATTATGTCTAACAAAAACATAAAAACCAACACCAAACTCCAAGTTCAAACAACCAAAACATGTGAACAATCCAAAAACAAGGATTTTTTGAATTTAATCCAGCCTACCAATGGAGCATCTTCAAAAATACTAAATTAATATTACGACTGCAATTATACGTTTTTCATAGTTATTGGATGTTAACCCAAATGCCATCACCCCATCAATCGGTCCATATTGCTTGCTACCCCTCGTACCAGATCACTTACAAAAATCCTCACCATGTTTGCTCGTAAGATACTGCAGTTACCTCCTTTCAAAAACCGCCTAACCTCCACGTGATGCATATATTGCCACATTATAGCGCCAACGATTATCGCACAGTCCATGTTGCAACAATTAACACACTTCATTTATGTCAACACCATACATATCACAACATACACCCCTTCACTCTCATTAGCATTGCATTCAATTTGCTTACCTTTCTAGACGTTGCTGGGGCACTTGGCTACTAATTCCACCAACATGTCAAAATCTTGCATTCCAACCATTTGGTCCAACCTATGCGCCACCATCGATTGCTGCTGCAGGTCTGTTACCATGTTTTTCTACATGATGTGAGGTAACCAAAACATAAGACATTACTTCAAAGTCCATTGTTATTCCAACCCTTGCAAATTAAATACAAGCCACATTAACTCACCAGTTTAACAGCCTCAAAATAATATATCCCCCCTCCCCGGTTCCGGACCTATTCCGCATCGAATTGTAATGCTTCCATGTACCGTCCTCAGTATCGTACACCACTAAAGTCCAGTGGCCTAGATGGCATAAGGGAAAATGTATGTAACGCGCACCCCTACCAGCGTTTAAATTACAAGTCACATATTTGAACCTTGCGTCCACGTTCTCACTTTTCATTACATCCTGCACACGTCCACCACCAAACCATACAAAACAAAAAGCATAATATTTAAAAAACCAACCTTCAGTCTTGGAATCTAGGTTTGGATCAAAATAAAGTAATCATGTAATAACTTTTTTCTTCTCATTCATTCAAGATATTATGTAAATGAACCTACTATTGAATCTAATGAGTTAAAATTAACGTAAAGTCAAAAGTTTTATAAAGTCACTGTTTATTTTCAAATAGAAAATGGATTCGATACAATTAAAAAAGAAATGATCAAACAAAATAGAAAAAATTTGAAAATTTTATAGTGATTCAAAAAGAGTTTCATTTTTGAATAAAGTTACACAACATAGTTCTTATTATTTTATTACTTTATAGTTTATTCAAAAGCTGCTCAATGAATCTGTTGATTGTAATTACGGTATAGGTAGATGTCAGAAATGATGAATCAATTTCTTTTTATACGCCTGTCACTTTCTTTTTGCTTTTTTAATATTGTCTATAATGATTGATGAATCAAAAACTTTCAAATAAACGTTGGGGAAACTAAAAAAATACGTACCCAGCATATGCTACTGAAGAAATAAGAATTCTCCAAAAAATCTTTTCCCTTACTCAACCTTTCTTGCTCGTCTGATAGCACCTCTACGTATACGTCAATAACCAATCAACAAGCATACCAAACAAACACATAAATGAGACACTGACTCATTTATACAAATACAAATACGTCAACTTTGTACATGTACGGCTAACTGAATATATTACGTAACACTTACATTCCCACGAACACCTGATTGGTTCACTATGGATCTAACGTTAGTAAAGTATACGGCATTTCACAGCCCTTTCCACAAATGAGAACAAACAACATTAGTACATACACATACCACCAACGTAATGCATTTGACTGAACTTGGTAAAACACAAAAACATAAAAGCAATACGCACCTATCACCGTACCGGTCATAGGCAGCAGTGATCACATCTTTCTCTCGCTCAGACATCATCTTCCATACTGTATTCGTATTCGTGATTCCAAATCCTGTGAATATATTCTTTCCATCGGCTACGGTATCGACCTCAATCACGTCCTCACCTTGCATACCATCCACATTACACCCAAACCTAGCAGACGTTGAGTTGATTCCTTTGTTTTCCATTTTACGTGCCTTACCTCTTAAATTTTGGATACACATACCTTGGCAACTTTAGATTTTTCCTCACTTTCCCCTTGATATTACGAATAAACGAGTTCGCACCACCTACTTTACTACCACCATCTGCCTGTAAAGGTCTTACAGCAACCACATCAGACTCATTTGCTTGCAAGACATCATATGTTACGTGCTCATCTACCATAGTCGCATACGCAACGGGGGACATGTCCAACACAAGGCTGTCACAGATAGTTGGGTTGTTATTAATGCCGTATTCGGCTTTATTCACAATGCCAACCAACCCTTCATCCACATCCAATTTGCTTACTTCAACGCTGCACACTGTGAATAGCTTGCTAGGCGACTTGCTCCTCCAGGGTTGCAACAGTTCTTCGCAACTCTGCATTCTCAACTCCAAGTTTTTTACATTCCTCATCTTTCACCCTAAAAATTCTCTCAAAATATTCCACCAGATTAACTGCTTGCATCTCATTCTTCTATTTCAAACGAGCAACTTCATTTCTCAACTCCGTTATAATTTCAATTTCAACACTGTTCCCCATCGTCACTTCGGCATCAGACGGACCAACGTGATTGCACCCGTCCTGTCCAATTGGAATACTATATTTTGGCATAGATTGCCGACATGACCCAGCATAATTCTCACCAACTTGGCCCCCATGTAGTCCATTACGCATTTTTGAACATGGAGTCCTCGGGTCGGTGAGTATGTTCCCACCAATCTCAATACTGTATTCAATGCCAACTACGTCAACATTTGCATTCACGGTGCAAACCCTACCCCTGAAATCCTCCCCCTCGTCAGCCACCAATCCCACAATTCCTACCACTCGCACACCCTCCCTCTCCAGTATGGTCAACTCATGTTCTTCGATAACTAACTGTTCTGTCACCACCTACATCAAACAATAAGAGAATTAATCCACAAAACATGTTGTCATGAAGAAAGATAACAGTCACATTACTACAATAACCAACTGATCAACCAACATGATAATTCACAAAACTAACCTCAAAGTTGTTTGGACCAGATAGTTTCAAACCACACGACCTAGATGCCACCTCACCAATGTCCCATTTCAGAAATCTGGGAAATTTGTGCCCATACTTCGCTTTCACAATGGACGTGTGTTCACATAGCCAAAACTACAGTGCAAGCAAACACAACCAAAAACCAATTAAGCACCAACTAATTTACAAACAAACACTTTAACTGGAGTAAATAAATTAAAAACTACCAAACGAAACATTTACAGAATAAATACCGTTAAAGCAACGACACACCCGGTCACTTTTTTCGATTTCTGATGGAAGTCCCTTACCGAACACATCAGCGTGCTACGTATAACACCACTCCAATCATACAATTTCATCGCATCAATGTTGTCCGCGTATCGGTTGAACGTCCAACTTATTATCTCATTGGATGTTGCAAAAAATAATTACCACACATGTATAAACACAGGAATTTTGCAGTGTCCTCATGGTCACATGGCGTATCACCCGGCGCCGTCTCGGTCAGCAAATCCCTAACAAGTTTCGTAGTAATGCGACTTGTTCAGGGGCATCTATGCTGTACAAAATCGGACGTAGGTCGAGGCCTTGGCGTCAAATCAAAGAATGCATTCCCACATTGTAAACCAAATTGCAGCTTCACATCTTTATTCGTAAAATCTACACCACTTCCCCCAATAACAAATTTTCCCTCCCGAACGCTATATGACCTTATAATTCACACAATCATATCGTCCCCCTTCCTAAACTCGATGTGATCAAGTTGATTAATTAATATAGCTTCAAACATAAGCCAATAAGCATTTTCCTCAAATGTGCCATGTGCACGTCCTTCAAGTTAATAGCATAAACCATTTTGATGATTCTGGCAACGTTGGAACAGAAATTAAGTCGCGGTTTCAAACGCTTGCTTGCACCACCTGAACGAGGCACACTATTAGGCTGCTTGAACAAGACTTGTCCTGCCATGTTCACTCTAAGTTTACTTGTGGACGCCAACTTGGCAGCCAACTGTCATTTACATTCACATGACCTTGTCCACGGACTACCACCCATGTTTTTACCTGCAATTTTCAACTACACCACAAGCAACCCAGACAACACATACAAAGTTAAAACAAACGCAATCACCTATTCAACAAAAATCAACGAGATTGTAGTAATTAATTCATTCCCGAACAACGTGACAACACCGAAAACCCAAATGCAATAGGACCCAACAACATTTACCAATTTAAAAAAAAAACCATGTTCAAAAAGGAAAAAAAAAAAAAACGACCACATCCCCCAACGATAGAAAACAACCAATCAACATTACCATCATTCATAACTCTACACACTAAGAATACGTTTAAGTCTACACTGGTATTAAAACACATTCAACTAGACTACAACAATTACATTCGTTCCACAATAACGTGACAACATCACAAAATAAAACGTGGTAGGACCCAACAACATTTACCAATTCAAAAGATAACCATGGCCAAAAATAAAAAACAAAACGACCATGCCCACCAACGATGGTAAACAACCAACCAACATTTCCATCATTCATAAATCCACATAACAAAATACATTTAAGTCTTCGCCGGTATAAACACACATTAAACAGCTGAGGTGACGTACAACTGTCACACCATTAACCATCACACAAAAAATTCAATTAAACCAAACCAGGTAATAATAAACCCACCTATTACAACCACTTTGCAGACATTAAACCCCCACCATAAGAGGACGTTTACTAGTCTTCATACAATACATCCCCACCACAAGAACAGTTACCAACACAAACACCCTGAATTGACATTCACATAACCCCACCCCACCAAATACAAAAATCCACACAATCAATGGTCCTACATAGACAAAGTGCCCTACATTCAATAAAATAAGTTCATATTAAACGGGAGTCCTGTATTCCACATCAAAACAACACATTACACACATTGGGAAACACGCCATAATTTAACTAACTGCTACAAAAAGCATACATCAAAATGGGATAGCAAAAACTACACCAAACTAAACCCTAATCACAGCACAGTAGTCGGGAAAATTGGTAACATGAATCCCAATAACAAACAACTTATGTTTGTCAAACATATGAATACGACTTATGCAGGCACTGATAACGCACCGCAGCTCTAATCGGAGGGGTTTACACCACCATACATACTGTTGCAAGAATGAGTTAGGGTTAGTCACCACCACGAAATCAACCAAATCGCAGATCACACAGATTCGGGTCCACACAATCAATTTTCGAAATATCCCATCATTCAGTAACGTGGGTTTCGGAATCATGCCAATTTGAAATTCAAATAAAAAATGGGTAACAAATGGTAGGGTTCTTGTCGTAAATCACCAACGCTTCGTCTATCCAAAATGGATATTTTTTATTGGAATTTTGGGGAAATATCCCCCGGGTCGGGTCTACCCCAAACGTGGTTCGAACCTGTCGGGTTTGTTTTTCACTTAACACAATTCACGCCCACGTGTCACTACTTCACACCATTCAAAAACAGCCCTACTACCTTTTATTTTCGTACGTGAATCTCAAACACACCCTTTTTCCCATAAACACACGCGCGCCTACAATTCACAAATTAACTCCTCAGTGGCAAAAAAGTAAACAGCCAACCATGAAGATTAAACGGTTCAAAAGAAAACAATTAGGACCCCATGATCTACAAGATCACAAAATGGGATTTACTAGTCAATTCCCCTAATGAAAATATATTTATGATATCATTAAAAACTATTAATTGACTTATCGGTTAATTAATGAAATAGATCTTTTGTTATGCGATTAAAAATTTCAAAGCGTGACATATCAGTTTCAAAATCATAAGTCGCAATTAATAAAAGTTAAATAATCATTCAATAGTCTTTCGATAGTATGACCATTTCCTTATAATAGTGAATAAGAATCCATTTTCAATACATTTTGCATCACATGCGATAATTAACATTTTAATTGATATTCACCCAAAAAAATAAAACATTTTAATTGACCAATCCATTCTACTTTCATTTCTGTGAACTGAAGATGAAACTCATCACATTGAATAACAAAATGAACTAACTTAAAAAGCGTGATATAAAACAAAAAAAAAATATTGAATAATTAGTTAGGTGACTATTTGAAATTGATATGAATTTAGACAATAGCACAAGTGATCATGAGCAAACACTTAAGTGTTAAAAATATATAAACTTATACAAATTTGATATAATTATATTAAACTTCTTTAAAATTTTAGTTTTATTGAAAAAGAAAAAAAAATATAATGATGTTAAAATTATAAGACTTGTTATATTTTTCCTAATTTCTATTATTTATAATACAATTTATATAATTCTATTATATATCTGATGATTTATTCTACTCAATTTTATAAAATAATATTTTTATTTTTAAAAAATTATTAAAATACAACTTAAATATACTATAACAATAATCCATGCTACGGGTTTTTTTTAACTAGTGTATATGTATAAAGGTCACTATAGACTTATTATTTAGTAATGTATTTTATTTATATTTACAAAAATGTTAAAAACTTACATACTGTTTAACAAAATTTACTAAATTCTTGAACCATAAAAGATTTAGGCCTCTTTTGGAAATATAATAAAAAAATCACTTTTCAATTTTTAACTTATTTTGAGTTACATCATCTTTTTTTTTTCTTTTTTTACATGATTTCTAAAAAAAAAAAAAAAAAAAAAAAAATTAAAAAACAAACTTTTAACAAACTTTCCAAAATAACCCTTAATTTACTTGGTTAAAATAGAAGCTTTGTTTGGTTTAGTTTTGAGAATCAATTGAAAGATAGATTTTTTGAAAAGAGTTTGTAAAATTTCAAAACTTATTTGGTAGTATATTTTGAAAATAATTTTGGGATGATTTATAATTTTTTTTTTTTAAATAGTTCAATAGATGAGTATGAGAAAAAAATTGATTGATTAATTATGTGTATAATGTAAGAGATGAGAGGAAAGAGGAGAAAAAAAAAGTGATTAATTAATGTGTAAAAAAAAAGATAAATTATAAATACATCTCTTGAGGTTTGCTTAAAATACAGATTGCCCATTTGGTTTAAAAAATTACAAATACCCCCTTATTAGAATTTTTTATTTAACAAAATTAATTCATCATTGCTCTCTTATACAATAATAAAATTACATAAATTATTAATTAAAGCATATTTTTAACATCATTAAAAACTGTTAATTGACTTGATGACTTATTGATAAAATGGGCGATTTGTTATGAAATTAGAAACCTCAGTGGATAGAATGTAATTTTCAAAATCATAAGAATTATTCGTATTTTAATTAAATCTCCATGATATATTTATAATTTACCCAGAAAAAAAAAAAAAAAAAAAAAAAAAAAAAAAAAAAAAAAAACGAGAGAGAGAGAGAGAGAGAGAGAGAGAGAGAGAGAGAGAGAGAGAGAACAATTTTGAAAACCAGTTTCTTCTGCCATCCTACCCTTAAATGTTTTGAAAGTAAAATTGCACATTTTCCATCCATGTTAAAGTTTGGGATAAATTACACTTACACCCCCGAGGTTGAGTTTAATATATATTATCCCCTGACGTTTGAAAAATTACACTTATTTCCTGTCATTGTAATTATTTAGACGGAATTAATATCAAAAAAATATTGAATTCATACACTCCTTTTTTTTGCTTTACTTTAATTTTTTTTTCTCTTTTCTTTGCTTTACTTTTTTTTCAATGTAATTTCTTTTTATTTTTCTACCAGGAATTGTTGCTTTTTATATAAGCGTGGAGATTTGTGAAATGAGATTATTAACTATAGGGGTAGAAATGTAATTTCTATAATGTTAAGGGGTGAGATGTAATCAGATCAAACCTCAGGGGGTGTTAGAGTAATTTACCCTAAAGTTTACTAGCAAATCCTAGGAGCCCGTTTGTTTTTAGAGATAAAATAGAAGGGATTGGTAGTGAGGAGAATAATAGTAAAAAAATTGTTAGTGAAGGGATTGTTAAAAGGGTACTTTTTTATAAATCCCTTTTCACTTACTTATGTTCCATTTAATCCATATTATTTTCTTATATTCCAATAAGTCCTATGAGTGAAATAGTTATCAAAATACCCCTAATAATGTTCACATTTACAGTGTAAATGTTCCGTGATGTGAATATTAACACTGTCAATGTGAATATTTACATCATCAATGTGAATGTTCACCGTCAATGTGAATGTTTATACCCTCAATGTAAATGTTCACATTGTCAATGTGAATATTCACATTGTAAAATATGAATGTTCACATCACCAAATTTCTAACCATCCAAAAAATATTTGTAAGGGTAGAAATGTCCATAAAATACTTTAAATATGAGAATTAGGATTTGATAAATTAAATGTTAAAATAATAGGACTTATTAGAATACAAGAATATGTTATAGACTATAGGGGTAGAAATGTAATTTCTATAATGTTAAGGGGTTGGATGTAATTAGATCAAATCTCAGGGGGTGTTAGTTTAATTTACCCTAAAGTTTACCAGCAAATCCTAAGGGCCCGTTTGTTTTTAGAGGTAAAATAGAAGAGATTGATAGTGAGTGAAATAATAGTAAAAAAAATTTAGTGAGGTGATTGTTAAATTACATTTATATAAAATAATAAAACAAATAAAAATCATAATTTTTACTTAACAAAAAACACAATTTATTAGATAATATTATTTCAAAATGTGTTACCCAACATGTAAAAAAAAATATAAAATAAAATAATAAATTACACTTGGCCGGTTGACCAGCCGGATGTATAGCCAAACATCCCTTGGACGATCGGTAACACCTTAAGCTGAACGGACTATTTTTTAATATCATCTCCTCACCCAGACTCGTAATTCGCTCGCCCAAAGCCTTTCATAGTCCGAAGGGACTACAAATCCGGACCTCCATAAACAAAACAAACATGATATTCACTGTTCATCACTGTTAGTCTGGTCTAGACTGCCATAGCAGCAAACAAACGGGCCCTAATAGAGTTCACAATGGAATTAGTTCTGAAGAGTGGCAACTAATAAGTACTAGAGTTGCAGAGTTGCAGCTACAGAGCAAAATCTGTAACAGATGGTCGCAGGCTCAATAAGATTGAATTAAAGTATACAGAGATTATTTACAATTGTTTACATTAAAGTGATGGGAGTGCTTCCCTGTGGCAAACTTGCTGAATGCCGGTGGGTGATATAACACAGACTGAGGAGAGGGAGAGACAAGGAAATTTTATAAGAAAAGGTGAGAGCGAGAGGAAAAAAAATCAAGATTAAATGAATAGTATTATCAAGTTACAATTCTTCCTTATAACATTGTCAATAGAGTGCTGCAATAAAAAATTTCCAGCCCAATTTTTTTTTCCTTTCTTGAGGACTGGGCAGCCCTTCTACAACTAAGGTACTTCAAATTAAAGCAACCTTTCTTTGTAAGCCTTTCTGCACAATTCTGGCCCGAAATTTATTTCCTGTGCATCGTTCAGACTTCTAAGCTCTACTACTTGAGGTACTTGAAAGAAAAATGCCTTGGACTCCCAGTGGAGGTGACCCCCCCATTTTCATTGTTTTTTAATTGGCTCAAAATTATTACTCCCTTTGTTCTAAAATATTAATCCCTTATTCCATTTTTCATTGTCCCAAAATATTAGTCACTCTTCAAAAATCAAGTACAAAAATAATATAAATTTCTTATTTTGCCATTCTTTTAAATTAATAAACAATATAAAAAGTACAATTATGACATTGATATTCCTAAAAAATGTACTATCAAAAGGATAATTTTGAAAAATTAACTTTTTTCAAATGCAATAATTGTACTACTAAAAAAAGTTAAATTCTCCAAAAGAAACTATTATTTTGAGACAGAATGAGTATTATTATTATTATTATTATTATTTTAAGTCTTGCTGTGAGAGAGCCCACGTGGAGCTGGGGGTAGTGGGGGTCCCAGCACTGCTGGTACTTGAAATTTGAGGCAGATGTCTGAAGAGAAAATGAACCTTCCCTGTTCGGTTTTGGCTGAAATAGCCACATATGGCTATTTCACTGCAAAAATGAAAAAAATAAAAAATTCCGTTCACAATGGCTTTTTAGCTGACAAAAAGGGAAAAAACAACTTTCCCACTCAACTACTTTCCAACTAACCAAAAAATAAAAAAATCCGTTTCACAATGGCTTTTTAGCCGACAAAAAGGGAAAAAAACAAGTTTCCCACTCAACAACTTTCCAACTAACTAAAAAGAAATTTTTTTTAGCATTTGCGCATAAGCTTCTTTAACTACTTTTTTCCTAGAAAAATTCAAAAGAAGTAAAAAAAAAATGGCAAACTTCTGGAAGTGGCTGAAATAAGTCCAATCTTCATTGGATGGGCATAGTGCTGACAAATTACTAGCTAAGTAGCTGTTATATATATATATATATATCTTATTTTACAATTTCTTTTGCTAGTGCTATGTTCCATTTTTAAGCAAACGTAAAAATAGCTTATATGATGTGGATCCACTAAAATGCTAATTTTGTGTTCCAGGCTTATCTATTTTGGTTGTCAAAGCAGCAAGCGTCATTAAGTATCAACCAGTAATATAGGAAAATCTTTCAATGAGGAAAAGACAGTTTTCTTATGAAATAAAATAATTATATACATGTGCACATGCATTGCTTATGTACATATAATGGATGAGCAACATCCGATCTTCTTTCATTTTTTTTTTCTTTCCAATTTTGTACAAATATATGAGACCAAGTTATAACCGCTGAATGGATAAATGCATCACCGTTTTTGTTTTTATGAAAAATATATATTGAACTTTCAATTATTCCCGTCTGTTATAGTGCAGTCCTGCAAGCATAAAGTAGGCTCCAACTACTGAATATTGAGGAACATAAAATAGCATTTCCCAGTTGCAATTAGGATCAGAAAACCAAAAACTAGTCAAGTAAATCATTAGGTGAACTCACCTGGAAAGAGTTGGACGAAGACGAGCCATGGGGTACAGAATGGTTCCAAACAGTAATGGAAATGCTGCTCCAACTGGGATCTCAGCCAGCACCTTCGAAAGCAGATATGGACCTAATGCATAAGACCCTTTTGCGCACACTCTATCAACAATTGCACGTTCCTTGGGAAACACACCCCCAGTCTTTGTGAGGAAAGCCATTGCCATATTTATAGCAGCAACCTAAGGGAGAAAAAAGAGGTGAAACCCAGATAAATGAACAAAGATCCTATTTTCCAAAACTAATCATATGATATTGTAAGAATCATAGTTTTGGAAATGAAGGCGCGTGGAAACATCTTTTCCTCACCTTGAAAAGAAAACAAAAAATTCAAATTTTCAGCAAGCAATTTCACCTGAGCATTTTTCCATGATTTGTCTTTTTGTTAAAATTTTTAAACAAGTAATTGGCAACATGAATAATAGCAGAAAAACTGCAGTTGACATCTATATATATCCAAGTGAACAATTATCCTTCTCATTTCTTTCATTATTATTGGTACTTTCACAGAAACGACGACAGTACATACCCGAAGCAATCCCATTCTGTCCTGTATTGAAGACTGAGATGAACCCATCCTCCAGAAAACAGACCCAAAAATAATTGACATCCTTGCACGAACTTTGTTTGTAGGCCCATCGCGAGAAGCCTAGTCATTCATAGGTGGCTATCAGATTCAAGAAGAAATTGAACCCATTAAACAATTTACAAGCATAACTTACAAAATTCGAGTACAAAACTGTCTGCAGCATTTCAGTAATGACTTAATGCATTCTACAAGAGTACCACTCTACCATATGCATCTTTATGATTTTGCACTAGGATTTCATCACAAACAATGGGAAGAAAAATAGTCTAATGTTGTTAGTCTTTAGGAAAGAGAATGCAAAGTTTGGCCCACTATCTTTTGAGCGTCCATTTTATTTAAATGTGTTAGATAAATTGAGTCACATTCACAGAAATACCTGCATCCATGCACGTTTAAGGAGCAGCCAGAACTGCCTCCACCAACCACCTTTCTTTTTGACAATAGTTTTCTTCCTTAAATTCATGCTGTTCCTAGAAGTCTCCTTTCTCACGAGAGGAGTTGCATATAGGATTGATGATGTTTGTTGTGAGAATGACTCAACAAGACCATGTATCCTTTTCTGGGAAGAGTAGACACTTTCAGCAGAACTATTGTTAATGGACGATCAGCCAAAAATTCAGCAGGATTAACAAGCTCTGGACAACGATACCTGTTAACCATGAATCAGTCATTACTTTCAGAACTAGAAGTTACAAAGCAACAACTGTCACACGTAGAATGATAACACTCTTGGATATGCACATTGAACAGCCTCAAAGCTTACTTGGAGAAAAACATGTGGTACACATCAGCAACACAAGAAGGAAGACAATTCAGGATTCAGAATTGCTAGTTGACCTTGGAGAAAAACATGTTGGGAGTATTACAGAGTTGGGGTGGGGCTAGGGTAGGGAAGAGGCGCCGGAAGGCTTGGGTGCTTTCTTCTCATTGTTTGCTTTGGTTGGTATGGTTGGAATGGAATAGGTGAGTGTTTTAGGATAAGTGCCATTCCATTCATGGCTACAGAGTAGATTGTTGATGGTGTTGCATAGTTGGGTTAAGAATATAGTCGATCCAAATGTTTTGGTTTTTGTCGATTTTGTGGAAGATTTGATTAGTTAGTTTTATTTAGTCCTTTTGTGGGCTTATTTTTTGTATTCATTACATCATCTTGATACTTTTTATAAAGTTTGATTATTTATCCCAAAAAAAAAAAAGAATTGCTAGTTAAATATACTATAAACTAAGAAGAAAGGACACAAAACTACGATACAACACGAACACGGTGACATGGCAATTTTCCAAAAAAAATGTAGAACAAGACATATGGGGGATACACGCAAAATACATAGTTTAATATAATTATTAGATGTTCTATATGTAACGCCCCCGAAATAAATGCAATAAACCATCAAAAAGGATAAGTAAATAACAATATGAATCAGAGTACAATATCCTTCTATTACATGAGATTCGGTTGTACAAAAAGGGTGACACATGCGATATACATTCATAAATAGTACATCCTGAATCTACAACATGTGTTACGAAACAGTAATAATGTAATAAAAGCTAAATAGATAATCATATGTCCTAAAGGCCTATTTCTTTCCAAGTCAAGGCTTGGGTACATCAAAGTGAGTCTTAAGCTCAATACAAATAAAGTCCTGGGCTTGTACAAAAGTGAATACAAAGAACAAAACTGAGCCTTTAGCTCCACAGTTCTCCCAAGCTAAGGGGTAGTTTGGAATGTTCTAAATAAGTGCACTTTTTGACTTTTTATGAAATATAGGTTGGGTTTGAAGTGATATTGTAGAGAGGTGATGTGACTTAAATAAGATGATGTGAAATAGGATAGTGACTTTTTGACTTTTTGACTTTTTTAGTATATGCCAAACAAAGCCTAAGTCTTTAGTGGAGGCATATCACCAGTACCTAAAAATGATTTTCTCCAAATAGGGTGAGCCAAAGCCCAGTAAAAATAATCTAACACAATATATGAATCTTAACAAAGATATAAGGGTGAAATGCATATGTAATGCCCATGTCAAAATAATTTACATTTCTTTCTCAAAATCATGTCATGCTCAAATTATATCACAATTCTCAAATCATGTCCTTTACCATAGAAAACAAGGGGGAAATTCTTAAACCGTTATAACCTTTCACGAATATTTCGTCGGTGGGAAACCGTCAAACGACACACATGTAAACGTAGTCTATACAAGCACTACTATTGCCATTTTACGGATATTTCGTCTTCGGAAATCAACACCCATGTATACGCGCTTTTTTCGAGACTTTCACTCTAGACACACATGCCAACTTAATTTGGTGATACACACCTCTTTCCAACATTCACCCATTTTTTTCAAAATCATATACATTTACAATGTATTAAATAAGTAACAAATGTTCAATGCACGTGGATGAGAAGTTAGTTTCTGATGAAACTACTAGTCCCTGAGGTACAGGTCGGGCTGATCCAGGCCTCCCACACCATTGTCCGATCGCTGGGCCTACTAAGAAACCTGCACAAGAGTCCAACGAGGAACGGGAGTCCCCCAGCAAACCCTCCGACGAGCAAGTTAGAGAAGAGAGATCAACGGAATATAGAGATAGGATGGTGATAAAGAACTTAACCTTCTCTTTGTCTTAGAAACCTACTTATATCATTTGTTCATCATTTCCTTGTCCACTTCGACCTGTCATGTTGGCCGAAAGTCTATGTTCTAACTTGCCTTGTTCATAGTGAGACTGTTCTATTCTGACGTGAAGGGGTTATCGTAATAAATGCTGTAGGGAACCTCATTAATAGCTGATGTGTGGTGTAATAACTCTGCAGGATCTTTGTTTGTTTATGTGACTGGTTCTTCTCTTGACAAATGTTTAGATGTCATTGGTTCTTGGTGCAACGTTGGGTTCCAAGGATATTGGGCTTTAGTATTTGAATCATGCATTGGGCTTTAAGTGGTGGGCCAAAAGCCCCTATGGGCCCACCTATGTCAGTAGTCCCCCATTCCCAAGTGCAGCTTCAGTCCAACGAAGGGAATAAGGAAGAAGACGGGGGTTGTGGGTGGTCAAGTGAGAGAAGACCGACTGGGAGGAGGGCCGATCACGAAGGATGATCGGGTGAGAAGGCCGATTGCGAGGAGGGCCGACCGCGAAGGGTGACCGAGTGACAAGCCTGACTGCGAGGAGGGCCGACCGCGAAGGGTGACCGAGTGAGAAGGCCGACTGCGAGGAGGGCCGACCGCGAAGGGTGACCGAGTGAGAAGGCCGACTGAGAGGAGGGCCGACCGCGAAGGGTGACTAAGAGAGAAGGCCGACTGCAAGGAGGGCCGACCACGAAAGGTGACTGAGTGAGAAGGTCGACTGCGAGGAGGGCCGACCGCGAAACGTGACCGAGTGAGAAGGCCGGCTGAGAGGAGGGCCGACCGCGGAGGGTGATCGAGTGAGAAGGGGAAATGGCGGCGCGTGAGGCTCGAGGCGCGACATGGCACGTGATGATGTGAAGCAGAATAGACAGGGAATGGGAAGAGAGTAGTGGATCGTGGTCGTACACGTGGCACAATCTCGTAATAAGGGAGGTGATGCGTTAGCAGGAAACAGAGGGATAGGCTAATATAGGGCGTTGAAGAGGCAGGGGCAGAAGTTTTCGAAATTTTTTCAAACTGGCAAAAATTTAATCTTGACCCTTGGAATATAGGCAAACCGTGGGCATTTGGAGTTATTCGCTTTACCTACCTTATCGCAAAATACCAACACATCGCAAAGGTGAACTCATTTGTTTCGTGTGACATGCCTCTACAACACTTTGCGAACCTCCTTGTGCCAGCGTCCGAAGCGATACGCAGACATGTAAGAGGAATCGCTCGAGATGAAGTGCCAGCCGCAAGGCTTGACTCATTGGGAGATGACGACGTAGTGGAGTTGGCGGAACAGTATCGAGCGGAGCGGAAGGAGAAGAGGGAAGCTGGGCAAGTGGCGCGGGCTCATCCGATGACGATGATCGTAAGCCGTTAGGCCAATTAGCCAAGTGGAGTCGGACCACTGGCACACTAAGACCGACAGATCTACGTTTACGGCAGAGGAGTTGGAGGAGGTACGAAGGAAGTACCAAATTCCTGTGAAGATAGAGTTGAGGCTTGCCCACATCTAAGGGAAAGGGCTTCGAATGCAACAGCCCGCAGGAATTCACCTTGTACGAGGAAGCATTGCGAGGAGGCCTAAGGTTGCCGATCCCCCCAAGTAGTGGTAGATGTATTGAACTAACTGAAGGCAGCACCGGGGCAACTAATGCCCAACGCATGGAAAATTATAATGGCCTGTGCGATCGCATGGCCACACGGGCGACCGATGGGCCGGCGATGACAGTGGAAGAATTCTTTTCTTGCTACAAAGCGTCCGGTCAACAAGAGACGTGGGTGACTTTGCAGGCAGTGGCAGACAGGGGGTTAGTAGCCAAGTTGCCCTCGTCGGTGAAGAGATGGAGGCCGAGGTGGTTCTATGTGTCAACAAATGGTGGGGGGAGGGGGGAATGCGCCACAACATGGAAAGTCCCCCACAAAGTCGGTGGAGTCGAAGTTGGGGGCAGAGGCAGAAGGTAAGCGTGAAAAAGGTGAAGGAGTGGTGGGGAGAAGGAGGGTGCGAGGTGGGACGACCTTGTCCGTCCTTCAGCTTTGTATGCCTTAGATTTAGGACCGCAGCCGATGGAAGAGGACCCCGGCCCTAGAGGAGTTGGAAGCGAGGTGAAAAGCGGAGGAGGTGGAGGACCTTGGCCAGGGCAGAAAAGTATAAGGAGTCTCAGCTGGGGCCTGCTCCTAAGTTGGTGGTGAGGGAGAGAGTCCGACCTTGCCCGAAACCATTGGGAGGCAAAAAGTTGACCGACTTTGCCCCACTGCCCGCCCCCCAGTAGACCCGCTGAAGGAGAGAGGCAAACAAGAGGTGGCGGCAATGTTAAAAAAAAGGAAAGAAAAAAGAGGACGGCGGCAGAGGGTAGTAAGGACGCCGCTGTTCTAAAGAAGATGAAGGAGGGGGGGCGCGGAGGAGGTGCCAAGAAGGGAAATTGCCCAAGTGGCCAAAGGAAGGCATGAGCCCAAGAGCCCAAGTGCCAAAAGAAGACATGGGTCCAAGCGCCCAAGTGCAGAGAGAAGTCGTGGGCCCAAGTGCCCAGGCGGAGGCGACGGTGGGGCTTGTGGTAGAAGTATCTCCTAGTTCTGGTGAAGGGAAGACTAGGAGTAGCAGACTAGAGACAAGCGCCGCGCTGAAGACCGCCATGTACCGCGCGCGCGCGCGTTGGCATGTCGGTCGGGCAGAAACAAGGGCGGGAGGCCAGGGTAGCGGCCCGACCGACTCGTGTGGAGTGTCGGAGGATGCGGCCCGTGCGGTCAATGGCCGCGATTGACGGAGGCCGACCTTTTGAGAGGGGTCTGCTTGGCTCAGATGGAGGCAGCGACCTTGGCGGCTGCCCTGATAAATAAAGCAGCGGCGGGCGAATATGGAGGGTAGAGCCGCTGAGGGCCCAGCTAAAAGGGGTGAAGACGCAGCTGCAGAAACTAAAGGTGGAGACAGCGGGCTAGAAGAAAAGCCGCTCAGAGTGCGTGCGCCATAGGGGCTGGAGTGTGCGCAGAAAGCGAAGAATATGGAAGTATTAGCGGTGGTGCAGAGCTATGCAGCAGAGCGTGCTGGTGCTGAGCTCCCTCGCGGACCAAGTCAGAGCTAGAAGTGGAACGCCGCAAATGCGGTATCGCTAGAGTTCGAGCTGGCAGGCGAGAAAGAGGCAGCTAGAGCTGGTCCAACAAGCCTGCACATCACCAATGAGAGGTGGGAAGAGGCCCTCACCAATAAGAAGGAGATGCGCAAACCAGTCGATCAACAGACAAAAGAAGAGGCGGATCGACGAATCGTAGAGTTGGAGAAGGCTCTGGCAGAAGAAAGGGCCAGGTTGGCATCTGAGAGGGCGGTGTACCCCGACTTATGTATGGCGGCCGTGGAGCAGTTCAAGGGGTTCGTCGAATTCCAGATGGACATTGATGCCGCTGTCGCCAGTAGCCTGGTGAAGGAAGGGGATAAGGGGGCTGGGTCGTCGGGAGCGGCCGCTGGAGTTAGGAGTGAGAAGGAAGTGATCCAAAGCTTCCAGCGGTCTGACTTCTACAAGCACGAGATTAGCGAGTTCTGGGACAATGGCTGGATGACCTTCAAATATAAGGCGCAAGAGCTGTTCCCGGACGTGGACTTCAGCCTTGTGAAGATAGGAGAAGACGACGTCGCCCAAACCCCCCTAGATGAAGGGGTTGAAAAGGAAGATCTCGCGTCGAGCGAGGGAGATTAACTCTATAAAACTATTTGTTTTTGTTTATTATTATTATTATTATTATTTTATAATAGAGGTAGTTTTTGTAATAAATTTGTGTAAAAATGCAAGTTTGTTAATAAAACAGCGAGTTTTCTTATGTATTGTTGTTATCGTTATTGCTCTAATTTGTAAATTTGGGATGGTAAAATGGCTGAGCAGAATTCAACAAAAAGTAGGTGTAAAAATGAAACTTGTGCATAAATTGTAAAACTTGTAAGTAAATTGTGATGTAAAAATGGTCAAAATAGGCAATCAGGCTGACTTGTATGGATGACTAGTGAAAATGTTAAAATGGGCAAACCATGATGTAGTATGAAATTTCGTAACTGCTGAGTAATGTGAAATTTCATAAGTAAACCATGATGTAAAAATGTTAAAAATGGGCAAACAGGCTAACTTGTATGACTAGTGAAAATGGATGGTCATGAACTTGGATTTTCACTAAGTATGGCAACAGCTGAGACTAGCTTTAATTCAGACCGGTCGAATTCTTCATGCGAGTTCTGACTAAGACTTGGAGGGCTCTGGCGCGCTGAGGCTTAAGTTAACTAGGTCTGGCTGAGCTCTCCGTGCTTAGTCTGGCTGAGGCTTTAGTTAACTCAGTCTGCCTGAGCTCTTTGTGCTCAGTCTTGCTAAGGCTTAAGTTAACTACGTCTGGCTGAGCTCTTCGTGCTCAGTCTAGTTGAAACTTTAGTTAACTCAGTCTGGCTGAGCTCTTCGTGCTCAGTCTGGCTGAGGCTTTAGTTAACAAGTTGTTATTGAAACACGACGCAAATAATGGAGATATAAAATCATTGTCATTTAAGGCACAGCCTGTTGATCACAAGTTTACACCAACGGAATAGTACAAAAAAAGGAACATACAACAATGGAATGGTACAAAAACAGGAGACATCATTTCACTGGAAATAACGCTTCAAGTGCTCGGCGTTCCATGGATGGGGGAGGTCTCCGCCTTCCATGTCTTGGAGTCGGTAAGTGCCTAGGCGAGGTCTGGCCTTAACAACGTAAGGTCCTTCCCATTTGGCTGCTAGCTTGCCTTCGGCGGGATTTTTGGTGGCAAGAGTTGCTTCGCGCAAGACTAGATTCCCTACTGCGAACTCTCTCGGTCAGACTTTGCAGTTATAGTGTGTTCTCATTTTCTGCTGATATGAGGCCTGTCTGATAACAGTGGTCTCTCGGAGCTCTTCAACCAGGTCCAAGTTACCCGACGCAATTCTTCGGTTAGTTCTGGATCCGGGTGCAAAACCCTCGGGGTCAGGAGGCCGATTTCCACTGCGATGACCGCCTCAGCGCCGTATGTTAAGCGAAAGGAGGTCTCTCCAGTAGGGTTTCAGGCAGTAGTTCAATACGCCCAGAGTACATTTGGTAGTTCCTCAGCCCACAGTCCCTTAGCGGCTTCCAGCTTAGTTTTGATGATCTTCAGGAGAGAGCAATTGGTGACTTCAACTTGCCCATTGGCTTGGGGATGACCTGGGGAAGAGAAACATGGCTTAATGTGGAGCTCGGCACAGAATTTCCTGAATTTGGCATTGTCGAATTGTTTGCCATTGTCTGAGACAATGGCTTGGGGGATTCCAAATCGGCATACGATCGACTACCAGATGAATCTGGTTGCGTTGCGTTCAATGATTGTGGCGAGGGGTTCCGCTTCCACCCATTTGGTGAAGTAATCAATGGCAACTACAGCGAACTTGGTTTGGCCCCCACAGGTGGGCAATGGACCAACTAAGTTGATGCCCCACTTGGCGAATGGGTAGGAACAACAGAGTGTAATCAGTTCTGTAGGTGGAGTATGGGGGATTTTGGCAAAGCGCTGGCATTTATCACACTTAAGCACAAATTCAGTGGCATCTTGGTTGAGAGTAGGCTAGAAGTAGCCGGTGCGAAGGATTTTATGAGCCAGTGACCGGGCACCCGAATGATTACCACATATGCCCTCGTGGACTTCCCTCATCACATAGGTCGCTTGAGCAGGACTGAGACACCTGAGGTAGGGGCGTGAAAATCCACGTTTGTACAGTAGGCCGCTAATGAGGATATAATTGGACGACCTGGCTCTGACTTTGGTGGCCTACTGTTTATCATCTAGCAACTCCCCACTTGTCAAAAACAGAAGGATGTCTGCAGCCTATGGGATTGGTTCATTTTAGAGGAGTGAACCTCCTGCGGGATTGGCGAAGTAGTCGGATAGGCCAGGTATTTAAGATGGACGCCATGGCTAAGGTCTGACTGGTCGGCCGAGGCTAATTGGGCCATTTCATCTGCCTTGGAGTTTTCTGACTGAGGGATGTGTTTGATTTGGAAAGTGTTGAAGAGGCGAACAAGAGGGAGTGCAATATCCCTGTAGGCTCGCATCGTGTCTTCCTTCGCATTGAATTCCCCCGTAATCTGCCCGACGATCAATTGGGAATCACTAAACACTTGGATATGACTTACACCAATGTTTTCGGCTAGGCGGAGATTTGCTATCAAAGCCTCATATTCGGCTTCATTATTGCTGGCGTCGAACAGGAAATGGAGGATACACTTGAAATAACCGCCCTCGGGAGCGGTGAGGATGAGACCAGCCCCACTGCCTTCTTTGCGGGATGATCCATCGACATTGAGGGTCTAGGAGTTGGGATTTTCTGCCTCAGTGCTGAATTGCTTTTGGCGGAGGAGGCGTGGTTGGAGTGGGATTGGTGAATTCCAAGATAAAATCGGCAACAGCCCGTCCTTTGATCATTGTTCGAGGTCGGTAAAAGATTTCAAATTGGCTGAGCTCGACAGACCATTGCATAAGCCTGCCGGACAGCTCTGGTTGTTGCATTACCTTCTTCAAAGGTTGATAGGAAGGACCATAATGGAGTGAGCTTGGAAATAGGGTCGGAGTCGTCTTGAGGCTATGACCAAGGCAAGGGCCATTTTTTCCAGCAGAGGGTAGTTCTGTTCTGCCCTTTGAGAGCTCGACTAATGTAATAGACCGGACGCTAGACTGAGCTGTCCTTCCTGATGAGCGCCGCACTGACTACGGTGTTTGATACGGCTAAGTAGAGAAAGAGGGTCTCCCCTGAGAGCGCCTGGGAGAGTAGAGGGGGGTTGGCCATGCACTGCTTCAATTGTTGAAAGGCCTCTTCGGATTCGGTGATCTATTCAAAAGCCTGTCGAAGGACTTTGAAAAAGAGGAGGCACTTGTCTGTTACGCGAGAAATAAAACAGTTGAGGGCGGCGACTCTGTTGGTGAGCCGTAACCTCTTTGACCGTCCTGGGAGACCGCATTTCTATCAGGGCCTTGATCTTTTCGGGGTTGGCCTCGATGCCCGGCTGACTGACCATAAAACCCAAGAATTTCCCAGATCCTACGCAAAAGGCGCACTTCTCCGGATTCAGCTTTATTTGATACTTGCGTAAGGTTTCGAAGGTCTCTTGCAGGTCTGTCAGATGATCAGAGGAGAGTTTGCTCTTGACAAGCATGTCGTCAACGTAGACTTTCATGTTCCAACCTATCTGATAGTGAAATACAGCATTGACCAACCGCTGGTAAGTTGCTCCGGCATTTTTCAATCCGAATGGCATAACACGATAGTGGTAAGTTCCTCTGTCTGTGATGAAGGAGATGTGTTCCTGGTCAACCGGGTGCATCAGAATTTGATTATAATCGGAGAAGGCGTCCATGAAACTGAGCATCTAATGTCCAGCAGTGGCGTCGACAAGTAGATCTATGCGAGGGAGGGGATAACTATCTTTGGGGCAAGCTCGATTAAGGTCGGAGTAGTCGATGCAGAGTCGCCATTTACCGTTGTTTTTACGGACCAGGACCACATTTGACAGCCATCTGGGGTAGTCTACGTTTTTTACAAACTGTGCCTCCAGTAGTTTGTCTACCTCAGAAGCAATAAGGGCATTGCGTTTCGGGTGAAAGACACGCTGCTTCTGGCGGAAAGGTCGGAAGTGGGGCTCGATGCTAAGACGGTGAGTGATGAAGGAGGGATCGATACCCGGCATGTCGAAATGGGTCCAGGCAAATACATCATTGTGCTCGATTAGAAATGCTGTAAGGTCGGCCTTGGCTTGGAAAGATAATTGGCTGCCGATCTTGGCTGTTTTCGTTGGGTTGGCAGGGTTGATGGGGACTTCAACAAGTTCTTCCACTGGTTCCCCTCTGACTAACTCGTCTTCGTCTCTAACATTGAGTCCTTCGATGATCATAACCTTTTTCAGCTTGACCTCTTTGAGTGAGACGACGTAGCATTCTCTGGCCACCGTCTGCTCTCCCCTTACGATGCCAACCCCGAGGTCAGTAGGAAATTTCATGACCAGATGATATGTGGATGTGACAGCTTGAAAAGCGTTGAGGGCTGTGCGGCCAAGGATGATGTTATAAGCGGAGGGACAGTCGACGACAAGGAAAGTGAGTAACTTGGTGGTCTGCCGTGGATACTCTCCGATGGTGATAGGAAGATCGATGGAGCCTATGGAGGTCACCTGATCCCCAGTGAAGCCGACCAGTGGGGTTTGGAGAGGGGACAAACTTTCTTCCCCGACCTTGAGCTGGCGATAGGCGTTCAGGAAGATGATGTCTGAAGAGCTGCCGTTGTCGACAAGCACTCGTCTAACTTTGTAATTGGACAGGAGAGCAGAGATGACGAAGGGGTCGTTGTGAGGGTATCAGATGCCTGTGCAATCGGTCTCCGTAAAGGTGATGGGCTCCATCCACTGTTTGGGGTGTTTGAAGGGGCTATCCAACATCACGACTTCTTTGTCGAAGCCCTGCCTGATTTTTCTGAGTTCAGCTTGTTGGGCCGAACGGGATGGTCCTCCACATGCAAGTCCGCCAGCAATGACTCTGATCTCTCCAGCCGAGGGAGCAGGGTTGCCTTGTGCTCGGGGTTGTGGCGGGGGCCGATCACTGCCTTGGTTAGGTTGTGCGGGTTGTCGGGGAGAGGTGTGTCGGCGGTTGCCCCTAGCAGGTTCGGTCCTTGGCCGTTGCTAGGGACGGGCTGCCGTGAACCGACTGAGGCGCCCCTGGCATATCAAGCTTTCTACTTGGTCTTTAAGGTTAACACATTCCTCGGTGTTGTGGCCATGATCCTGATGGAAACGGTAGTATTTGGATTGGTTTCGCCGATTGGAAGGAGACCGTGAGGGTTGTGGCCATTTCAAGTTGTAATCTCGTTGGATCTGATTTAAGACTTGTTCCATAGGGGAGTTGAGGGGTGTGTGTCGTTCAAACCGACCGGGCGGTCGGGTAGGTGTCGATCGGTTGGCTCGAGCGGTTCGGTCAGTATACTGAGGTGTTTGCTGTGTGTATTGGGTGGTTCTGGTTTCAGATTCCTTTCTTTTCTCTCTGAGGGTTAGGTTTTTGGTTATGGGATCTTGGCGGGCGGCCAGAGAATCTTTGACATTCATGTATTTTTGGGCTTTGGAAATGAGGGTTGCCATGGAAATTGGAGTGTTTTTGGAGAGCGAGAAAAGAAAATCGGATGATCGTAAACCAACCATGAAAGCCGTGAGAATGACCTTGTCGTCGTTTTCCGCCACCTACAAGGCTTCGGTGTTGAAACGGGTGACGAAGCTACATAGCGACTCTCCCTCCGTCTGACGGATGTTGAAGAGCTGGGTCGCCGAACGCTGCTGGCGCTGGGCACCAATGAAGTAGCTAAGAAAGTAGTCACTCAGGTGCTGGAAAGTAGAGACGGAGTCTGTCAGCAGCTGACTAAACCACAATCGGGCCGGCCCCTTAAGCGTTACGAGGAAAACCCGACACATGATCTCATCAGGGAATGCATGGAGGACCATCAGGGTCCTGTAAGTCTCCAAGTGGTCGACTGGGTCCGTTGTGCCATCGAAGGAGTCGATCGAGGGCATTTTAAACTTAAGAGGTAGGGGTTTGTCCCTCATGGAGGCGACAAACGGTGAATTGGTTGTTGTGGAGGGTTTATTCTGCATGTTCTGCATAACTCCTTGAAGCTGGAGTTTCATGGCTCAAAGTTCCGCATCCCAGATAGGGGCGTTGTCACCACCGGAATGCAATGGAGGCTGAACACTGCTGGCCTCTCCCTCGAGAGCAGGTGCTTGGGCTGATGGATGTAAACCCCGAGGTGGCGGGTTCATGTCTTGAGGAGGGGGTCGCGAGCCCTCCAAGTTTGAGGGGTGGGCTTGTTGGAAGGGATGGCTCGGGATTCGTTCTCGGTTAGGTGGGATATCTTGTAGTGGTAGAGGAGGCACAGGGAGGTTTCGTTGAAGCAAAGCATTGATCAAGGCTTGGTTTTGTTCGGCTAAGCGGTTGATGCTGTTGGTGAGTTCTGTGAAATACTGAGGTGGGTTGTTCGGGTTAGGAGGGTCGGCTTGAGGGTCAACAATGTTGTGTTGAGAAGCCATGGATCTAGTTGTGACCATCCACCTTGGTGGGTGGCAGGTAGGAATTATCGGGAATGGGTCTCTGGCAATAATGAGCACAATTGTCACACGGAGTGAAAGCTTCCCACAGACGGCGCCAACTGATGAAACTACTAGTCCTTGAGGTACGGGTCAGGCTGATCCAGGGCTCCCACATCGTTGTCCGATCGCTAGGCCCACTGAGAAACCTGCACAAGAGTCCAACGGGAAATGGGAGTCCCCCCGCGAACCCTCCGACGAACAAGTTAGAGAAGAGAGATCAACGAAATATAGAGATAGGATGGTGATAAAGAACTTAACCTTCTCTTTGTCTTAGAAACCTGCTTATATCCTTTGTTCATCATTTCCTCGTCCACTCCGACCTGTCATGTTGGCCAAAAGTCTATGTTCTAGCTTGCCTTGTTCATAGTGAGGCTGTTCTGTTCCAACGTGAAAGGGTTATCGTAATAAATGCTGCAGGGAACCTCATTAATGGCTGATGTGTGGGACAATAACTCTGCAGGATCTTTGTCTGCTTATGTGGCTGGTTCTTCTCTTGACAAGTGTTTAGATGTCATTGGTTCTTGGTGCAACATTGGGTTCCAAGGATGTTAGGCTTTAGTATTTGAATCATGCATTGGGCTTTAAGTGGTAGGCCAAAAGCCCCTATGGGTCCACCTATGTCAGTTTCAATTCACCTAATCTTCATGCAATTTTTACAACAATCATAACTATCCTCCACCGATAGCCCAAGACAGATATAAAATCTCCAATACAGATAAACTTTCCAAAATTTAAGATGTGAGCGATAATACATATCCAACTCCACCATTCATATCAATATCCATCCAATTTCAAATTTCCAACATCAATTTCATTTATTTATACAAAATAAACATTTGAGACATTTAGGGCAAAATCCCTTTTCTTTCAAAATCCAATCCAAGGGTCAAAATCAACAATTTGCTCACAACTCAACCTCATTTCCACTCCTCCATCCATTTTCTATACAACTATTTGAAAGCCCCTCTTTTGATTTTTAAACCAAAACCCTAGGTTGTTCAAAATCCTTCAAAACCACAATATTGTTTATGAAAAACAAATAACTAAGTTAAAAATCATAAAAGAGTGTAGAAAATCCCTACCTTGAAGCTAGAAGGCCAAAGAGAGAGTGGAGAAACTTTAAGAAAGCCGAAATCCAACTCTATTCGGATGAAAACAAAACTCTAAGTGAGCTCTACCTTTTTAACAAAGGGAGTAGGGTGGAGAAATCAATGGATCCAAGTGTTTTAGAAGAGAAAATGTGAGTTTTAGAGAGAGAGAGTCTCAACTTAGGGTTTTTAGAGAGTTTAGAGAGAGAGAGATAAGAAAAAGTGATGTAAAAATTGATTTTTACAGACTGATATGCGCATAGTCTGCTCAAGCGCAAGAAGTAACACTCAAGCATCCAGACAGAATAAGTTGCTCTAGTCGAGCGCAAGAAGTGACGCTCGAGTGTAGAATACACACTTCCAGTACATTTGCAGACAGAAGACCAACGCTCGAGCTCAAGAAAGGCCGCTTGAGCGTAAGAAGCACCACTCGAGTGTAGAATACACTCTTCCAGTAATTTTGCAAACCTGCAAAAGTATTAAGAATTCACAAAGCCCGCTCAAGCGCAAGATGTGACGCTCGAGTGGAGGAGTAAAATTCTGGGTAACAAAAGTTTGAAAACCAAGCTACCAACCTGTTCCAAACGCAACCAATATAACCCAATAGCCAAACTCAAGGAGGGAAAAGAGGAATAAGACAAAAACAACAATATAAAACCATGAAACCCGAGTCCAAAATATCAAATAGGTCGGGTCTAAAACCAGAATCGCTATACTATATGAATATTTCATTCAAAGTTAATTTAAAAAATACAACATAAAACTAATTCCTAAAGTTCGAATGAGGTATTAATAGGCATAAATAGCATTGTTCTCCGTTATCATTGAATCCTAAGTTATTTTGTTTAAACCATGTTTCATGTGTTTGTAAGGCTCTAACCAATGGACGTGTGTGTTCTCTGAGCATCCAAAGTGTGTCAAGGTTAAAGTTCTTAAAAATAATAGGACACATTTGGATGTGTGTCCAACACATGTCAGAAGTATCTCAGATGAGTGTCAATGTCCAATACGTGACCAACATGGACATGACATGAAAACACCACTCTCTTAAAAGTGTCCGTGCATCTTAGACTATAAGCTAATAACCAGGAGAAAGAAAAGAAAATGATTTTATTTGAAAAAGTCTAAAAGCTAAAGAATCCACTCACATCCTTAAAACATTATTTACATCTTTTCGAATGTATACCCTCAAATGCTTTCGATAGAATGCTAGAGATGATACATTCGGAAAACCCCAAATGTTGGAAAAAAGGTTTTGTTGGTTTGCTTTGTTATCTATATTAAATTTTTGAATAAGATTCTCCAGAAAAACAAGAAAAAGAGAGTGTGCCTCCTTTTGAGAAAAGCACGAATGATGGGTCTCTGATAATGTAAGTTCTGAGAGCAACTAATTTTCCAGTCAGTAACCAAGAATAAAGTCAGATATAAGATTTATTTATATATATTTTGCATGCAAGATTCTGTATGTAGATACATTATTATATTTAAAAATATGATCAAACAGTATCTGTGATTTTTGAAAGCTCTCTAATTCAATAATAGTAGATAAAGAAATCAACTTAGAAAATTTAAGCAAAAAATAATTTTTAATTTAAAATCTAGCTCCAGGCTCTACACAAACTGGACAAGGACTCAACTGTTAAGCAAACCCTTCAAAAAACCTCAAAGTTACACAAACAATGACAGTATGGCCAAATGGCAAATTTTGTCCTGCTGACAGGTTGAGCTGAGGTTGACCAGCTGGCAAGGGCATTTTGTGCATACTGAATGTTGCTTCAATAGTTTAAATTATTGCATCTCTCTTTTATTTCCTTCTGAAATTTTACTTCTAAGGAGTGGCATGTTAATAAATCTTTACCCAAGATTACAGATTCCAAAAGAAAAACTGAAAATGATTCTTGAGAATTTTAATATAACTAACGAGATTAAGATAACACAAATGAAATAAATATAAGATAAATGAGTTTTAGATACCAGCCTATAACAATGGTTCATCACGTGCAGGACCGGCATAAACAAGTGCACCTTCTGTCAGCAACACAATGTCGTCAAATTTCACATACACTGAACCTCAGGGCGGGTGTATGGAACAAAGTACAGTAAGTCCATCCTGTGCAAGTTGATGGAGTGTTTCCATCACCTTCTCTGCCTGGAAGACATCAAGACCTGTGAGCAGAAGCAATTTTGTAATAGATGAGAGAAATTGAGGGTACTTCAATAGTCACTTATTAGACATCTATACAAGTCTACCCTTATTGTACCACAATTTAAAGCATAAGGCATACTGCGTTCTAGTTACCAACCATTCTACGTACCGAAAAGATCCACATTCTAGGTAACCTGGGGGGGTATGTGTCCGACACCCATACCCAATTTAGACTCTTGGATCCTCTAATTTTATATGATTCTTCAAGAAAAAGATGCTTACATTTGTAAGTAAATAAACATCTCCATATATTCCATATTTTTCCTAAATCCCGTTTAATTTCAATTGAAGTATATTTCTAAATAATTTACAACATCTTATCCAAAATTATTATATAATGTGTTATATATATGTAAGTGTTTAAAACGTATCCCCGTACCCATTCCCAACTTTTGGATACATATTTCAATATCCTAAGATTTAGCTCTAGAAAGATCTAATACTTGCACACAACAAACATAGACCAACTACCAAATCATCATCTGTATGTGCTACACCAATTGAAAGATAATATCTGATATCTCAGTTGACAGAATCAGTCCTAAAGGCAAATTATGTAAAAAGAAAGCATGCCTACCAGTTGTAGGTTCATCAGCAAATATGACAGATGGGCTCGTTATAAGTTCACATGCCATAGACAAATGCTTCTTTTTACCGCCACTGATTCCACGGACTTTCGCATCGCCAACACGGGAATCAGCACAGCTGACCTTTTGAAGAAAAAGTACATAGCAGCCATGAGCCACCACCACAACGAAAAAGAAAACGTAAAAGTTCAAAAGTCGTAAATTTAAAAGGGTGAGGAAAAAAATAAACCAGTAACAAATGCAGCAAAAAGTAACTCATAATATTTCTGTAATAATCCGAAAGGCTAATGCAAGTGCATAAACCCAATTATTGGTTTAACAAACCATTTTATACATGAAGCTATAAAAGATTCAGCATTGAATTGAGAAGTACAGTAATTCAAGAGAAACTGAAACAAACGTCAGCCAAGGTCAGCATTATACTTCTCCATAAAAAAGGTTTTTTTTTGTTATGCACAAATTGATTTAAAAAGAACGAAAAAAGAAATGCACACTAAAAAGAAGAAAGTCAAGCCAGCATTACCCCAAGCCTAGTCTGAACAAGAGTTTGTTCACATATTCATCTCTCTCTTCCACATAAGATATCTCCTGAAGTTTGAGTTCAGCAGCAAGAGACAATGTCTCTCGAAAAGTCAACTGAGAGAAAAAAAAAAGAAAAAGAAAAAGGTCTTCTTGTCTCACATAAGCAAATCTGCAATGACAATGGTTAGAAGTAAGTAGACACATAATCCATGTTTAAAAAAAATATTCCAAGTAACGTTTTGAGAGTTCTATCTAAGCCAAACATACTTATAACTTCTCTTTGAAATTGGTCGTCCATTGATCTCCAAAAGGCCCGATAAATGTAACCAGGGTGAAGCAACTATTTGGCCTTCCCTGATCCTGATGGCCCCATTATTGCAACCGATCTTCCTGGTTTCGCCTCACCAGTTACATTTTTCAGCAAAAATCGCACACAAACAACCAACCAACATTGAAATCTTGTTCAGTTTCGTGAAATCAGATTATTATTGCTGCAAGATTAACAGATAATACCAAACAAATTCACAAGCTCGACTATGAAATTTTCTAGGAATTCCATGCATAGAGATATTGAAATTGAAAGAAAATGCATCATAGAAATTCCAATCAGCTTTTGGTTTTGGTTTTCAGAAAATTTTAAGTAGCATTTGGTTTAGTTTTGGAGTTGTGATTCTCTTTTTGAGTTGTGATTTGAATGTGGTATTGTGAGTTGAGTTCTGAAAAGAAAAAATTTGTTTGGTTATGAGTTTTGAAAAAAAAATTGAATTTTAAATTTTGAAAAGAGTTTTAAGTTGTATTTTGAATTTTTTGGATTACTTTTTTTAAAATATTAAAAAATGTTTAAGAAATTTTATATTTTTATTTTAAATATATACTTTTTATTTAAATATTTTTATTTTATTTTGTAAATATTTTAATTTTTAAATTTAATATTTTAAACTCAAAATACAATTCCACACTCAAATCGCAACCAAACTCCAAACTCAATTCAAAAATTATTTTCAAAACTCATAACCAAACACATAACTCGAAACTCCACGCTACTTTCAAAACTCTACACTCAAATCGTAACTAAACACATAACAAAAAAGTTAAAATATTTTAAAATATTTTTATAAAATAAAAAAAAATATTTAAAATAAAAAATAAAAAAATATTTAAAATAAAAATTATATATTTCAAAAAACACAGCACAAAAATGTATGAAATATAGTTCACATTAAAATAAATAAATAAATATTTAAAACTTAAAATATTTATCCTAAAAAAATAAAAGTAAGAAAATTTTTAAATATTTAAAAAAATAAATAAATAAATTTTAAAAGGCGACACTCAAATCATGATTCTAAAAATAATTTTAAAAAACAAATAAAAAACATTTTTTTTATTTTTAAATAGAGTTTTGAAAAAAGTTTTGGTTTTAAGTTTTGAATTGTGTGTTTGGTTATGAATTTTGAAATTAATTTTTGAATTGAATTTTAAATAATTTTAAGCTGTGTGTTTGGTTATAAATTTTAAAAAGTGTTTTAAAATTTTTGAGTATGGAATTATGATTCCACACTCAAACCAAACGCAGCCTTACTTTTTTATTTTTCGTTTTTTATTTTTTTGTTTTCAATGAATTTTTTGAATATTTTAAATAATTTTTAAAATTTTTAGACACACTTAATATAAATACACTTACAAAATATAATATTTGTGAAAAAAATTGTTAAAAAATTCACTAACTATCAAAAATATAAAAAAAATAAAAACTCAATACATTTTTTATATTTTTATATATTTATTAATTTTTTAAAAATATTTTTTTACAAATATTTTATTATTTATATACATATAAGTAAGATGCATATAAAACGTAAAAAAATTATTTAAAATTTTAAAAATATTCGCTGAAAACAAACAAATACGAAAATTAAAAAAAACTCATTTTCCAAAAAACTGAATTCATAAAAGTAAAACAAAACCCACTGAATTATCCTATGTTTGGTTGCTGAGAAAACCGAGAAAAAAAGAAAGGCAAAATAAAGACAAAGAAATTTCTGAATCGTACTTACCAAACATGCATTTTCTTGGTTTCCAATGTCTGTGTGTGAGAAAAACTAAAATCAGGTCATCCGAACAGTTCAATTAGGCTCAGGCAAGGATACATACATACATACATACCAGTCGCGCACTCGTGCACCTCTAAAATTCAATATATTCATTACCTTCTCATACATTTTCTCAGCAACCAAACACTTTTTACAAAACCCTAGCTGCTTAGTGCAAAATGTAGAGCTTGTATTGTAAAAGAGGGAAACACTCACAGCTTTGGAGGATTTATCGGAGAGGGAACATGTGATGTTGCTCCACCGGAGATACTTTCCCGGAGGCCGGAGCATCGCCGCCTCCTAATTTTTTTTGCATAGAAACACACAATAAATAATTTGAATCATCTACACAGGCCGTGATAGGCCCGACTGACCCAACCAACTCCTCCGTATAGGGTATTAATCACATAATCGAATAAATGTACGGTAAAAGATTGAGATGGAAGCCTACTCCATTATTAATCTTGGAGAAAAAAAATGCTACGCATAAAAAATTGCTACTTTCCCTGGGCCCCCAAAATAATAGTTCCTACTTCTTCTTTTTTTATGGCATAATTATTGTATTTTAAAAATATTAATTTTTAAAAATTATTCTTTAATAATATATATTTTTAAAAAATATTAATTATTATAATTGTATTTTTTTTTTATTAATAGATTTAAAAGAAAGATAAAGTAGAAAATTCATATTATTTTAGTCTTTAATTTTTGAATAAAAAAAATATTTTGAGATGATAAAAAATGAAATAAATGACTAATATTTTAAAACGGAAAGAGTAATAAATTTATCAAATCACTCACAATGTGAGTCCTGCATAAGTATAAGTTCTATATCCATATCTATATCTATGTGAATGTTTGTTAATTTTGTTTTAAGGCAAACTTCACTTTACTTCCTGTAGTTTGGGCCAGGTGTGAATTATCCTCCTGACATTCGGAAATTACCACATAACCCCCTTGTAGCTGGTGGATTAAAATGCACATTAACTTTTATTAACAGAAGTTGTGAATTGACAATTATACCCTTCTTCTTTCTCTCTCTCTTCTTTTTTTTCTTTTTTATCATACCCAAAAGTGTTATACCCTCCTCTTTCTTCTTCTTCTCTCTCTCTTCCTTCTCTTCTTCTTCCTCCATAGCCATTCAACAAATTTCCACTTTCATTCAACAAAACACTTCATTTAGCTTCATGCTACCAACTCTAACACACACACATATATATAAACCTGCAAATTACATATATATAATCTATATATATATATATATATATTTCTAAAATCTGTTAAGACGCTTAAGATCAAACTATATTAAAAGAAATATATATAAAAAATATATATATATAGTTTTTATGAAGTGTATATATATGTATATATTCACTATTATATATTTATGAGGTTTGATCTTCAATTTAAAAATAAGCTCAAGAAGAAGAAGAAGAAGAAAAAAAAAAAAACCACTTGTAGATCTAATGATGTAATTGATGCTAGCTTCGAAAATTAAAACCAAACGGGGCCTTAGTTTGTTTATGTTGAATCAGATGTAGCCTTGTGAATTTGATTGTTAAGGTTTGTTGATTTGGGTTATGTACAGAAAGTGTGGCTGGATAAGAATACAAGAAAGCTTTTGTTTGTCAATTTCTTCAAATGGGTTGGCAATTACTGGAATTGATGATCGGAGATATTGCAACCATATTCCGATCGATGAATCTAGGTGAGGACTTGAAATCATTGTTGATTTTTATTACTTCTATGGGTACTTTGAATATATACATATATATAGCTACGAATTATATATATACATATATATATGTACATTAATTTTTGATAGAAATTATATTGTTTAAATTAATTTAGGTTTTTGTTTTGAATTGTAATTTTAGAAAGAGAAAGAAGAAGATCCATGGCATGCCTTTGCAAATTTAAAGATGTTCAAGGGGTATTTTGGCCTTAAAATGTAACTTACTCTTTTGTATAGGTGTTTGAACTGCACAGCCCGTTAACTTGGGAAATTCTATTTCCACCACCCTAATAAACTCAGTGAACACACTTAATGAAAAATTAGATTAATGACAATTATATCCTAATTAAAAATTACTATAATAGCCATTGATCAACACTCCTAATATTATATATACAAATTCTCTACACACATCTTTTAGAAATAAAAATATCTCAATATACACTTAGCAGATCACATCCCCTGTGTGGTGCATGGTAATTGCCAACCGAAGACTGGTCTGTACAACTACCCACCAATACCATAAAATCCAAATACAAAGTCAAAGTCCGTCACCCTCCTCGCTCCTTCCTTCTTCCCCATTCTCTCTACATTCTCTTTCTACATAGTTGTACACGCGTGTATTCATACATACATCTGCAATTCAATTCAATTTAATTCAATCGAAGCTGTCTTTGATTCAATTGATTGATGTCGAGGAAGAAGAACAAGGCGTAACAGAAATCGAAGCATCATCAAATCGAAACAGAGGAGAAGAGGATGTGTGGGATATTCGCGTATTTGAATGATGCTTTAAAAAAACCCATTCGACACTTTAGGACCGAACTTACAAAAATATTTCAACAATTAAGTGCTAAAAGTATTGTATTTATTCGGAATTAGATCACCGAAAATATAGAATATATTCGGAAGTCAAACTTATGTATTTTTTTCGGCATTTATTGGACGAAATTATACACAATATTCGGCAACCAAGTTCCGAATGAAACACACATATTCGGAAAGCCAGTGCCGAGAACTACACAGCACTTCCAACTACGGATTATTACTTTGGTCTTGACGAAAGTGGTTGATTAAAGTGTGTGTAAAATTGATTGTGGTCTTTCATCCGTAGTTGGAAGTAAAATTGGTTGTAAAATTGATTATTACTTTGATTCAATTGATAATCTGCCAAAAAACAGAGGGTGATTGGGGTCACTTTGGTCTTAACGAAAGTGGGTGGAAGTAAAATTGTAAATTGGGGTAAATTAAAGTGTGTGTATTTTGAGAGTAAAGTGTGTGTACATATGAGTGAAGGATTTATTTGTAATTTTAAGGATGTGGGTTGAGATAATTACTTAATAATTAAATTAATCGAGATGTGTATTGAGAAAAGATTTGTCCTGAGTTTATTAAGGTGGTGGAAATAGAATTTCCCCGTTAACTTAGATGGAAAAGTAAACAGTGCGTTTTAGTCCACCAACCACAAGGGAGTTATATGGTGATTTCCGAATGTCAAAGGGATAATCCGCACCAGGCCCAAACTATGGGGGGATAAAATGAAGTTTGCCCCACTTTTTTTTTATTTATATATATGAGTGTGAGTTTCATATCTATGTGAGTTTTTGATAAATTTTTTAGAGTAAATTATTAATAAATCTTAATAATTAAACTTAATTCCTATCAAATTCTATTGAAAATAAAGTCTTAATAAAATTATCGCTAAAAATAATTTTTTGTGATAATTTTTTATCTATTAAATTGTCGCTAAAATTTACAATTAGTGACATTTTTGTGTGACGAATTTTTTAAACTGTTATTGAAAGTTAAAAATTAGTAGTTTTTTTTGTGATATTTTTTAAAATTGTTGCTAAAATTTATAATTAGCAACATTTTTTGCCTCCGTTTGGGAAGTGGGCTGGCTCTTTGGCTTTTTGACTTTTTTGGCTATATGAGCCTGGGCTCAAAAGCTTGGTTTGGGAAAGGCTCTTGGCTTTTTGGCTTTTTTGGCTTTTTTTGTGAGAGAAGAGTGTAATGATTATGGGGTTGGATGTGATATTTTGTCTGTTGTGGCTCATGAGCCTATTTTGTCTTTTGTGGCTCATGAGCCTAATGAGCCCTTGCCAAACGAAGCCTTTGTGATAAATTTTTAAAATTATCACTGAAAAATTAATAATTAGTGACTTTTTAATAATATTTTATGAAAAATGTCATTAAGGGGCACTTTGGGAAGAGGCTAAAAAAGTCAGTTTTTTGACTTTTTAGATTTTTTAGTCAAAAAAGCTAGTTTTTTACTCAAAAGAACCAAGCTTTTTGCCAAAAAAAAGCCACCAAAAAAGTCAATAAGCCAAAAGTCAATTTTTTATCAACTTCTCAAAACACCATTAATTATCATAGGATCTGCTAGATAATAAATCCACTTATTACGGCATACACATAAGTCTCCCAATTTTTTAATAAAAATTTTAGTGTCTCTAGCATTGTTGATCTTGGAATGGGCTTTGTTGCCGTTTGGCAAAAAGAATTTTAGTTGAGTTTTTTGGTGTTGAAACTTTTTTAACGTGGGATTAAAAAGTTATTTTAGGTCGACTTTTTGACTTTATGAGAGAAAAAATGAAATGATTATGATTTTAATATGATATTTTATTTTATTAATTTATTTAATCTATTTTATTTTATTTTATTTTTATACTTTTTAGTTCCAACTAACTTATTTAGCCTTGGCCAAAAGAACACTTTGTGGCCCCGTTTGTTTCAAGAGATGGAAGGGAGATTGGAATTAAGATGGAGGTGGGACTCACTAATATTGTGTTTGTTTTGGGAGATAAAGAAGGGATTGAGATGGAGATCCGAATTAGATTGGGCATTGGAAGGGGGATTGGGATGAGGAGATGGAGGTAGTATTAGAAAAATAGTCCACCGGACTATTTTTTTATTTGTTACATGTTAAGCATTTTTTTTTAACATTAATGTTTAATTTTTTATATTTTTTGTTAAGTAAAAATCATTGTTTTATTTTTTTCAATTTTTTATTTTTTACATGTTGGGCATTTTTTTTTAACATTAATGTTTAATATTTTTGTATTTGATTTATTATTTTATATAAAAATAATTTAACAATTCCTACACCAACAATTATCATCAAAATCCTTCACTAACAATCCCCTCACTATGAATCCCCTCAATTTAACCTCTAAAAGCAAAGGGCTTGTACTCTATTTGGTTGGGTTTAACAATTATTTTTTAATAGTTTTATTTATTTATTTAGGATAAAATTAGAGGAAATAGTAATTGAGTGTAAAATTTTAAAAAAATTACACATCAATAATAAATTTTATAAATATTAATAATTAAAAATTTAATTTTTTTATATTATTTGTAAATATTTTTTAAATAGTCAAGTTTTATAATTATCCATTAAACTACTGCTTAAAAGGGCAATGGGTTGGTAAATGTCAAAAAAGTAACTCAATTTTTTGTTATTGAAAAAGTTTGTTTTTACTTTTAATGATATTTTACTTCTTTTTTTTTTTTTTATTTGGTAAGATCCTTCTAGACTAGGACCTGAAATACAAATTAAAAAAAAGTGTAATATTAGAGATTTTAAATTTTTTTATTAAATATTTTATATTGATGTAAATCTTATATTTATGTGAAATATTTAATAAAATATTAAAGTATTTAACATTTTTTTAGAAAAAAATTATCTAAGAGCAATGCTAAGAACATAATCACCAAACATAAAATAAGAAACATAAATCTCACGTGTAAATCTCACATCACGTGAGATATATGTGCCCATGGTGATTGTGTTAAATTTCCCTACAGACAGTGTGTAGGTATTTTTGTTCTCGTTTGCGATGTTGGTTTTAGGTAGGGCTACAAACGAGCCGAGCCGAGTCGAGCCGAGCCGAACCGAGTTTTAGTGTGTTTGGGTTTGTTTATTAAGATTTTAACGAGCTCGAGCTGAATGAAAATTTAACGAACCGAACTCGAGCCGAGTTAGCTTAGGCTCGACTCGAGCTCGAGTCTATTCATGAACCTTAACGAGCCAAAAAATTTATAAATTCATACTTGCATGTGAGACTGAAGTTACAATTAAAATTTTGATTATACAATTATATATACAATATATATAAACATACTAAAAAAAAGTTCATATTTTATTAAATAATAATATCTACTACCACTATTATATAAAATATACTATCTATAGTTAAGTATTATTTACATTTATATTTTTTAAATATATAAATAGCATATTTCTCTTATTTTTTATACATAATTTGATATTATTTAATATATAAATAATAAATATTAAATGAGCTAGCTAACGAGCCGAGCTTTAGACTGTTTGGACTTGTTTATTAAAAATTTAACAAGCTCGAGCTCGAGCTCGAACGGCAAAAAAAATTAACGAACCGAGTTTGAACGAGCTCTTACCGAGCCGAGCTCGAGCTTGTTCATGAACGGTTCTATTCATTTGCAGCCCTAGTTTTAGGGGTAAAAGTCTCAAAATAATCACACAAAAATAAAATAAATTAAAAAGTTAATAAAATAAAATATAATATTTAAATTATAATTATTTTATTTTTATTTCTTTTATAAAAATTAAAAATTTAACTAAACGAGATTTTTTAATCCAAACTAAAATAATTAAAAAAATCAAAAAACTAAAAATCTAACCACATTTCCAAATGAAATCTTTATTTTAATTCCACTTCTAAAAAAAAAAAAATAAATAAAAAAATATGTCATGAGCATCATCATCATTCTCACACGTTGCAAAAACTCCTAAACCCACCTATATAACAGCAACAGCATTAGCTACTATCTCACACGTTACTCACCTCTGTCTCTCTTTCTCTCTGCAACACAACCGAAAAGCTTCTCAACTACCTTCAATGGCGGAACAACCACCACCACACATAGCCATTCTTCCGACTCCCGGAATGGGTCACCTCATCCCACTGGCCGAGTTCGCCAAGCGACTCGTCCTCCACCACCACTTCTCCGCCACTTTCCTCATCCCCACCGACGGTCCTCTCTCCTCCACCTATAAGTCCTTCCTCGAAGCCCTTATTCCCTTGGGCATTTCCCACCTCCTTCTCCCTCCTATCAACCTCTCCGACTTACCCGACCACGTCCATATCGAGACTCGAATCTCCCTCTCCGTCACCCGCTCTCTCCCCTCTCTCCGCCAAGCTTTGCAATCCATGCTTTCCACTACCCGATTAGTCGCCTTCGTGGTCGATCTTTTCGGCACCGATGCTTTCGATTTAGCCTTTGAATTCAATGTCTCTCCATTCATCTTCTTCCCATCAACTGCCATGGCTCTCTCTCTGTTTCTTCACCTTCCGATTCTTGATGGGTCGGTTTCTTGCGAGTACAGGGACCTGCCCGACCCGATTCAAATTCCGGGTTGTATTCCGATCCACGGGAAGGATCTGTTGAACCCGGTTCAGGACCGCACCAACGATTCCTACAAATGGGTTCTTCATCATGCAAAACGGTACCGTTTGGCTGAGGGTGTGATGGTTAATAGCTTCATGGAGTTGGAACCTGGAGCCATTACAGCTTTGCAAGTGGAAGAACCCGGGAAACCGCCTGTTTACCCGGTTGGGCCGCTCATACAGTTGAGTTCGGATAGACCCGTTGAGGATGGGTCGGGTTGTCTGAAGTGGTTGGATGATCAGCCACGTGGCTCTGTCTTGTTCATCTCGTTTGGGAGTGGGGGGACCCTCTCATATGATCAGCTCATTGAGCTTGCTTTCGGATTGGAAATGAGTGAACAGAGCTTCTTGTGGGTTGTTAGAAGCCCAAATGATAAAATTGCCAATGCTTCATTCTTTAGTGCCAATAGCCAAAATGACCCTTCTACTTTCTTGCCAAAGGGGTTCATAGATAGGACCAAAGGGTTTGGGTTAGTGGTGCCATCTTGGGCACCACAAGCTCAAATTTTGAGTCATGGCTCGACTGGGGGATTCTTGACCCACTGCGGTTGGAACTCCACTTTAGAGAGCGTGGTTCATGGTGTTCCGCTAATTGCTTGGCCACTCTACGCAGAGCAAAAAATGAATGCTGTGATGTTAACGAAAGATATAAAAGTGGCATTGAGGCCAAGAGTTGGTGAGAATGGCTTAATTGATCGACTTGAGATTGCAAAAGTTGTGAAGGGTTTAATGGAAGGAGAAGAAGGGAAGCATGTTTGTAGCCGAATGACCGACTTAAAGGATGCTGCTGCAAAGGCAATAAGTGACGATGGGACTTCCACAAAGTTGCTTGCCAAGTTGGCTCAAAAATGGAAGAGCAAGATTAGTAATTAGATTAGCAATAATTTATTTAATATTTTCAAAATATCGTGGCGTGTGAATGTGAAGCTATTAATTAATAAGGCCACACAAAAGAAGATGGATATGACCGACCTTATCTCTCACCCAGCCAATTAAAATGGGTCAAGTTAGCTTCACTTATCTTATTGCTATTGCTATAATTGTTTCAGGAGCACCACAACAGCCTATTGGGTTGGTAATCCGAAAATATTAAATAATTACTACTGAAACATAAGTTATTTATATTTTTTTAAATGCCCATAATGTACTATTCAGACCTAGGATTCTCTTTGCCAAATATGTTTGTCCCCTTCATAGTTGTCATTCAATAACTGTAGATAAAAGAATTTGAGAATAGAAAATTCCGAATTTCACAAAGAAAATTGCTTCGGACCCCCACTGGGGGTCGACCCCCAGTGAGGTGGCAGCCCGTGATTGGGCCAAAAAACATTGTTTTTTTTTTTTTTTTTTTTTTTTTTTGAAGTTCCAGCCAGTGGGGGCGCGCCACGTCACTGGGGGCGCGACCCCCACTGGGGGTCTGTAGCGCGGTTCTTTCACAAAATACCATGTCAGCCTTCATTATGATAGAATATGAGTTAATATTATGTCTACTTGTAAAAATTCTCTGGTTTTTTAACATTTCTAATAGTTTAATGTTAATCTTCCTCCCGAAAATTGTCTTTTGCTCTTGCCATATGCTCCATCTACACTAGTACTTTTTGTTTTGATTTGTGGCCATGGATGAAGTTGAAGTTGCAATAATGCAGTGGGTATTGTAAAAAGTTTTTTATTTATTTATTTTGGCTCTATGATTGTGAAGTGAAGTAGGTGACATGGGTGACATGGGCACCAGCCAATGGGCTAGAGTGGGGTGGACCCAACCCACTCAGATGTTTTGTTGGCTTGCAGAAAAGTGATTGCAAACAGGCATGAAGGAGTTGTTGCCTTGTTTGGATCACTAGAAATGAGATAAATGTGGGGATTGTTAAAGTCATTTTTTAAATTTATTCAACAGTGAAGACATTTAGGGAGAAAATAAAAAAAATAAAAAAATAAAATATTAATAATTATATATTTAAATCATATTTTTTAAAATAATGTACAACAAAAGATAATTAAACATCTCAATTAACGAAAAAGAGAGCTATAAAAGATCAAAGATAATGTTGGAATATGCTTCTGTCTCTATTGGTTGGGTTTTGCAATTGTTTTATTTATTTATTTAAATTATATCTATATCTATATATATATATAAGAATTGCTTAACTGTTTAAAATTTATCTCCTTTTTTTTTCGATTTTATCTTTTCATTTTGAATAATTTATTAATGGTGGTCTATATGTTGAGTGAATGTTTTTTCGTACCTGTGCAAATATTCTTGGTTAATTATGTAACAAATTTTTTCGTAATTACGTGAATATTCTTGGTCAATTATGAAACAAGTTTTTTTTCATAATTATGCAAACTCCTTAGTCAATTATGTAATAGGCTTTTTCGTAATTACGTAAACATTCTTAATCAATTATGAAACATATTTTTTTTTATAATTACGAAAACATTCTCAGTCAATTATGAAATATAATTTTTTTTATTGTTTAACAAATTACAAAAACACTCCAAAAATTTGTTTAAAATATGAATCAATTTTATAATACTAGAAATTACAACTATATTTTGTTATAAATTTTAATTTAACACAATACTCAGGAAAAAAAAAACTATTCTCCTATGCAATAATAAATTATCAAAATTGGTTATTAAAAAATATTTCTCATATTATTAAAAATTGTTAATTGACTTAATGATTTATTTATTAACAAAATAGTTAACTGAAAACTATTTTTCATATCTTTAAAAATTGTTAATTTATTTAATGATTTATTATTAATAAAATTGGTCATTTGTTATGTGAGTATGATTTATGTATTAATAAAATTAGTCATTTGTATATAATGTATTTTCTCCTGCTCTTTTATTAGTTCAGTGAATTATCTTAGTAGTTTTTTTTAGATGGAAGAATTATCTTATTGTTTATTTTATATTTATCTGTTGAGAAAAGCTACACACTATAATTTTTTTTTGGGTTTTTTTTTTTTTAAGGTCCCTGATATTATGATTTTATAGCATAAAGGACATTCAATATTTTCATAATGTCTAAGGTCCCTCAACAATATTTTCATAATGTCTAAGGTCCCTCAACCTTGATCCAGAGAACTTTTAGTCCAGAGAAATTTCAGTCCAGAGAAATTTGGTCCAGAGAAATTTTAAATTTCTTTGAACCAAATTTCTCTGAAAAGTCTAGAGAAATTCTGAATTTCTCAAAATTTCTCTGGTCCAATTATTCTCAGAATTTCTCTGGCCCAATTATTCTTAGAATTTCTTAGCATTTCTCTAATGCATTGGCTGAGTCCAGAGAAATTTTGAATTTCTCTAGTCCAATTCTTCTCAGAATTTTTCTAGCCCAATCTTTCCTAGAATTTCTCTGATGCATTAACCGACTGTGCTGACCATATGCAATCACATGCTCTTATGGAAATTAGGTAGTACTTTGTTCTCTTTACTATATCACTAAGAAAATTTTCAGATCTGCTGCTACTTTTAGCATGCAAAATGCCCATGATTTTGTTTGGTATTGATTAGTACTCTTTCTCTCTTGCAGTTTTTTCCCCTTGTCTTAAGTTTATGTCCAGAGAAAATTGGTCTAGAGAAAATTAGTTCAGAAAAAATTCACATCACAAAGAAATTTGGTTAATCCAGAGAAATTTTAAAAATTTCTCTGATTTGAGAAAGGAAGGGAAAATTCGAATAGAATGGTTGAGAAGTTAGGTCAAAATTCACGAAGTCTTTGCATCTGAAATCTGAATAGAGGAGGGTTTCTGTGCTGTGAGGAGTTTGTTTTCTGCATTTCAATCTTCAGAATTCCAGGCAGGCGATTGGTTAATAAACAAATGGACAGAGAACCTGTTCTGTCTTCTCTCATCGACGCACTGATAGGCAAACTAAATTTGCTTTCCGATGCTGCTGCTGCCGGCGGCGGAAACGATTTGGTCCCGATGCAGTGCGACCTCACAAAACTCCGGTTCACTATCAATCAAATCGCCGAGGTATTGGTTGTTGCATAACATAAACTTTTCTTCAAGGAAATCGCCAACAGTGAATGGCTGGAGGAAGTTGAGGAAGCAGCTTATGATGCGGTTGATCTATTGGATTTGATGATAGCAAACAAGAATTTTTGCAAAACCTTGTTATCCAGAAGCTTAATTCTATCACTTGTGTCTAATTTGTTGGGTATGGGAGTGAGGGACCTTAGACTACAAAAGAACATATTGTGGACCTAATCCATTACTAAAAGTTAGATAGGGACCTTAGACCGATTTTTTTTTTTTTTTTTAATAAATTCGGAATAAATGTTAAAGACTGATAAATTCACAAAAAACAAAATGATATGGTAATAGAATTTGAGTCTACATCATTGAATGTATAACAAATCAAAAAATGATATATATCATATCACATAATCAATTATATATCTAATGATTTATTCTATTCAATTGCATAGAATAATATTTTAATTTTTTAAAAATTATCAAAATAAAAAACTTAAATATACTGTAAGAATAGTACGTGCCTTGCACAGGCTTTTTTAAACTAGTGTATAGAAAAGAAGCACTTAGTTGTATTTTTGTTTATCGATTTTACCCATTGGTTTGGAATTATTTATTATTAACTACTCACGTTTTAGCTTTTCTATTTTGCCTTTTTATTTTATATTATTTATCAATATTAGTAGTTACTAATTTGGATGGAGGTTTTTTTGTAATTATGCAAAAATTATTGATCAGTTGTGAAACATAAATATTTTGATTTCCAATAAATTACAAATACACCCGTGATGTTTTTTTCCCCCTATTTTGCCCTTTCATTGTATAATTCACTAATGGTAACCTGTAATTTGACTTTCCCATTTTACCTTCTTCTTTAATAATATTTACCAATATTAGTGGTACTAGTTTGAGTGAAGGGTTTTGCATAATAATGCAAAGATTTTTAGTCAGTTATGACACATAAATATTTTAGTTATGAGTAAATTACAAATACACCCTTGAAGTTTGTTAAAAATATGAAACGTCTCTACAATACTAGAAATTACAACTATTTCTTATTACAATTTTTAATTTAACAGAATAAATAGAAAAAACAATAATTTGAATAAAATGAAAAAATTTATTAAAACAAATGAAAATTCATCTAAAAATAATTTTAAAAAAATCAAACCAAACAAAATAATTTGTTATAAAATTTGCATTTTGAAATATAAATTTCTCATAAGAATAGCCCGTAAGTAGCAGAGGTCTAAAAATATTTTTTTACAAATGAAGCCAAATCAAAATTTAACAGTGATACCATATGATTGTTGGCCTGTAATATTACCATTCGATTATTCCATCCTAATAAAAAATAATTCACTCATTTGAACTAATTGTACTTTATAATAGACTAATCAATAATTTGAACTAATCAATATTTTATCTCATCTATTTATTCTATAATTGTACTTTATAATAGAAATTAGAATTTCTATCATATATGCAATCATTGATTCTATTCAATTTTGTAAAAAACTAATCTTATTTTTGGAGAAAAAGTTCAGGTAGCATAATGGAATAAAGTACAATGGAATGAAATGATTATTTTTTCATTTTTTTATGGAATAATTATTATTTTTTACAATTCATTTTTTTATTATTTTTTGAATGAATCAAATATAAAATAAATATTTTCAAAAAAATGTCATATTATTCCATTTTGTTTAATAAACTCAATAAAATATTAGAGTCAAAAGGTTATACTAATCCGTGTCTTGCATGGGCCTTTTTCCCTAGTATATATATATTCTTGTTTCATTTCTTCTTTTGGTAAATTAGGAAAACCGTCCTCGAGGTTTAATAACATAAATTTTACAAATTTGTTATAATTATATTGATTTTTGTTATAATTTTAATTCATTAATAATTAATTGGTGGGTATTTGAAATGATCTAAATAAATATATTTTTTTGACTTTTTACGAAAATAAATACAAAAAAATAGATGTGATATGACTCAAAAAAAATAAAAAGAAAAAAAAATGACACTTTTATAAAGGATGTCAAATAGTGCCTTAATATTATTTCATTAATAATAAATTAATTTTATGAATAAATAAATAAAAATGATGTCATATATTTTATATAAAAAATAATATATATTTTTTATTTATCTTTTTATTTACACACTATCTGCATTAATTTCAGTGACTTTAGATTTAGGGCTGGTTTGGCAAGTTTCAAAAAAGTTAAAAAGTCAAAAAGTCACTATTCTATTTAAGTCACATCATCTTATTTAAGTCACATTATTTCTCTAACACATCACTTCAAACCCAACTCATATTTCATAAAAAGTCAAAAAATGCACTTATTTAGTTAAAAGAGCTACCTATAATTATTTCAAATTTATGATGCATGTTATAATTTTTTTAAATCTCAAAAGTGACAAGTGTAATTTATTTATTTATTTTGGTGGATGCAATGAGGGGGTGAATTTACTACAATAAACATTTATAAAACATTTGAGACATTTAAAAAAATTCCTCAATTTGGCTTATAATGATGTGTCATAATAAGTGTCAACTTTTGATTAATCACCCACTCAACCATATCAAATTCAACTCCTTTGTCAAAGTAAATTTTCAAATCTAAAATTGTGACCTCTAGCATTTCTCTTCATACTTTAAAAAAAAATACTAAAAAAAAAATAAAAATGAAAGAAACAATATTTAAAGATTGACTAGTTAAAAAAGAGTATTGAGATTAGAATTGCTGGAGAAATATTTCTGGACAAAGCCCTAATTTTTATAGATAATAGGTGAGAGGTCCTATCCAACAAACTAGTATATATATATATATATATTGGTGACGGGTTTGAAAAATGCTAAAAAAGCTAAATTTTTTTATTATTAGAAAAGTTTAGATAAATTGACTTTTTTGTTTCTCTTCTGTTTTTGATGATTTTTTAAATATATATATATTTTTCTTTTTTGTAACTTTTTAGATTCTTCTAAATTAGTAACTGAATTTTTTTTAATACCAATTTAAAAAAATTTCGTTAAAGATAAAATATATATATTAATTTTTTTAGCGGTTACCAAATATAGATGAATCCTGTTAAAAAAATATTTGTGTGTTCTTTTACTTAAATAACTATAAAACGACATAAAAAATCATAGCCAAACAGAACTAGACTATATGAGAAAAGTCTTTATGTGACAATATCATAAATGCATTTCACGTCATACATTTATGTGAGTTTTGTGCATTTCACATCAAATATTTGTGTAATTTTTTTTATATATAAAATTATTGTGAAAACTCACACAAATGTGTGTTGTGATATGCATTTGTGTTAATGCTACAGCAATAATAAATAATTATTCATCTATCTGCTTCTATTGTAAAATATTTATTTTACATTAAATATTTCTTGTAAAATTCACAAACTGGGTCTCATTTATATGAGTAAGAATTGAACTGTGGATTTAATAGTATCCAAAAGACAAAAGGATTTATCTTTCAAACTAAAAGAAGCTCCTCCACTTATAAAGATGCCTTTGCTAAAATGCCATTATATAACTACTTCAATTTCAACAGAATTGATGACATTTATGACTAACAAAGCTATTTTGTATACAATTTTGTGGGAGTAGAAAAATATCAATTCATTTGGGTCTAGTCCAAATGAGAAGGGCCATCAAATAAATATCAGATTCTCATCTATAAAAGAAAGGTCCCTCATGGAAGATAGGTATGTCTCATATCTCTACACTACACAGCACACTCACTCTCTTTTGTTCTTCATCTTCTCTATTTGATTCAAGTTATTAACTTTATCATCGCAGTGTCTCCGGCAGACAATCTTGGTTCGATGGCGCCAATCATGCTCATCTTTGCAAATCTATAGGATTAAAACTCATCTTGTCGTTTGATCTCTACAATCTATGTAAGAGGATTTTGTAAGTCGCACAAATTTTAAATTGAACTCTGTATTATTCATGGACCCATCTTTGTAAGGCCAAGGCAATAATTATTCAAATTTTTGTATTAATATATATATTGAATCAATGAAGTTATTTACAAATATGAAGATAATCACATCAAACTAAATAATTAACGATTTAAGAAAATTCAACAACACATACCATCCACAAACGATATTAACACAAAAAAGGGTCACATAATAATAGAAAAGAAATAAAGAATTAATAAAAAAATATTTAATCCTTGTTGATTTGACATTTTAATTGAGAGTGTATAAGAATAATAAATTTAGATAATAGTTATGCTACGTTTCTATAAATTAACCTAAAATTTTACCCGAAATTCAAATATGTAAATCAAATTCTATATATAATTTATAATACTCTAATTTCAAATTTACACATTACACTGAACTTTCATAATAAAATTCTAAATAAATTTTCGTTATAATTATAATTATTGTTGAGACAGTCCAATTATTTGACTGTCCAAGATGTAGGACATAGCTACATTCAAGGTGTAGCCAATATGAACTGAGAGATTCTATTTGAGTAGTATATGATTTGAGACATGCCACACCTAACATTCAATGAATCCCAATTGGATGATGCTACTAAAAATTAAGACAATCATCAATTTTTGTTTGGCAAGAAAATGAAAATGAAAATAAAAACTAAAAACTTATTTGGTGCAACTTCTTCAATGTTAAAAGTTAATAATTAAAAGAAAAAAAATTAAAAACATTTTTGTCCCAATTTACTTGTAATCAATTTTTTTCTGAAATCATTTAATTTATTTTTCTCAAATAAACTGTAAACTTATAATAGTTGTTATGAATTGCACTAAAAAAGAGTCTACTAACTAGAAAGACTAAACAAGCCTATAATGAATTTATTTATTAGTTTTCTAAAAGGTGAGTGACAAAGCAAACAGAAAAAAGATACCTTGCTTGTTTTCACTTTTCAAAAAACATTTTTCAGAAAATTCTATTTTCTTATTTTCTGTGTTTTTTTATTTTTACTGAATTTTTTAAATATTTTAAGCAATTTTTTTACTTTTTAGACACACCTAACATAAATACACCTAAAAAGTAAAAAAATTGTGAAAAAAATCTTTTAAAAATTCACTAAATACCAAAAATACAAAAAAATACAAGAATTCAGTACATTTTTTGTATTTTTCGGTATTTATTAATTTTTTAAAATATTTTTTCACAAATTTTTTACTTTTTAGATACATCTAAATAAGGTGCATCTAAAAAAGTAAAAAAATGTTTAAAATTTAAAAAATATTCACTAAAAACAAAAAAACATGAAAATCAAAAATGTCAATTTTCAAAAAACTTAATTCAGAAAATTCAAACCACACACACTACATTCTAAGAGCTAATGATTCAAAAGTTAAACCGTGAAACTCATAATTTTAAAATGGGAAATTCTAATATACAATTTTTAATTATAATAAAAAAAATCAGTTATAATATTATTTTGGTTATAACTAATGAAATATTTAACTATACCTCATGTTATATTTGATTATGATATTTTTTCTAATTATTATGATTCAAAAATTACAATATTATATTATTTTTGTATACCATAATGTTTCGCTTTCGAAAAGCTAGAATCATATCGTCATGTCATCTAGAAGAGTATTCTATGCCATACCTTTTTTTGCTCTTTACAAAAAAACCAATTAATTCTGATATAAATACAAAGACTGGTGGGATCATCAAAAGTTGACAATAATTGCCCTTGCCTTTCTAGAACTTTATTTTATTTTTCAATTCTTTGAGCCACTTCAGATTTGTTAGCTCTTCTTAGTTCTTATCCCATTTTCTCCCTCCTTTTCTCCTATGTCTCCATCAATTTGGATTAAGCTTCTTCCCCATTCATAGATTGAAGAGTATATTTTGACCCATACCACTCACCATAAGACTATTAATCTTCTATCTTTTGTGTTGAGATAATCTAAGAAAATTTTATTTTAATCAGTAATTGTAACCACACAATTTTATTATATTTATGTTTTTAAATGTAAATCGCTTATTTTTTCTTAAAAAAAATTATGATAAAAATTATATAACTATAATTATTGAATCAATTTGAATTTTTCAAAGAAAATCTATATACAAAGACTCACTAGATAAATTATTAAAATTATTAAAATAAAATCTATAATGAACTTTACAGACTTGACTGTATTGTCTAATCCTTCAATTAGATCGGAGACAAGCTTATTTCTACCAATTTTTCCCTCCTAGTGTCAAATATCTTAAAATTGATTATTTGTGCCAGCCTCCTTTAAAATCTAAAAGATTTTTTTATTTTTTTTTATAACCACTTTTATATATACACATACAACTTAAGATCAACTTACACTTTATATTTGAATTGTGATGATAATTTGTTTTGTAGCTTTCATGCATGTCATGACTATTGTGAATTATGTAACTTTCATGCATGTAACTTTCAGGGTTGTGCTTGTCATGAACACTATATGCATTTTCATACGGGAATTCTAATATATATTCCCTTTAAAGGGGTGCATCATATGCATTATGTTATATTTTCTTTTAATTGTGACATATTTTCTTTTTTAGTTGTGATATTATTTTAATTATAACTCCTGAGTTCTTTAGTTATGTTTCATATTATGTTTAGTTATGACATTTTTTCTTTTTTTAGTTATGGCTTAGAAAATTAAAATTATGTCATTTTTTTTAATTATGAAGTGCATATGGTGTATACCTTTTGAAGGTTAAAGGGTGTGCACTATAATGTTTCTCATTTTCATATTAAATTTTTTTTTTTTTTTTTTTTTTTTTTTTTTACCAACAGGGGTTTAGTTTAGTAGTAAAACTTTCAAATTCCTCACTTAAGGCCTGAGTTCGAATCTCCATAGCCCTTTGTTGGGGTTAAACATACTTCTTAGCACTTAGAGCATGTGGGGGGGTCTTAACTAACTTCGGCCCTAGCATAGGTACGGTGAGGTTCTCTGTAGATATACTGTGAGTGCTAAGAGGCAATATTCCCTAATAGATATGTGAAGTAATCCATTTACATATCCATTTTATGAATCAAAAAAAGTTCATATTTTTTTCTAGGGCAAATTACAAACACACCCCTCGAGGTTTGGTGAAAATACAGATTCCATCCTGAGATTTGAGAAATTACATCCCGCCCCCTGAGGTTTATATTTCCATAACAAATTGCCCTCTGAGGTTTTTATTTTCATACAGATTCCCCCCTAATTTCTCCTAATTTGTTATGAAAATTTGACACTCAGGGGGCAATTTGTAATTTCTCAAACCTCAAGGAGGAATCTGTATTTTTACCAAATCTCGAAGGGGGTGTTTGTAATTTGCCCTTTTTTCTAATATAATCCACCAAAATGATTTGCTCAGCCCATGGCATGGAGTGGGTGGAGTGGAATGTCCAGCCCATGGGCTAGGTTGGGGCTTCTTCTCAAGTGGGCCCATTGACTCCTACTTAAAAAAACCCTTCACCAGCAACGCCCCCCAAAAAAAAAAAAATAATAATAAAAAAAAGGAAAAATTATTTATAAGTCCTATTAGAGAGACTTATGCTACATATGGTCCTGCTAAAAAACTTATGTTCCCATAAATCCTGTGGGAAGTTTGTTGACACATTTACCCTCAATATTAGTTGTTAATATCATAAATAATAGTAAAACCATATATAGGAAATTGAATGTTACCATAGATCATATCTATATAAACGTAACGTAACGTAACGTGACATCTAAATAAACGTAACGTGACATCTACATAAACGTAACATGACACCTATGATCTATGACAACATTCAATTTCCTATATAGAAAATTGAATGTTACCATAGATCATATCTACATAAACGTAACGTAACGTGACACCAACATAAACCAACAACATTTTCACATTCAATTTTAAAAATAAAAACTCATTAAATTTGTGAAATGTAATGTGACACGTTACATTACGTTTATGTAGGTGTCACGTTACGTTTATGTAGGTGTTACGTTACGTATAGGTGTCACGTTACGTTTATATAAGTGTCACGTTACGTTACGTTTATGTAGGTGTCACGTCACGTTACGTTTATGTAAGTGTCACGTCACGTTACGTTTATGTAGGATCTTGTGGAATACATTCCTATCTAAATAGGACTTAAGACTCTATAAGAAATTACACAGGACTTAGCCTAACATAAGTGTCTGAAAAAGGACTTATAAATAAGTCTTCCTAAAAAAAAATCATATGTAATAGTACTATAAACAAATTTGAATCACCTATTTGTATGGAGTTTACACAAATGGATAACTCGATATTTGTTTTGTGATATGACCATGCTATATGTGACCGTAAATAATTGTTGTGTAAGAGCACATTGAGGTTGTGCTTTTCAATTAGTGGTGCTCGTGGTTTAGTTGTGGTGTAGGAACTTTTAATTTGTCATTCGTCTAAAATTAGGTCAATTGGAGAAAGTCACTTCGCAACCGTTCTCCGAATTAGTGGATGGATGCAGATTGATTTGGCAGTTTACACTTTATAAATTTTCAATATAATAAAACCTGTTGACATAAATTTTTTATATTTTTTTTTGGATAACAATCCAATCTGTTTTATTAATAATTACTACAAATATGGATAATAATCCAACAAACCTCCATGTTAACAATGACTGCAAATTAGGGGTGCTTGTAGTTCAGTTGCGGCCTAGGAATATTCAATCTGCCATCCGTCCAATACTAAGCAAATTGGAGAAAATCAATTCGTATCCATTTGTTTATCATCACTTATCTGTCCAATATGCAACAGATCGATTTGGACAGATCAGTATATTCGCTAAGCACCCCTACTTTCAACCATTTGATTGAGATGGAGAGAAAACCAAGGCAAATGAGAAGGATTTTTGTGCATAAAATATGATTCCAAGATGATTGGAAGGATGGTTTATATCAAACATGCTAGATTGAGGGTCTCTATTTCTATGTTTCTTTACAAAATTATAAGAAAGGTAAATTATATTTTTTACCCCTGAAGTATTTACTTAATTCTCACTTTAAATCTTCTCAATTTGATCCTTAAATTATTAGTTTTTTTTTTTTTTTTTTAGGTCGATGTGATCCTTAAAGTCCTAAATTTATTGGTAAGTTCTAATTTAAACTATTAGAAAATAGACTTAATAATATTGACTTATCTAACACTCTCATTGACGTGCAACCACGTCTTACACATAGAAATATAAATAGAAATACAAAACAAAATACAAACAGAAAACAAATACAATCGAAAAGACTTGAATCCAAAATCTCCCCCCAACTAAAGTTCTGATATCATGTTAGATCACCATGAGTCTCAAAAGTTTAAATTGTTAAAAAATAGACTCAACAATTATATCGAGTTATCCAACACAGTATGATTTTTCACTCATGCAAAAGGGAATCCAAATAATCTTCATAGAGAGTGATAACTTTTGTATTTAGGACATTGTAAAATGGGCAATGCTTCGGTCCAATATGTTAAAACAGAGATTCTAAATCTTCTTCAGGCAAAAAACAAGGACCTATTCAAGAGAAAGTAAAACATACAAACGGAAAAGATTACGCATTTCCTATCTCCAACTACAAAGTACAAACTAACAAAGTAAAGATAAGCTCTCTGGCCAAGCATCAGAGGAGGCCTTCATATATCATATTTCAGTCACTATTTCTATGGACATTCCCTCATCAACAAATTCAGATAATTACGCCGATACTCCACTTTTGTTTTCCATCAATTTTCATTTTCTTGTTTGGTATTGTGGTAGGATGATGAATCTCTCTGCTGTTAAGCAAAGAATTCAGAAGTGTCAAATGAGAAATTCGGTTCAAAATCAGCTTGATTAAGTGAGAAATCCAAGCTCCCAATTGGAGAGTTGGCAACTAAAGCCGAAACCATCTCAGAAAAATCAGATTTTGAATGTTGTATCTGACTCAGTCCAAAGTCATCCATCTGGCACGGAAACACTGAGAAAAGGTCGGATTCGGATGTCTCTGGAGAGAAAAAAGCCCGGGAATCACAACCCAAGAAATTATTTTCCTTGACAGAATCTGGGATAATGTTGGTTTCAACATTTTCAGATTCAATTGGCGTCGAGGGAAATGAAAAGGAAGGAAAGGTCTCCTCTGTGATGCCAAGGTCCTCAATTTTAACTGTATGGCCTGCTCCAAATTCAAAGAGCAGCTCTTGGGATTGACTCTGATTTTCATCTCTGTTCTGTTTTGACCCTTCATTTCCAATTGAAGCCAAGGCCGGGATTACCTGAGATGTTTGGATACAGGTGTGTCTTCCTCGGTATGTTATCTCAAAGATTGAAGGGTCTTTATCTGATTTCTGGACTAGCTTTGTTGCCAAACAGCCTTGTGCATGACGATGAGTGCATCTATAATACGACCTGCAATCGCAACACCCCATGTTAAACCAGGGTTCAATGAAATGTATGTACACATAACTATGATCGTATGGATGTATTTACGTATATATATATGCATTTCACATGTGCACGTTATGCACATAGACGGTCACAAGCTGATTGATGATGATGACAGTAATACCATCAAATTCAATATAACCGAAATAAAATGATATATATCTTTCTTGCAAACTTATGCCATGTCCATTTAAGCATATAGATGTATATATATGGTTGTTTTCATTTAGATGTGCTTCCACAGGACAGAAATTTGGGGGCTAAAGCCTGGTTTTTAAAGGGTAAAAGGTGGTTTAACAAGAACCGTAAAAAAATAGCTTTTAACTTCATTTTTCTTTCTCCAATCTTTTTCTCACTCTTTTTCTTTTCCCTCACAAATTCAAGATCCAAACACAACCGAAGGGACCGCATAGACAATTCGAGTTCAGATAGCATATATGGTCAAGAGTACAATAGTTTAGACACCAAGTGGTTCCATCTAAAACTACCTTAGAGCAAGTGGGCAAGTATTAGTGGGGTAAGAGAGCATGTAGTTGTTCTATTAAAGTTCAATTGTTTTGGGACCAAGCTAAAAAAGACATCAAATATTGTTTGGTGACATCATGAAAGTTAGAACATGGAGGTCAATTCCAAATATATCTTCTCAACTTCATATAGAGTTTAAATTCCCTATATCTCATCAACCTTGATTTCGTTTTAATTTGAATTACTACTATATTTTCTAGGCTTGTATTTGTGTACCTTTGTGCTCAATTTACATACACTAGAAATCATGAACAAAGAGAATAGTGATGGATTTAAGTCCTGTGTGAGTATGTGACACATAAAACAAAAAGGGCTAACTTCATAATAGGAAGAGAATTTGTGATTTGAGGTGAATAAAGTGTCCTTTAATAGCTCCACTTGGTTTGTTTCGTTTTCAGAATCTGTTTTCTGAAAAACGCTAAAACTACCTTGGTGAAAATTATGAAAAATTCAAAAACACTCGTGAGTTTAAGTTGAGCTTGTTAATTTACTACTTCAAAGATAGATGTAAATCAAGTCAATAGCACAAGCTTTTCTAACCTTGGAAAATTGGCTCCCAAGATGTCTTTCTGCCCATATTTTCTCCAACTATAGCCATCTTCAAGAGGAACCACCCCTGTTTCCAAGCAAACGCACACTTGTTTAGTCCATCGCGGCAATGTCTTTCTGCAAATCCAAAAATGCAAACCAACTTAGATCAAATTCAATCCCAAAAAACCAAAAAATAGACTGAATTACAAAAACCCATAAATGGTTGAGGCCTAAATTCACCTCTTCTTGTAGACAAACTAATTTACATCAAATTCAATCTCCCCAAAAAAAACAAAATTAAGCTGAATTGCATAAAACCCATAAATGGTTGAAGCCTATATTCACCTCTTCTTATAGACATCTCTGTGGCAGTGAACCTTAAAGTCCTCACTTTTTGGGCTACCACCATGTCCACCTATCTGATGAAGCTCTCCCACTGAATCCCCCAAATTTAGGATTGAAAGTGCTTTGTCATATGAAGAAAGTATTTTTTGAATCAAAAACTCGCATGATTCGGGTGATGATGCTAAAGGGTCAAGATTGTTTTTGAGCTGCTTTGTTAGCTCTAAACCTTGGATTAGCTCATGGATCAGAGTTCCTTGGTTCAAACCCTTCGTTTGTTCCATTTTGAAATTGCACACAGACTGTTAGATGTTTTGCCTGAATGGAGAGGATCGCGGGCTGGCGGCGATGCAGAGAGTTGTGAAGGTCTAAAATTGAAGTGAATTCAGATCATATCAAGTATGTACATTATTGGGAATTCAAGATTAGAAGGAGATGTAGCAATGCGTGATTGGTTGGTGGAAAATGAAGTGCTAGAAAATGATACAACAATGGAGGAAAATGAAGACAACCCAGAACCAGAAGAAGCTGCAAACATGGAAGTAGATAAAATGGCAAGTGGGTGAGTGAGATCACTATATGTTTTAAGGTTTGAAAATGAGATAAAAAGTGACTAAAATGTGAGAATTTGAATTGGGGATTATGGGTAGAGAGAGAGAGAGAGAGAGAGAGAAAGAGAGAGTGTTTGCAACCACTAAGGAAAGGGCTTTTCTTAGTGAAGAAGTTGGCAGGAAACAGAAGATATAGGGGTGGGAAAAGACGAGGAAAAGAGAATTTTTTACTGAAAAGCCAAATTGTTTTTTAGACAAAGGTACGTGACAATTGTAGATAAGAAGGAAAGAAAATCCAATTAGTGACCAATTCAAAGGCCCTCACATCTCTCTCTCTCTCTCTTCTCTTTGTGAAGCTTTTAACCTTTGTATACCATAGAATTGGATTGGACAGGAGTTGATTCAATATTTTATACGGTTGTTGCTTGTGACTATGATGATAAGGTTAAAGATTTAAAATTTGAGTTGATAAAACGACTATAATTATTTTGTTATAACTTATTAATTTACTAACATCTATTATTTATCGTTTACAAAAAAAAAAAAAAAAAAAAGATTAAGTTTATCTCTTATCCAAATATGTACTCCCCTATCCATTTTTCATATTTTTATGGCACCATATGGCCTATTTTGATGATCAAGCATATTCGCGTAAATCTTCCTTTAAAAAAAATAAAAAAAAATCAATCTTATAATCATAGTCATCTAATGTTAGTCAAAGAAACAAATGATAAGTATGACTTTAAGAAATATAACAAAAGAAATATATTAGAATAATGTGAGTATCATAATCAAATCAATTCGATAAAAGATTTAAATAACTAGTTTAAAAGCTTTTATTTTTATAATCTTCAACGCTTCATCAAATTTTTTATTAAATTTGAATAAAAATTTGATAAAAAATTTAATCTAATGCACTTTAATGGTTTCATCAAATCTAACCGGTCATCCGGTCAAGAATAAATTTTCATCAAATTCATCCTAAAACCAGTTGTCTAGGATGGTCACTTGCAAAATTTGATAAAAGAATAAACACTCCATTTATTTGATAAAATAAATATTAATATGATGAAACAGTTGAAACACTACTTTTAATAATTTTTCATCGAATTTAAACTTGATAAAATATTGGAAATCGCCTCAAGGACAACAAGAAATTCACATATATCATCTGATAAAGAAGCACTTACTCTATTAGGCAATTTCCCTAACCTTACAAGCTAAAAAGATTAACAAAGATCATAATAAATAAATAAAAAATTAAAAAAAAAACTTGCATAAAATTGAAAATTTACTGTTCAGTCCATGAATTCAATTCTTCAATCAAATTAATGTACAAGATAAGCTCACAAAACTAGTCCAGTAGAATTTTCCATGAAATTGAGAGAGAGAGAGTGTGATGGAAAGTCAAAGAAAGGGAGAGAGAGAAGATGGGAATAATCTTCGTACCTGCTTCCGCGTTGCTTACTCCCACAGTCCAAAAAGTAGATGAGAGAGAAAGGGGAGAGAGAGAGAGAGAGAGAGAGCGAGCGAGTCCATGACGTACAGCTTTGTGTCACGTTCAAACCCTTGCTTACGCTGATTGCTGATAGATCATAGAGGGGGGAACAATTTTTCTCTCTATGGGGTCACAATTTTCTCACTTATATTCCTTTATTTATTTATTTTCAATGTATTAAAAAAAGAAAAAAAAGGAAAAGTAATCAATCATCCAACATTTCCAGACACATATCCATCTCATATCCATCTTTAATGTCACATTCAAATCATAATCATTATATAAAAATCAAAAAAGTTAAAAATAAAAACCAAATGAGCTAAAAAAAGTCAAATTAAAATAACCCAAAAAACCAAACTATTTGACTCTTTCCAAACAAAGACATAGGAGCAATTATTTTGAGTTTTAAATCATTATCCCTAGCTCATTATGGTCAAATGTGATAAGATAAAAAATGTAATTACACTTTTAATCATGTATTTTGAATTAAATTTTATTTTGATTTTATTGATTTAATTTGAATAATTTGATATTTATACTTTAACTCTAGTTTTAATTAGATTTTTCTATCTAAATTTTTGTTATTTTTTTTACGTATAGATCTTAATAGATTGATAAGTATTTCAAAAATTATTAATTTTAACTTTTAATTTGAATAAAATGATCAAATTAAAATTGAACTTAAAATATAAGGATAAAAGTGAAATTTGAATTAAATTACAGAGTTAAAATTATAATTTACCTCATCCTACCCAAAAACAGAAAAAAAAGAAAAAAGAAAATGATATCTAAAGTTTAATTTCATTGAGATCCAGCATAAGATCTCAAGTTTTGTTATTTCGTGAATCATGGTCAGTGAAGACCAAAGCTGATGAGACACCAAGTATTTCAGGGATCAACTATTCCTTGGGGCCATTTGAAAGCAAATTGACAAATTCTTAGGTGTATCTTTCAAGGAATGTTTTTTCTTTATATGTCATTTTTTATATATTTTTTAAAAACTTTTAATTAAGAGTAACTTTTAAAACGACACAAAAAATGCAAGTAGAATTTAATTATGCAAGCTAGGGTAAATTAGAAGTGCTTTTGTTTCATGATGAGATTTACTAATTAAAAAAAAAAACAAGTTAGGAAGTCTAATTTCTTTTAAAAATAGTCAAATAAATGAAATTTATAGTATAAAGTAAGTTCAGGCATCAAGAATGAATCTCATCTACTACTTTTATTTTTTCATTATTTTTTGAATAACTATTCAAGCATTGTAGTTTGGTAATTTCCACATTGGACTTCTTCGATGTTTTTTTAAAGAAAAAATTAAATTTATTTTTGTTATGTTGTTTGTTCAAAAGAAACTTTGAATTTTCAAGATTTACAGGACATCTCCAATTGATTTCTAAAGATTGTTTGAATGACAAAAGTGTTGTCTCAATTCCAAGAAACTACAAAAGGTAATGATGCCAAAATTGGTGTCAAATGTGAAAAGGTAGGAATGAATAGTGAGGCTTAGGTGTCAATTTCCTTCTAGATATGAGTACCTTGTATCATCAATATCACCGTATCTCTTTTTTCATGAAATGCTTGTACGTGTTAGATTTTGGCTCCCTTTGCAAGTCGATTTGGGACTATTTTAGTTAAAAAAGATAAAATAAATTATTTTAATCACAATAAATAAAATATTACATTTAATTCATATTCATTACATTATTTTCTCATAAAAAAATTAAAAAAAATCAAAAAACTAAAAAACTCTTCTTAAACCAAAATTTTTAACCAAAGCTAAAATAGTCAAAAAAGTCAAAAAGTTAAAAAGTCAACCCATTTCCCAAATAACATCGCTAAAAGTATATAATGTTTATTAGTTAAAATATTTAGTATGATTTTTTTTTTCAACTTCAATACATAATTAGATATTTTGGTTCAATTCACATTTACTAATTATATGTAGTTAGTCTTTAAGGTTAGACAAAATATATTTAATTATAAGGATCATTTCCTTTCATCTTTGTTACTGATGTGGCATTCTATAAAGTTAATCACTTTGCTTGGTTAGAATTTTTCAAAAACATTTTTAAGAAAATTCAACTTTTTTGTTTTTCGTGTTTTTTTGTTTTTATTGAATTTTTTTAATATTTTAAGCAATTTTTAAAAAATTTTAAACATACTTAACATAAATATACCTAAAAAGTAAAAAATTTGTAAAAAAAATCTTTTAAAAATTCACTAAATACCAAAAATACAAAAAAATAGGAGAATTCAGTATATTTTTTATATTTTTATGTATTTATTAATTTTTTAAAGGGTTAATTACACTAATAGTCCCTATAGTTTGGGACTTGTGTCATTTTAATCCCTGACTTTTCAATTGTGACACATTTGACCCTGAATTTTGAATTTTGTTTCAAATAAGGACAATTGAAAATATTATTAGATTTTTCAAGGGTAAAATCGTCAATTTGATAAAATATAAACTGACAAAAATAAATGTCAAAAAAATATTTTTAATTTTTTAAAAATTATTTTTATCCACCAATGATAAAATTATGTAAAATTAATAAAAATTACATGATTAATTTTTTTAAAATTAATTTTACATGATCATCATCGAAATACATAATAAAAATTAATTTGGTGAAAAAAAAATGTCTAAAAGATTTATCAATTTTACATAATTTTATTTTTAGTAGATAGAAATAATTTTTTAAAATTCAAAAATATTTGTTTGACATTTATTTTTGTCAAATTAGTTTATATTTTATCAAATTGACAATTTTACTCTTGAAAAATCTAATTATATATTTAATTGTCTTTATTTGGAATAAGATTCAAAATTCAGGGTTAAATGTGTCACAATTAAAAAGTCAGGGATCAAAGTAACACAAGCCTCAAACTACATGGACTATTTGTGTAATTTGCCCTTTTTTAAAATATTTTTTTTACAATTTTTTTACTTTTTAGATATATCTAAATAAGTTGTAACTAAAAAAGTAAAAAAATATTTAAAATTTTAAAAATATTCACTAAAAACAAAAAAAAAAAACATGAAAATCAAAAAATTCAGTTTTTAAAAAATTTAATTCAAAAAATTCAAACCAAACACACTGAAGAGTATTTGGATAAATAATTAAAATAAAGAATATGATCAAAATAGAAACATAAAATAATTAATAAATAAAATAAAAAATATATTTTATAATAATATTTAAATAGATAAAATGCGGTTGGAGATACTCTTATCCCTTGCTTTCATACCAAAGGTCAAAAAGAGCCACTTCAATAAGGAAAAAATGCACAATGATATTACATGTCTTTGAGAAAATAACGTGTGATTTGGGGCTTAAATTTAAAATTTAATTTTGCTCAAACCCAAAAAAACAAAAAATTTAATGAAAACCTTTTGAAATTACCGATGAAATGGAAGTTCGAAAACTAATTACAAAAAAGTAAAAATCATCCAAAATGCTCATATTTTTCTGTTCTTCTACTTTCTTCCTTTGTAACTCTGGTCATGACTTTTATAGTTGGCGATCACTCTTTTACTAAAGTCTAACTCCAATTTTAATTCAAGATGATAATTTTAATGCAAACCCAATCTTATTTATATAATGATGAAGTTCCAAATTTTTTTTTTAAGATGGGGCTTGTATTGTTTGAGTTAAGCCATTTCAAGTTACACAACTAATTATATATCGGTGGTGTTTGGGAAGTTACTGTGTTGGTTTTTTTTTTTTTTTTTTTTTTTTTTTTTTTTCACTAAAAGACAAACTTTTTACAAAATAAAAAAAAACAAATCCAAACAAAGGGTTGGTTTGGGAAGTGAGTTGGCTTTTTGGCTTTTTAACTTTTTTAGCCTGAGCTAAAAAGTTTGGTTTGGGAAGGACTTTTTGGTTTTTTTCACTTTTTTTGTAAGAGAAAAGTGTAATGATTATGGCTTGAATGTGATGTTTTGTTTGTTGTGGCTAAAATAGCCTATTTTGTCTTTTGTGGCTATTTTAGCCACAAACCATCTTCCCAAACGGAAATATTACATTCAAGCTCATAATCATTTCACTTTTTCTTTCACAAACATCACATCCAATTACAAAAAAATCCAACTATTTTCCCAAATATCAAAAACAAATTCTTCAATAATATCCTACAACTAAAAAAACCTACAAACCATCTTCCCAAACGGAAATATTACATTCAAGCTCATAATCATTTCACTTTTTCTTTCACAAACATCACATCCAATTACAAAAAAATCCAACTATTTTCCCAAATATCAAAAACAAATTCTTCAATAATATCCTACAACTAAAAAAACCTACATAAAAACCCACTTCTCAAACACCCACATCGTTTGGGGTGGGGTGGGGTGGGGTGGGCTGGGGTGGGGTGGGGTGGGGATGGCTCCCCTATATACATCTATTCTTCATACCATACTCTATTTCGTGCGCTCCATCTCGAGCCCACAATAATGATTTGAAGCTGTTCATCTTATAAGCTTAGTAGTATAGATGAATTATGTTAAAAAAGAAAAGAAAAGATCAATTTCATGAGATATCGCTAAATGAATTAATTACATATTTGTTTTTTTTAATGAACAGTAACTATAAATTTAAACTTAAACCGTTCAATTCGTAAAATAAAATTCTTTGATATTTGCTGAGAGTGATTTTTTGCACAAATTGTCTTTATTGCGAAATTTATAAAAAAAATAGCTCGAATCATCATTGTGGGTCTAAAGTGAAACTTACAAAAATATAGAAGATAATGGTATAGAGATGAGTTATTACCAACATGAAAGACTGATCATGTTTGTGAGAATATTTTAAACTCCTAAACTTCTACTAAACGACAAGAATTTAATAAATAAATAAATAAATAAATTTATTTTAGGTAATTACATAAAAAAGATACTATCTTCTACAAGGAAAATACAATATTTGCGGCTTAGCCATCACAAAGATGTGCTCACACTTAGCAGCCTGAATGGGTTAATGTGAAAGAGACGCAAAACATGCAACACAAATCAGACCACAGAATTTACATTGTCCTCTCTAGAAGTCCTCTCTACAAGTCCTCTCCTTTTCAATTATGTCTTTTGTGAATGCTTTCAATGTTGGTGTTGGCTTATTTTTCCTACGAAGGAAAATATTATAAATGCGAGCGTATCAGCAAGGATTGAAAAATCTTTACAGATTAAATTCAAGCCAATTATTAAGCGATTGTGTTGACAGTTCTTTCGCCTCAACAAAGAGGACTTCAAAATTGCCAAAGTGTAGAGAAAAAAAAATTAATAGAAGAATGAGGGAGAAGGAGAAAGATGATTGAGTGAACAATCAAAGTAATAATTACTTACCTCTACTCCTATGCTTCAAAAAGGAAGTGCATTAAATGCTTCGAAAATGAAATGCTGAAAATAAATGTTTCGAAATATAAATTTATGTTAAACTACTCCTAAGATAAGGAAAATGACAAGAAATATTGAAATCAATTGTCTTTGATTTGAATTGTGGATCCCCTTACAATGTAGCCATAAATGGCTATTTATAGATAAATATTTGTAGGAAAAAAACTTCCAGCAATAACTACTCAATAACCACCTAAAACTGCCCACTTTTCCATCTTCATTCCCACAATGCCACATATTCCTCCATGTCTTCATAACTTCCTTTAACTTCCAATTAATGCTCCATGTTCTCCACTTCATATTCCATCATCTTTCACATTTCATAACTTCTCATAACCTCCAAATGAATAAGAGGATACCACATGTCCTGCAATTATATAAATAATAAATAATAATAAAAATTGCAGATCTATGGTGCCAACATTACCCCCCGCGGCTCTTAAAAATGATATTTACTTGAATTTTTGAAGGGCCGAACCAAGCACATGACTAATCTAAGCAATAAAGTGCTTCGAATAATATCAACAAAGTGCTTCGAATGATGTAATAGCACTAATGAAGTGCTTCGAATGAGTATGAAATTATGACTAGATGTCTTGAATGTTGGCTATTATGGACTAGTAACAAGCTTCGAAGGTGGTATAAAGGACCAAAATCATCTTTCGAAGGTTAAAAGTGCCGACAAAGGACAAATTACATCCTTGGAAATATTCGGCAAAGTTTCGAAGGTTCACAACCACCATTATTGTTTCTTCGAAGCTGTTAATGCAAGATAGAGTGCTTCGAAGCTTACAAAATTATGGCAAAAGGGTCTTCGAAGCAACTTTTGACCAACATTGTGGTTATTCAAATTTTATATGTTCTGGTTCATATATAATTAATGAAAATATTAATTTTGTGCTTCGAACCAATTATTAATTCTTCGAAGACACCAAAAACTGTTGTTCTTTGAACCAACTTATCATGCCAAAAATAGGCATTATTCGACAACTAAGTAATTGCCATTTTGCATATATTTGAAGAGAGATACGCATTTCGAAAGTTTTCTCGCCCCATGTTACATTTTGAAGGTGTTTATTGATAACAAAACCACCATTCGAAAGCCACATATGTTACTAAAGGATCAAAGTCATCATTCGAAAGTGCTCACGACATCTCTTCATACAAAATCCAAAGAGTTGGATTACTATGAAATTAGTTTGGCATTTTAACAAGCCATTAATGGCTATAAAATGATATTTCAATGAATAACATGCTTCGAAGTGTCTTGGGACATATTTCGAAGGTAACCACAAAACCAAATGATGATGGTTTTATGGATCAACCATATTTTTGGCCCAATATATTTCAATAACGAAATATTATTTGCTAGCCATTCCATCAAAGTCAACGTTTGATGTGATCCACAAATTCAAAATGGATTTCGAATAACAAAAGTCATGGTATAGTGGGGCCATGAAAATTCATACTTTTTTACACCTTGAAAAATGTCAAAAATTTTGAATTCATGAACAGTGGCTTGTTCATTATTCTTGACCATATTTGCTTTAAAAACATGACTTTTGCTGAATTGATTTTCATAATTATTTGGCAAAGTGGGTTATTTTTCCATGTTAGCCATTAATGGCTTATGAAAATCACCCATAGATATGTTATTTTCATGACTTGACTCTCTAAAAATTGGTTTTGAGACCCCCCGAGCCATGCATGGAACATCATTCTTAGCCAAATTTGGCTCAAAAACATGCTCTTTCATTATGTTAATTTCATAATTTGGCTTTTTAAAAACGAACTCTTGAACCCCCTGAGCCATTGATGAAATCAACTCTTTGCTTTTGCTATTTTCAACCATGAAAAAATTCTGAAAAAATTCATCAATTCCGGTCATTAAAGCCTCAGTTAATGACTTGGTAGTGAGAGTTGATAACTCATCATTCCATTGGCGAATTTCCATATCAAGTTGATGAATTTCTCCAATTAAATGGTGTCTTTTTTCTTCCACCAAATAATATTATAATGGATGAAAGTTTATTTCATCAAGAAAATGGATCTTTTCTTGAAGATCCAATTTTTTTTTTCACGCTAATATATTTCAAATTGACAAGTTCGAATGGCGAAATCCAAATCGTTTGTCATTTCTTACACTTGGCAGTCCCACTGGGCGTGTCAAAAATTGTTGGCTTATTTTTCCCACGAAGGAAAATATTATAAATGCGAGCGTGCTAGTAAGAATTGAAAAATCCTTACAGATTAAATTCAAGCCAATTATCAAGCGATTGTGTTGACAGTTCTTTCGCCTCAACAAAGAGGACTTCAAAATTGCCAAAGTGTAAAGAAAAGAAAAATTAAAAGAAGAATGAGGGAGACGGAGAAAGATGAATGAGTGAACAATCAAAGTAATAATTACTTACCTCTACTCCTATGCTTCGAAAAGGAAGTGCATTAAATGCTTCGAAAATGAAATGATAAAAATAAATGCTTCGAAATATAAATTTATGTTAAACTACTTATAAGATAAGGAAAATGACAAGAAATATTGAAATTAATTATCTTTGATTTGAATTCTGGATCCCCTTACAATGTAGCCATGAATGGCTATTTATAGACTAATATTTGTAGGAAAAAAACTTCCAGCAATAACTACCCAATAACCACCTAAAACTACCAACTTTTCCATCTTCATTCCCACAATGCCACATATTCCTCCATGTCTTCATAACTTCTTTTAACTTCCAATTAATGCTTCATGTTCTCCACTTCATTCTCCATCATCTTTTCACATTTCATAACTTCTCATAACCTCCAAATGAATAAGAGGATGTCACATGTCCTGCAATTATATAAATAATAAACAATAATAAAAATTGCAGATCTATGGTGCCAACAGTAGGGTTGCAAATGAGAGGAGTCGAGTCAAATTTTTAAATGTTTAAACTTGTTTATTAAAAATTAGTCGAGCTCGAGCTGAACTCTAGTCAAGCTTTAAAAAAATCGAGTTCGAACTCGACTCATCAAATATTTGTTAAACTTAAGCTCAGCTCAAACTCGCTCGATTACATAAACGAGCCGAGTTCGAACTCGAGTTTGAACTTGAAAAAAAATTAAATTTAAATTAATTTGATTTATTAAGATAAAAAAATGCAAAATTATGAGTAAAATATATAATAATACTTATATTAATAATAAATTCCATTAATCAAATATGTAAATTTACACAAACACCAAACATAAATAAAAAAAATATTATTAAAAACTTATTAATTATGTTATTAAAAATAAATATTAATTTATTTATTTTTATATTCACAAGCCAATCTTAGGGCTACTTGAGCTCGGCTCGATTGATAAACAAGTCTAATATTGAATTTGAGCTCATTCATTTAATAAACGAGTCGAGCTCAAATGAATTTTAGACAAGCCGAGCTCGAACTACACATGAACAGTTCAACCTGTTTGTAGCCCTATTTCTATGTGCCTCCTAGTACTTCTTTTCACCTTTTTTTTTTTTTGCAATTTCACTTGACGTAACAATTCTTTGATGCATAAAAAATTCAATTACAGAATCAAATATAATTCTCTTAATAGAGTGAGACTTATATATTTGGTATCACATATTTCATAGAAAAAAAAATTTGGTTTGAGTTTTTTTGGATTAAATTTTTTGAAAACTGAGTTTTTTGATTTTCGTATTTTTTTTTTGTTTTTAGTGAATATTTTTAAAATTTTAAACATTTTTTTTTTACCTTTTTAGATGTGCCTTACTTAGATGTATTTTAAAAGTAAAAAATTTGTGAAAAAATATTTTAAAAAATTAATAAATACATAAAAATACAAAAAAAAATGTATTGAATTCTCGTACTTTTTTTTTTTTTAAAATATATTTTTGGTATTTAGTGAATTTTTAAAAGGTTTTTTTCACAATTTTTTTACTTTTTAGGTATATTTATATTAGGTATGTCTAAAAATTTAAAAAATTACTTAAAATATTAAAAAAATTCAATAAAAAAAAAACAAACAAAAAATAAGAAAGTAGAATTTTCTGAAAAATGTTTTTGGAAAACTTTAACCAAGCAAAGTGAATTCGTGTTTGATTATATCATTGAATTATGTATACTTTTATTTTTATTTTTATAATGAAATGACACAAAAATGCTATCTTACGACTAATAATAATCAAAAGTTTTGTGATATAGAAAGGGGAGGGGAGAGACAGAAGGAGGCCACAACATTAAACTCACAAGCTTTATTTATCGACTTTGAGTAATATATAATGCAAAACTTTAGGTAGTGTTTGGTAGAGTTTTAAAATTATGATTTAAGTGTGGAGTTATATTTTGAATTTTTGAGTTTTGAATTATGATTTGAAAAGTGAAAATTTGTTTGGTTATGAATTTTGAAAAGAGATTTGAATTGAATTTTGAATTTTTGAAATTGTTTAATTCAAAAACTTATAACTCATAATTAAACACACCATTCAAAATTCTATTCAAAACTCATAACCAAATTCTTTTTAAAATTCAATTCAAAAAAATAATTATTGATAAAAACAATTTTTTTATTTAAAATTTTTAAAAATTCCGAAAATATTTTTTATATAAAATATAAAAAAATATATTATTTTTTGTTAAAAAAATCAATAACAAATTCCCTTTTCTTCTTCTTTTTTTTTAAATAACAGGTGCCAATTGCCCACCAAAAAAAAAAGTAATACTATTTTGGTTAACTGGTCAGACGACTGGGGGACGTCCAGGAGGATTTAAAAAACTCTCCGCTCTCCAAACATGATCTGAAATGAGTTTTGAAATGTGACATTGGAATCAATTTTTAAAAATTTAAACCAAACAAAGCATTGAAAAATGCACTGGAATCATGTTTTCAGTACTGCTTTGAACACAGCCTTTATTTTTATAAATTTCTTATGGGTCATCATTTCACCCGAAGATCTGCAACTCTGTTGAAGCCCACTTGCCCAAACTTTGGGTAGGGTGGCCCATTGGCCCACACATGGGCTTGGCTGACAAACTCATTTGGGCCAAGCCTGTTGGGTAAGGTTGGGGTTTTTAGTTTTAGCCTGTGGCCACAAGTGCATAAAAAAAAAAAAAAAAAAAAACCTTGGACATACATAGCCCACAGGTGAGATTGGGTTCCATTTTTGCAAGTTGGGCATATCTACCCTTAAGACTACTAACCCACAAGTCATTGAATCTTCAATCTGTTTCTGTAATATAGAAATTATCTAAATTACCAACAAAATCAACATTTCAAGGGAATTTTTTTAACATAATTTAAGATGTGAAAATACAAGAACTCTGATCTGAAAAATTAACTGAAAATGCATTTGAATTTCCTCCTTTTAAAAGCAAACACAAATTTCAGTTGGCATCAAAGCTCCACATAATTCTGTTCCTCAAAAACAGGGCCCAACAACAAATACAAAAGAAAAGTACAGGCAGAGCAAGACATATAGTGATTCTGGATCATAAAATCATGGTGTGTTTATTCAATGTTTCAACTAGAGAAACTGAAATTTATTTCCGCTTTCCTTCAATAATTACAATTTCCAAGTGTGCGCGTGCGCACACAAAATATATATTTATCTGTATATATTACAATTTCCAAGCACAATAAATCAAGAAATTTTTTTTATGATTCCAGCTAAAACCTTACTACGAATTTCATGTTACCTAAATCCCAACGCCCAAAATGAACCTACCAACACTCCCCAACCATGAAGTTTCGGGGAAAGTAATTTCATCAACAATAAAAGTTTAAACATCTCAAACAAAGATCTTCAGTGTGAATAAATGAATCTAACCCTAACCAAATATAGTATAAGTAATGTATATATAATGCTTAATCCATTACTCCATGGTACATATAGTTCGGTACATGATCACAAAGTATTGCATATACACCCCTAATCCAGTCCCACAAACAAACATGGGCTAGAGCACTTGATGACGAAACTATCTCAACATCACATCTAGAGGGTATTTGCCTGATAGATGACATGATCTGAAAATGAGTAAAAAACCAGTGCAACATCCTAACAGAGAGAAAACATTGAACAATCCTGTAGATAATCCTTAAAAGTCCAAGGACAATAGTATGCAGTCTTGCACAGAGAGCCACAAATATTTTTAAAGGTTGACCTATAGGCAAGGTTAAGCAACACATGAATATTCCAATGCGATTATCCAAAAACAAGAGTTGAAAAAGAGTGCAACATGAACCTGTAGTTCAGAGAGTAATCCAAGCTCTAAATTGGCCTTCTATGTTAAAAACATTTCCCTTCAATTCAGCATGATTTGTGCTCAGTAGTCAGTAGTGTGAAATATCAAGAAAAATGTATCTGAATCCATTATTTTCAGTAAATGGTTGGTAAAGAATTGCATTGTAAGTTGTAACTATTAGACATGAAAAATGTGTACCCACTTTTATCTTTCAAGTTCTTATTTCCCCTACTTATTCACGTTTGGTCTTTTTAGCAAGACAAGCACCCCATGTCCAAACAAGAAAACTCCGATTCAGATAGGAAGGATATACCACTCAAGCCACAGCATGTGGTTTCCCTAGTTGCTCGGTATTGCACTTCTACTCTAATAATTCTTAATAACCACCCATTGTGAAATACCCAACATATGAAGGCAACATTGAATTACCAGTAACAATGCCCTCAATGATCCAAGGGATATATGCAAGTAAGATTAGGCATAAAAGAAAAACAACAAAAAACAACATATTGATGTACGATCAGGTTTTGTTCAATATGTAGCTAAACCAATAACATATCTTACATACCGTTTACACTGAAAAGCTAAATCATTACATAAACATTTAAGAAAGTATGTAATATGACAAGCAACAGCAGTAATATGAGTAAAAAGCTCTAGACATTAATGAAAAGTGTAGATGGTTTCCCTTGCCTCTTTTCTCGACTCTTCCAATACTCTTATATTATTCTCCCAATTCCTTCATTTAGGATCATACATGATTACCTCATATATATTTCCATCAAACAAAATTCTTTACTCCCAAGAATTTCTCTCTTCCGTTCAGTAAAACTAGGCTAGATGCGTAAGTAACTACGCGAAAGGAACTCGGAAGACCACATATTTCAACATCCTTCATTTGTTGGTTCTCGGGGTCATGCAAGGCCAGCTTTCCACTCTTCATTACAAGTAAAACATCCCCGCCACTCATAAAGTTGAGCGGCACCGAGACCTGTGGTTCTGCAATATCAAATTGTTTCATCCAAAACCCTACCACCCCATAATCCTTCATCAACCATACTTCCCATCGGTCATTGAAGTGATAAAACAGAGATAATGAATCCCCAGAAGCCGAAACACACAAGTCCACTCGATCAAAATTACCATTGCCATTATCGGGCAGTCCTATCTCTCTAAACACCTCATTACTCATATCAAATGACATAATTGAATCATACAAAAACCCAATTCCCGGCCTTTTAAGCGCCAACCAATGCACCGAACCATTCACACAGACATTACTACACCAACAATTAGGTATATAGCACGGCGCAATAGCTTCAACTTTCCTCCAAGAATTTGCCTCCAGAGAGTAAACCAACACATCAGGAACAGCCTCTCTATCAGAATCATACAAAATTTCCACTACCTTAAACTCATTGATCTCATAAACAAACACAAACCCAACAACCATATGAGAAAAAGTATCACGAAATCGACAACTCAAGTGAGAATCAGGCAATTTCTTGAATTTCCCAACAATTGGATTCCACAAAAACAAATTACCAAAGCATGAAAAGTAATTGGTATCAAACAAACAAACTAACCCATTACTTGAACCCACAATTCTGACATACCCATTAAAGCTCTTGAATGGAAATTCAAATCTCTTGTGCTCAATCAAGGAATCACTGTCTCTGCTGCTACATACAGAGTAGAATTGCTTGGTATAGTCGATTGATTCGTAGTAGATGAAGATGTGATTGTCTTCTGAGGTTGGTTTGGAGATGGATCGAGTTTGATGGAGGGTGATGAAGTGAGGGTGTTGGATGAGAGAGAGACAGTGTTTGGAGACGAGTCTGAATTTGATGAGCGTTTTGATGGGAAGCCTTGAGAGTATGTCGAAGAGGACATCGCGTGGAAGATTGGGAAACTCCATTGACGCAATTCTTCTCTTTGATTTGCTTTCCATAAGAGTACTTGGTTCTCTCATCGTGACTACCAATATATATATATATGATGATGACGACGACGACGATGATGTATTGAGACGTTGACCAGAAGAGTAAAGGTTTCTTCTTCGAAAATGCTTAGATCTGTGTTTGGTTGGAGGGACGGGATAAAGACACTAGAATCCATTAGATTTGAGTTTTGAGACTGTGAATCTCTTAGATTATTTGGTCGAATTAAATATGTATCTTATGTTTATTTTTTCATGGGATTAGATGTCTGAAAGGATTATTTTTAGTGAATCTAACGTAACTGGATAGGATAAATGAACAAAAGACTATTTTACTATTTTTCAATTATTTACTGAGTAATAGCAATATTAAACATATCTTTAATATTTTAATTATTTTTAACTAGATTAAATAAAAATTTATTTTATTTTATTTTTTACACAATTAAATAAAATAAATAAAATATCAATAAAAATATATGTTATTTTTTAATTAAAATTTTAAATAAATTTATTTTTTAAAATAATAATAATTAAACAATTAAATTAAATAAAACATCTATTAACATTTAAATAATGAAATTAAATAAAATATAAAGAAAATTTTAAAATAAAATATCAATAAAATATCTATAAAAAATTATTTTAAAAAATTAAATAAATAAAACATCAATAAAAAGTTAAATAAAATTATTTTATTTTTAAATCGAGACATTTAAATTTTATTGAATTTTACTAAATATAATATATAATTAAATAGTATATGGTCAAAATAGTCATTTTACCACTTAATCCCAACAGTAAATTGTCCCCCCCCAAAACTGTCCCACACCTCTCCCCCCCGAGATAGTATAATCCCCCATATGGGGATAAGGAGTCCGGTCGAACTCTATGTCTGGTGGACTAAAAAAAAAACAAACGATGGACTACTCACTCCTTCGGATAAGTAATCTGAATAGTGAATAGTCCCCCCTAATCCCCCAAATCAAACACACCCTAAAGGTTTTATTAAATTTTTTACCAAATATTTCATGACTCACAGGAACTCACACCATGTAAATTTCATATTTATATGAGATATTTGATAGAAAAATTGGTAAAAGTTTTACAATTTCTAGCATTACTTTTCCGAATCACAGTCACCATGTTGTCATTAGGATATTTAGAGGATATTTTGATCTGTTTAAATTGATCGATTCGAATTAATCTGTTGTATTTTGAATAGATACGTGATGACGAAAGTACGGTTGTAGATTGACTTTTTCTAATCCACCTAGTTTTGGACATATGATGAATTTAAGGTTCCTTTGACCGTAACAGAACCGTTAAACTGTAAGTACCCATAGTAATTTGTAAGACTTTATGTTTTCAATTTGTTTAGATATTTTATTTATGGTTTCAATTGAAAAAGTGTTTAAATATTCTGTTTTCATTTGAAAATCCTTTTATCAAATGGTAAGTATTGATATTTGATATTTGATATTTTTGTGTGAAAAATATAATGCTTAATTTTGTCATTTTTAAAAAAAAAAATCAAATTAAATAGTTTTTGAATATAAAAAAAAATAATGAAATAGTTTTAATAATTTATGGTTTTCTTGTATATATATATATTTATTATTCGTATTTGACAATTTACTTGATAATCTTTTGGTTATATTGGGTTAGATTGTTATTTAAAAAAAAGGTTAACAAATTGTTGTATTATATTCAAAATTTATAAAAGTTTAAACTGCCAAATCGATCTGTATCCATCTACCAATTTGCCAATTCGCTCAATTCATATCAGCCAATCCGGCAGGCGGATGCGAATTGATTTTTTTTAAATCCGCCAATCTGACAGACGAATGGCGAATTGAAAATTCCTTGATCACAATCGAATCGCGAGCACCCCTAGTTGTCATATTTGTGGGGAGTTTTTTCCTTAACTAATTCCAATAACTAATGCTATGTACACCAATTAGTACATTAACTAGTGTACCAATTGATGATATGACATAATTTAAGAAATTTTTGGTATTTATAATTTGTATAATGAGTGTGCTCAATAATAATTTCATAACTAGTGTTGGAATACTAGTTAGTATACTAATTGGTGCACGTAGTACTGCTCAATTCCAATTGGATTTGTCTTAGAAAAATGCTATAGGTCTCAAATTTTCTACCAAATAAATAATCAAATATCTTACATGGGTGTAGGGTCCACAAACCCTACACCCATGTGAGACATTTAGTCATTTATTTGATAAAGAATAATGCTTGGGACCCCCTTGTGGGGGTCACCCCTTCACCCCCCTTTGCCACGTGGCGGGTGGTGATTGGAGGAGCAGGAAAAAAAAGAAAAAGAAAAAGAAAATGTGACCAATGAGAGAGAGAGGGGGTCAAAGGGGGTGGGGGGAAAAGGGGGGATGAATCATTACTCTTTGATAAAAATTTGATATCTCTAACATTACCCTTTGTTTTATTTTAAAAGGTGAGTTAAAAATTACTTTTTTTTAAAAAATATATAAAGAGATGATTTAACTTAAAAAAGTTAAAAAATTAACTTTTAATTCAATTGACAAAATAGGCCAAACATTTGTGATTTTAGTAGGAGTAGGTTTTTATTTTTTATTTTTAGATTATAGAATAAAAATAAATTTATTATTAAAAAAAATGATGTGTAAAAAAAAAATTAATTGGAAAAGTATAGATAAGTTTTATTTTATTTATTTAAAGATAAGGTAAATTATAATTTAACCCCTTGTGGTTTGCCTAAAAAACAAGGAGCCTCCTATAGTTTTATTTGTAACACTTAAACTCCCTATACTTCATACCAAAGTGTAATTTTCGACAAAATTATTTGTTTAAACATAACGTGTATTGCATGATCATAACAATTTTTTCCGTCCAAAAACATATGAAAAAGGACCAAAACACCATTATTGTCATGTATATACATAGAACAGTGTTATTCCCACAGTGGATGTATGTATGTATAAATAAAATAAATAACAAAATAAAAAATAATTAATTCAAAAAATAGTTAAATAAATTAAATTCCAAATCAATTGCTTATAGAAATAATAAGTCGAGACTTGTTTTGGACACAATTTCCTTAAAGTAGATTTCTTCCTCGCTCTGGTGCTTCGAGATTTACCGGCTTCCATTTCCCAGGATGCAACAACTAACACTTGATTTGCTGCACTACAAAATCAAGTTTGGCGAACCAAAACTTTGCTGTGACCCTCTCTTTTTCTTTCTAAAAAAAAAAGACAGAACAGATGTAGAAAACAGAAAGATGGAAAGGGAAGAAGAAAGACGAAAATCTGAGAAAAAAATTTAATCAAATGAATTGCTGGATGGCAGGTTTTATATAGGAAAATTGGTGAATTTTCCGAACAGGTTTCAACAAATAGAAACTTGTTCGAACAGACTCAATAGGTAGAAAACCTGTTCGGTTGAATTCAACATGTAGAAAACCTATTTGGACAGAAACAGATATGTTCGGTTCGGATGAAGTTTAAACCTGTTTGGGTGGAGGAAAAAATCTGGACCAATTTATTTTGAATTTTGAAACCAAAATTAAAAAATAAATAAATAAAATACAAATATTTTTGGCCCAAAAAGATAAGTATTGGGTCGGACTAGCCCAACCCAATCTCACACCTCGTACCCGTGTCGAAGCCCAACCCAGCCTACCTAAACGGACGAACGGCGCGCGCGTGTGGTTTTTGTTTTGGGTCCAATGGGTCTAGCCCACTTTACCCATAACCTCACCTTTCCACAAACTTGGGTACCCCTTGGGGCCCATCTTAAGTATCCAAAGCTAGAGTTTATATACCCATATAAATTCTTAAGCCTTTCTAATGTGGGACAAGCACATTTCATAAATGTGCAGGAAACCCATCTAAAGCCATATCCACGAACCCGAAAATGTGCGTTGAATTCTTATTCATTCAGAAATGGTCTTGAGCAGCCAAATACATGATGTTATTCACTACGCGACATTAAATATGAACCAAATTAGTAACGTTAAAAATAACGCTTGTGTAGCGACCCTAATTTTTCGTAAGTCATTATTTATTATTATTATGATTATTGTTACTTTATTTTATTTTTAGTTTTATTAATTGTATGGTTACATGAGAATTTAATGTGTTAGTTAATTATATATAATTAATTTGAATATTTATATTTATATATGTGTATTTAGGTTGTATTTGTAAATTATAATATAATAATATATGTCAATTAGGTTAAATCAGAAAAGGCTTAGAAAAGAAAGAAAAAAAAAAAAGTGCTATACGGGAGAGAGAGCCGAGAGAGAGAGAGAGAGAGAGAGAGAGAGAGAGAGAGAGTTTAATCTGTAAGTATTAATAATAATACATGTAACCATAATAATAATGCGGAATTAAACTTAACAGGATCTTGAATTTAATACAACTCAAGAATAAAATGAACATACCTTTCTCAGCCATTGAATTAGAGAAGTTGAGAAAATACCCCTTAGAGTTGAACCTTTAATTCTTGGCTCACCTTTTTCTCTCTGTCTCTCTTGATTAGGATGACTATAAAACTTAAAGTGATGGAAAATACTTATGATATGAAAGGGGAGTCACCCATCCTTATATAGAGGAGAGAAGAGGGCCAGATAAACTCTATCAGAAGAATTCCTAATCCATCAAGGTTTCCTTCTTATCTTAAAAGAGTGATTATATTAAAATTCTAATTACTGAACTTTATATATAATATTGGCTTTATCTAATTGTGGAGTCCAAATAAAATAAAACATGTAAAAATATGTAGGCTATTGGGCCACACTAGAAAATAAATCTAACATTCTCCCACTTGGCCCATTAAGCCGATTATGATGCAATTATGAGTTTTTCCAAAAATATGCAACTTATAAAAATTTTGACTCATTGGATTCCACACTAAAAACTTTGACACGTGATCACGAATTTTAAAAATAGCCAATAAGTTCAGATATATTAGAAACTATAATACTGTGATTATTTCAGATCACCAATGTGAGTCATAGTGGTTATATAACATTTATGTCATATTTCCTTCTATGCACTACACCATTGATAACCTTCACCAACCCAGTTCTTTATCGGAATATATAATTATTTGCCTGAAAGGCCCCTGTAATTTGTCTTGTTAAGACATTCCCTGTTTATTAATATTCAATTTAATGTGTACACACACTTTTAGAACAGGAAAAACAGAAACAAAATTTATTATTGCACAAATAGTGTTAAATAAAAATAAGCACTCACGATTAACCATACACATCAAGGGTTGCTTAAAAGACCCATCCTGATAACATGCTCTTTGTATGTCTTTGGTGGCAATCCCTTTGTGAATGGATCAGCAATCATAAGAGAGGTGCTTAAGTTTTCAATTAACACTTGTTGTTTCTGGACTCTTTCTCTAACGACTAAGTACTTTACTTCCATGTGTTTGGAACCGCTAGAGTACTTTCCATTCTTAGAGAAGAAAACTGTTGCGGTATTGTCATAATATATCTTCAGCGGCTTAGCAATTGAGTCAACAACACCAAGTCCTGAGATGAAATTTCGCAACCATAAAGCATGATTTGTAGCCTCAAAGCATATGGAATGTCATTCATTTGTTTTCTTTTCAAGTCATTCCTTGGACACTGTTTTTCACTTAATTTATCACCCTTCGTGATGGGTGCATCACCGGCTGAACAAAACTGCATATTGGATCTCTCCAAAACACGATCAATATATCCTTTCTGAGATAGTCCTAGCAATTCTTGAGATCGATCTCTAAAGATCTCTATGCCAATAACATAGTTTTGCCTCACCCATATCAACCATTTTAAAGTTCTTGGAGAGATATTCATTGGTTTCATGCAATAAGCCAAGGTCATTACTAGCTAACAAAATGTCATCCACATATAGCACCAAAATAATGAACTTGCTCCCACTAACCTTCAGATATATGCACTGATCAACTGCATTTTCCTTAAATCCGAAAGAGATAATGGTATCATTAAACCTTAAATACCATTGTTTGGAAGCTTGTTTAAGGCCATATATAGATTTCTTTAATTTGCAAGCAAAATGTTCTTTACCTTTCTTTGCAAATCCTTTGGGCTGCTCCATATAAATTTCTTCATCCAAATTCCCATTTAAAAAAGCAGTTTTCATATCCATTTGATGCAACTCTAAGTCATAATGAGCTACCAATGCTAGGATAGTTCTAAGCGAGTCCTTCTTAGATACTGGAGAGAAGGTCTCTGTATAGTCTGTGCCTTCTTTTTGAGTAAAACCTTTGGCAACAAGTCTGGCTTTAAATCGTTTGATATTGCCTTTTGCGTCACGCTTGGTCTTGAAGACCCATTTACACTCGATCTTTTTTGCAGTTATTAGGCAATTCGACGAGATCCCAAACACTATTCTGTTCCATGGATTTTAACTCTTCATTTATAGCATTGACCCATTTAGAAGAATCATCACTATTCATGGCTTGTGAAAATGAGACTGGATCTTTGTTAATTCCAATATCAAAATCAGATTCCTGTAGATACACCATGTAATCATCTGGAATGGCAGGCTTTCTTTCCCTCTGAGATCTTCTCAGAACTGCCGATTGTGGTGGTTCTACAATATTTTCAATGGTGGTATCTTCATGAAGTGGTGAAACATAAGGTGGTGAAGGATTTTCATTATGTTGTTCGTTTCCCTCAGCCTGTGAAATAGTCTGAGGAACAACAATTTTTCGATAAGGGTCAAATGTTAGTATATCTACCCTAATTTCCTCGAAATTCACCACTCGTGTTTTCTCACTCCCACTAATTTCACCATTCTCTAGGAATCTAGCATTACCAGTCTCCACTATCCTCTTATTGTGATTAGGACAACAAAATTTGTACCCTTTAGACTTGTCTGGATAACCAATGAAATATCCAGATATTGTTCTTGAGTCCAACTTTTTCTCTTGTGGGTTGAAGATTCTTGCCTCTGCTGGACAACCCCAAATATGTAAGTGTCTCAAACTAGGTTTCCTACCAGTCCACAACTCAAAAGGAGTTATTGGGACCGCCTTACTAGGAACCCTATTTAAGATATACATTGCAGTTTTTAAAGCTTCACCCCACATTAAAATAGGTACAATTGAGTAACTTAACATACTCTTAACCATATCTTTAAGTGTACGATTACGCCTTTCAGCAACTCCATTTTGCTGTGGCGTACCAGGCATTGTATATTGAGCACAAATGCCTTTCTTTTATAAGAATTTGGCAAATCAGCCAGGATTTTGGCCTGACTCATCATATTTACCATAATATTCACCACCCCTGTCTGATCTCACTATTTTAACCTTTCTATCTAATTGTCTCTCGACTTCAGTTATGTACACCTCAAGGATGTCAACAGCCTGAGACTTTTCATGAATTAGATACACATATCCATAACGTGAGAAGTCATCTATAAATGTGATAAAATATTTTTCACCACTAAGACATGGGATGTTGAGTGGCCCCCAAATATCTGTATGAATTATCTCAAGAAGCTCATTACTTCTTGTGGCACCTTTCTTGGTGTGTTTGGTTTGCTTTCCTTTAATGCAATCCACACATATCTGAAAATCAATGAAGTCTAGGTTTTCCAAAATCCCATTCTTCACCAATTTTTCAATTCTATTTCTAGAGATATGCCCCAACCGTCTATGCCACAAGATTGAGGATTTTTCATTAATTAGACCACGTTTTAAACCAATATTCGAATGCAGAGTTACTAATGATTGTGCAAACTCATGATTTAAGGTAATTTTATATAAACCATCACATAAATTACCAGAACCAATCACTTTTGAATTAAATTGAGTTTTCCACAATTAAATAAAACTGAATATCCAACACGATCTAATTTGGATAATGAAACTAAATTCCTAGAAATTGAAGGAACTTAAAAAGTGTCTTCTAGATTCATCTGATGACCCATCTCTAAGATCAGTCGATAGGTTCCTACAGCTACGACTTCAGCTTTGAGACGGTTCCCCATATAGTCAAATCTTTCACTTTCCTTCAGTTTCCTAGTTAAGAGATATCCCTGCATGTCATTTGTAATGTGGATCGTGGCCCCAGAGTCAATCCACCAAGTGTTAGAAGATACTTCAGCAAGATTTGATTCATAACAAACAAAAGAAAATTTCTTACATTTCTTTTCGAACCAAGCATTTCGCTTGCTACAGTCTTTCTTCACATGTCCCTTCTTGCCACAAAAGTAGCACTTGACAGTGAAACCATTCTGAGCCTGATTTTCTTCCCCAGGTTCATTCTTTTTCTTTGGTGGATTTTTCTTTGATTTTACAAACTTACCCATCTTTTTCTTTATAGCTTCATGAGTTACAGCCAATGCAGTTTGACGTCCTTCCTCCCTCAACCTCACTTCCTCCTGAACACACATATTAGTCATCTCATTCAAACTCCACTTATCTTTATTGGTGTTATAGTAAATTTTGAATGTACCAAACTGTGATGGAAGTGAGTTAAGAATAAACTGCACGAGGAAAGTTTCATAAACCTGCATCCCTAAAGTTTTAAGTTTTGCAACTTTGTCGCCATATTGAGGATGTGATCCTAAACTCCTCGGTGGCCATTATATTTCATTGTTGTTAATTCAACCATAATAGTGCCAGCAAGTGGTTTGTCGATCTTCAACAGCCTTTAACCAAATTTTACTTTAAGCATTAGGGTAACGTTACTGAAGAGTCCTTTGGTCAATAACCAAGTAAGATCCCAGGAAGGTCGGAGGAGTCAATATAGTCTCCCTTCTAAGTCCAACCACCTTAGATAGCAAGCTATCTTTTTGACAGATCTTAAGAGGTATTAACACAAGATCTCATAAGTAACATGGAAAAAGGCATAAACAATATGCATATTAAAGTTTTGAGAATTATGATGAACTATTGATATCACATAAGTCTTTCCTTTGGGCAAAACTTAAGTATATCTATTGTCCACTCGTCAAGAATCACTTATGTAGGTCTAAAGTAATTTATGCAATTTTTCAGCTAGTCATGTTACCTTTGGGTATTCAATTCTAATCTGTCAAATTACATAAGTTACATTATCCTACCCAGTTTATAATTATTTGAAAGTGACTCTCCTTTGGGCTAGTCTCAATCTCCTAATTATAACTGCAATTGAGAATATTATCAACCTTAATGTTAACCTTTTAACAATTCTTTTATGTAGTTCTATATTCATAAGTTTTACAAATCTAGGCCACTTTGGTAGCTACTAAATTAGTAAACCCTATGAATACGGAACTAACCAACAATATTCTCTATTCATTAATTTGAGTTATTTAATTATCATTAATTCAATCACTATTTAATGATTTCTAGAATTTCTTTTATTTGATTACAATTACCAATATGATAATAATAATAACTCTAGACAAACATGAATATTTATATATCAAAAACATGTAATATAACAATCATGAATATCTCATATAATGGTTAATAAGAATTACACCTAGTATGAATTAACCACTTTAATATTTAATATTCAATGTCATAAAATTATATCATGATATCAATTTTAAATCATGAAAATATATAAATATTTAACAATAATAGACAATAAGTGTGCATAATTAAACAAGGCAAAAACATAACCCTCTAATATGATACAATCAAATAAATATATTTATTTAATAGACCCAACGATTCAACAAAATTCTAAGATTGCTTTTAATCTATGCACTTTATTATAATTATGATGATCATAATAATTATTATTATTGTTTAAAATTAATAATAAATCAAAACATGCATATTCACATTTAATTGAGACGTGAAAAACGAAGCATGCATATATACATAAAATTGAGACGTAAAAAACGAAGCATGCATAACCACGATGCAAGGCTTTATAAAGCTAGGCTACGTTTAAATCATATTATAAACTAACCCAATTTTTAATCTTTTAAGTTTTAGCCACGTAAAATTATAATAACTGCTTTAAAAATTAATACAATTATTTTAGCCAAAACTTTGCATCCCAAATAATATATTCATAAATATATTATTATTCCAAGGTGTATTGATTCACAAAACTGATGCTCTGATACCACATGTAAGTATTAATAATAATACATGTAACCATAATAATAATGCAGAATTAAACTTAACAGGATCTTGAATTCAATACAACTCAAGAATAAAACGAACATACCTTTCTCAGCCATTGAATTAGAGAAGTTGAGAAAATACCCCTTAGAGTTGAACCTTTAATTCTCGGCTCACCTTCTTCTCTCTGTCTCTCTTAATTAGGATGACTATAAAACTTAAAGTGATGGAAAATACTTATGATATGAAAGGGGAGTCACCCATCCTTATATAGAGGAGAGAAGAGGGCCAGATAAACTCTATCAGAAGAATTCCTAATCCATCAAGGTTTCCTTATTATCTTAGAAGAGTGATTATATTAAAATTCAAATTACTGAACTTTATATATAATATTGGCTTTATCTAATTGTGGAGTCCAAATAAAATAAAACATGTAAAAATATGTAGGCTATTGGGCCACACTAGAAAATAAATCCAACATAATCACCAAAGAGGACATTAGTTCCTGAGAGAGAAGGAGAAACGGCAAAAGAAAGAAAAAAGAGAGGAGAGAGAAGGAAAAAAAAAAAAAAGTTAGGGTTTTGTTTTGATGGCTCCATTAGTTCTTTAAGTATTTCTTTGATTTTCAAAAAAAAATAATTGTGAGTACAAAACTTACTTTCCTTGATTTATGTTTAATTCATTGTTTTTATTTATTTATTTTTATTTATTTGATGTTGGTTGGATTTTGTATCTGTATGTAGATAATAGATTGATTTTAATTATTTTGATTAGTTGTGTATGTCAGGTTTTGGGCTTTTATATATATTTATTTTATGGTTGTAATCACACTCATGAATCTATGAAATTAAAATAAACTTGGAATCCATAAATAAATTCCTTATACTCCATCATGACTCTATGGATTGTTATTTTATTTGAGTGATGGTGAGAAATAGTGTATAAGAAAAAAAAGTGAGAATTATGAGATTTATTTGAATGCCTTAGGCTTGACATTGTTATGTTTGTTCTCATAAGTAGATGAGAGATTGTGTAAATATATATATTATTGCCTCGTTCTCATGAGTAGACGAGTGCTTTAATTTACGCGCGTACATATATGCTAACCATCTAGGGAGTGTGAGTCAAACTCAGGACGATATCCTCGTGCAAGTTTGGCTTCAGAGCGGTGTTAGGTATACGGGAGGCACATGGGATATATATGTATGCCGGAAGTGAAGGGCCGAAGTGGTGGAGTTAAGATACAAATAATTAAATATGAGTTTATTGGTATAGTGTGAATTGTATTTATTTGTACATCTTGAAATAGTAAACGACCTTGATAAATTATAAAATTTGGGCAGAGGCATGTATACGTAATTCTAGACAACTTTTGTATTTTAACTTTGTACTGAAAAGGTCGATTAGAACTTGTAATCGGATGCTCTTGGTTATAATAGTTTTTATTTATTTTAATAATGCAGATTTTAGATATTGTTTTAACCCATGAAACGAACTCATTTTTATTGATTTCGCGTAAACTGAAGTAAAATATTATTCTGAACACTTTTCGTGTTTTGAACTTTTCCGAAAAAAATCATCTTAGAGAAGTTTCTTTTCGTTTTCAGTTCCAAATATTTCGATCGAATTTCATCTAGGTTCTTCTATTAAGTTTTTTCTCTCAATATGTTCAGTTTCTACTAAATTAGTTCGCATTGCTTTTTAGGAAGTTTGATTCTGTACAACTTTTGTTATTTGATTTTTGGTCAATTCGAATGATTTAAGCATGAAACAATACGTTTTTATATTGCTTCAGCAATTTACTTATGATTAAATTATACTAACTCTATTTTTTTTTTGTAGAATGGTGGGTCTTACTAACTTTTTATACAGGGTTGACCTACCATAATTTTTATGTTTATTTTGTTTATTCTATACTCAATTTATATTTAGTTGTGTACGGATAAGAAACTAAATGTCATCATATCTCGGGAAACTACCCCTTTGTCTCAGTACGAGTGGAACTACTTGTCTTGTCCCGTAATAAGAACTAAATGTACTTTTGTTTGTGTCTGATGCACGTGGGTGTTAAATATTTGTATTCATACCAGTATACTTGTATACTGAACCGTTTTGTCTCTTAGCATCTCGGGTGCGTTCTGTTTGAGCACAACCGAGCTTTCTTTGCAGGATTAGTTGGGACTACGGTGGTGAAGAGAAATAACTATAGTTGTTGGACATGTCGTTTGGACTTCTTTTGTTTTCTTAAGTTTAGGGTTGATATTAGTTTATGTATTTATTATTATTTTTTTATAACTTTAGTATTTTGATAATTTGGCATGGTTTGTAATTTTACATTATTTAAGTAATTTTGACTATTTATTGTTACTTTAATGTTGAAGGTATTGGTTAGTTATGAAATTATGATGGATGGTTTGATTGGCGTTTTATTAGTTTTTTATTTTTTATTTTTTATTTTTTATTTTTTATCCCTTGTAATCTTTTGAGGATGAAAATTTACTTAAACCATTTGGAGACGTGAATGTTTAGATTTTATTTCACCCCTAGGATTTGGATGATGAAATATTGATTGGGGTTTAGTCCTAATTTAATATTTAATTGTCCAAATTTTGGGGCGTGACAGCTTGGGTCCCACCTTAATTAATGCTCAAAGTTAACAAAAAATAAGATTTTTCCAAAGCCATTTGGCTTTAGGTGGATTTTCTACATATTTGTGAAATGTGCTTGTCCCACATTAGAAAGACTTAAGAATTTATATGAGTATATAAACTCTAGCTTGGGATACTTGAGATAGACCCCAAGGGGTACCTAAGTTTGTGGAAGAGTGAGGTTATGAGTAAAGTATGTTAGACCCATTGGACTCAAAACAAAAACCACGCGTGCCATTGTTGTCGACCGTTCAGTCGGTCGGACAGGCGGGCTGGGCTGAGCTGAGCTTGGGGCGTGGGTGCGAGGTATGAGATTGGGTTGGGCTTGTCTGACCCAATACTTATCTTTTTAGGTCAAAAACATTTATATTTTATTTATTTATTTATTTTTTAATTTTAGTTTCAAAATTCAAAATAAATTGGTCCATATTTTTTTCTCTACCCAAATAGGTTTAAACTTCACCCAAACAGGTTGAAATTCAAACCGAACAGATCTGTTTCTGTCCAAACAGGTTTTCTACCTATTGAATCCAACTGAACAGGTTTCTATCTGTTGAAATCTATTCAGAAAAGCCACAAATTTTCCTATATAAAGCCTGTCATCCAGCAATTCATTTCATTAAAATTTTTCCTCATATTTTCATCTTTCTTCTTTCCTTTCTATCTTCTTATTTTCTACATTTGTTTTGTATTTTTTTTTAGGAAGAAAAAGAGAGGGTCACAACAAAGTTTTAGTTCCTCAAACTTGATTTTGTAGTGCTGCAAATCAAGTGTTAGTTGTTTCATCTTGTGAAGTAGACGCTGGTAAATTTCGAAGCATCAGAGCGAGGGCGAAATTTACTTTAAGGAGATTGTATCTAACACAAGCCTTGACTTACTATTTCTATAAGCGACTAATTCAGATTTTAATTTATATAATTATTTTCTGATATACCTGTTAGAAAATGAACCTCAAAACTTCAAGCAAGCAATATCAAGTCTTGAAGCTCTATTGTGGAAAGAGACTATGAATAGTGAAATTAAATCAATACTACAAAATCATACTTGGGAACTGGTGGATCTTCCACCAGGGTGTAAACCTCTTGGATTTAAGTGGATATTCAAGAGAAAAATAAAAGCAGATGGTTCAATTGATAAATACAAGACTAGACTTGTTGTTAAGGGATACAGGCAGAAGGAGGACCTTGATTATTTTAACATTTATTCACCTGTGACAAGAATAACATTTATTTGCATGCTAATTGCGATTGCAGCTTTGTATAATATGGAGATACATCAAATGGATGTTAAAATAACTTTTTTGAATGGCGAGTTTGTAACGACTCCAAAATGTGTGTCACAATTATCTTTATTTAATTATGCGATAATACGAATTAATTTGAAAATATCTGATGAGGTTACAACTTCGGGACTGAAATTGACGACCATAATGGGTTCAGAAACCGAAATTGGGTACATGGATATACTAATGAGAATTTTTAGAGCCATTTGGGATGTTTAATTGAAAACTGATTTCGTCTGATTCGTTAATTTTAATAGGTTGGAATTAAATAATTGCATAGGAATTAGAGCTTAATACACATTAGTATAATTTAATTTAGTTTAATTGAGATTTTATTGTGATGAGAATTAATTTAATTTGCGTAGCTTTGATTTTTATTTAACTTAATTAGAATGAATTAGTAATGACAATAACCATGTAGCCTACTACTTAGTTTGTGACATAGGAGGAGAGAGATTGTTTGGGTGCTTATTATAGTGAGTTGTTTATTATATTGAGTCTTTCATTTCATATACTAAGCAAGACTTACGAAGAGAGAGAGAGAGTGAGGAAAGATATAGCCACAGAGCTTGAGCTCAAGAAGAGCCGAAGGAAAAAGAAAGAAGGGGATTAATTCATATGCATTAAATCATCAAACTAAGGTAATTTACATCTCCGAATTCATAAAATTGAAATGATACACTGTTAATTCATAGAATCTTGGTTCAAATAGGAAGATCATAAGTTTAATTGAGTTTGAGTTTGGGTTCAAGAAAATGGATGTTTCATGAAATTGAGTTTCAAAAATGGAAAAATTGGTTTAATTTGATATTTAGAACTTTATAAAAATTCAATTAAAAATTTGATTTAGGTTCATAAAATTAGATGTAGTCAAATTAAGCCTTAATTGATAATTAATTAAATTCAATTGAAATTGAGTTAGGCTCAAGATTTTGGAAATAAATATGAAGATTAATTGTTTGGGCCTTGATTTGCTTGAAAATGGCGTTGAAATTGCAAAATGTGCATATTTATGAGTTTCTGATTCAGTAATGTAAACATGACTGAATAATTGTAATTTAATGTGTATGAGCCTAAGTTAGGCTTGATTGTGTAATTAGTGAACTTAATAAGGATTGGTTTATGATTAGATTATTTATATTTAATTAGTTTGGTTAATACATGGCTAAACATGTTTTAATTAGAGATTAAAGGAAATTAATAAACTAATTAATTCATAATTCTAGTCATCTAATTAACATGTTTTAATTATTTAATTATGCGATAACACGAATTAATTTGAAAATATCCGATGACGTTACAACTTCAGGACTGAAATTGACGACCATAATGGGTTCAGAAACCGAAATTGGGTACATGGATATGCTAATGAGAATTTTTAGAGCCATTTGGGACGTTTAATTGAAAATTGATTTCGTCTGATTCGCTAATTTTAATAGGTTGGAATTAAATAATTGCATAGGAATTAGAGCTTAATACACATTAGTATAATTTAATTTATTGCAAAATGTGCATATTTATGAGTTTCTGATTCAGTAATTTAAACATGACTGAATAATTGTAATTTAATGTGTATGAGCCTAAGTTAGGCTTGATTATGTAATTAGTGAACTTAATAAGGATTGGTTTATGATTAGATTATTTATATTTAATTAGTTTGGTTAATACATGGTTAAACATGTTTTAATTAGAGATTAAAGGAAATTAATAATCTAATTAATTCATAATTCTAGTAATCTGTATTTAGTAGCTTAAGTGAACTAAATATGTTTAAGATGATTGTGTATCGTGCTATGCATATTTGTGATTGTAGGTCACGAGTCAAGGACTGCTTGACCAATCATTCTGGAAGCCCACTGTGAGTAATGTTATTGTAAAGATATGTTCATATGAATTATGTTCTAAATGTGATTTGATAAGTTATGATTTTTGAAATGATATTTGTTTATGTATACGAATGTCCTATGTTTGAAATCAATTATGGTATCCATAGATAGTCCCAAGTCATGGGGATGACATGTTAATGCGGGTCCATGACATATATGTGATTACGAGATCTTGTTAGCCACTTCATTGTGGTGATATGTGTTTAATCGGTATCCGGAACCGATTACTCTAGTCGGAAGACGATATATGATATGTTCTATGAGATGTACCGTTATGTTATGTTCTGATATGAATGATTGTGTCATGATTTGTTTTACGGATATGATATATTTGGAATTCGTTTACTAACCCCTTTACGTTAATGTTATTCACTGGGTTTTAGCTCACTGTTTTTATATATATGTATAGGTAAGCGTTCTGGCGAGCAAGCCTAGAAGGGGTCTTTAGTTGAGCCACCGTTTTGAAGCCTACCGAGTTGTTTTGTGTGCCTCTGAGTTGGGGCTAGGCCTGGAAGGCCATTGTCAGGCTTTTGATCGTGAAGTACACTTTTGTTATGTGCATATGTTATGTATTAGATGTTAAGTTATAAGTTATGTACTGAATGTGGGTAAATTAACGTTTTTGCATGTAAATATTTGTTCATATAGATGTACAGCTCATTGGACTATTGGTGTTTTTGAATATTGCTTTCGTTAGCCCCAATTATTTTTTTATTGTATGGGAAGGCCTTTGGTAATCTCAGATTACTAGCTGGTTACAACACTAAACCTATAGGGGCGGGTTTAGGTCGTGACAGAATGGTATTAGAGCACAAGTTAATTTACCCACACACGTGTCCATATGAGCTGTAGGGTGTCTTAGAAAAGAAATAGGGCATGGCATAGATGTGTGTGTGTATGTGCTTTATATGAAATGAAATGAATTTGAATATGATGCACATATTGGAAATGACATGAAGTGAACACATGTGAATTGAAAGGAATTTATATGACGAGAACTGACATGAACGAAACACTTTGAAACTGTATGGAATTCTTTGCCTGTGCTCTACTTATGAAAAGAGAATAAAAAGAACAAGAACTATAGATGGTGAGATAACAAGGGAAACATTATGTTATGCTCCATGTGCTATTTGGAATTGTTGTTATTATGGAATTGTTGTTATAGTCCATATGATTATGTTGTATATCGACTATGAAACTTGGTTGCCTATGATTACCTCTGCTATGGATTCTATAGACCAATGGAGAACGCAAATGCAAGAAATGTAGATGAGTCAGAATCTTCTAATGCCAAAATAGATCGGTTAGAAAGAATGGTGGAGGCTTTAACTGAATTGGTGAGACAACAACAAGAGCAAAGCCAACAACAACAGAGACAACCATTCTTACCTCCTCCTCCGCCATCTGTTCAAATGGAACTGATCAATAATGATGACATCATTGCTCTTACACAGAAATACAAGAAAATGAAGCCACCAGAATTTTTGGGGGGTATTGAACCGTTAAAAGCTGAGGCGTGGGTGCTTGAAACTGAAAATATTTTTGAAGTATTTCTATGTACTCAAGGATGGATCTAGGGGGGGCGGGGGCGGCCGCACCCCAAAAAATTTGAAAAATATCATATATTATACTAGCAATTTTAAAATAATTTAAAATTATAGGAGTTTGCACCCCCAAATTTTTTTTAGAAAATTTCAAAATTATATAGAGTAGCCCCCCAATTTTTTAAACTATTTGGAATTTTTGTTTTTTTGAATTATTTAACATATATAATAATCTATTTTAAATTTCATGTAAATGCATTTTTTAAATTAGGTCAAGATGTGTCACGACCCCAACCCGCCCCTAGAAGGTCGGCGCCGAGATGGCCAGTAATCCGAGATTACCAAAGGCCTCTTTCACGAATTCACACACACATCAGAGTAAACATATGGGGCTTGCAAATGCGGAAGAAATAAATTAACATACAAGTAGTCCATAAGAGCAGTGCTTAAGTTGAATGAAATGACATACATCTTTGATGGCTACAATATAACAAAACAGAGTACATAAATTACATCTTGACAAAAAGGCTTCTCGGCCTTCAAATACAAAATACAATGAAAGATCTAAGAAGCATGATCTTCAAGATGAGTCCAAAAACACATTGGCAAAATACTTCAGCAAAACACCTCGGCAAAACACACTTAGGCGTCACCGCCCTGCTCATCACCTACATATATATAGAGAGGGTGAGCTTGGATACTCAGTGAATGGCATAAGCAATAAAGGGTTTGCATGAATGACATCCGAGATCTTTTAACAAAACAGTACAAGGCATAAATCAAGTTCTTATATCAAATCTTTCAAGCTTCATCAATCAAGTCTTTCAAGGCTTTCAAGTTCCAAGGGATGACATCAAGAGTTGTGCTACAAATGCTTATAGTCCCCTAGCACGTACGGACTTTCAAGAGTTGTGCTACAAATGCTTATAGTCCCCTAGCACGTACGGACTTTCAAGAGTTGTGCTACAAATGCTTATAGTCCCCTAGCACGTACGGACTTTCAAGAGTTGTGCTACAAATGCTTATAGTCCCCTAGCACGTACGGACTTTCAAGAGTTGTGCTACAAATGCTTATAGTCCCCTAGCACGTACGGACTTTCAAGAGTTGTCATCAAACGAGGTATAATACAAGGCATACAAAATAGGGATAAACATTCATGCTTACAAATACTTTTCAAAACAAGGCAAAACGAAACTTTTATCAAAACATTACAATATAGCTTTATTAAGAATGCCACTCACATAGTTCTTCAGACGTCGGGGTCAAAGCAAGTCCAAGTCCTACAAACACATAACGAGTCTATTGAATGCACTTTCAAACAAGCTTCATATGCATGCAAATGACCTCGGCAGTCGCTCAAGCTAAGTCAAATCATATCAAACACTGCTTCTTACTTTGGGAAAACATGCTGGGCACCTAACCAGGTCTTGGCCGAGGTCCCACATCCTCTGGCCGAGGTGTGGTCCCGAGGCCACGTTCAAGGGACAAATGAGGTCGGGAAAAGTCTGGGTTTCCCTCTGCTCAAGGACATCAAGAATATAAACATGAAGATCATGAAGGGAAATCAATGCAAGGATCATAACTTACGTTTATAAAATCTGAGATTTCATGCCATGAGTTTAAAAACGTGGACCTGGGTACCCATACTAGAATATCTTGGTGAAACAAACACAAAAGCATAGATTTCGATGCAAGCTTTCGGATCAAATCGAGGCTTTCCTCAAGAACACATGAACACTAACTTTCTCTTTCTAAAACCAATCTTTACATCAATGCATGGCATGCAGAACACATTCAATCATGCAATGCAGCTGGACAACAATTAAAAGTAATCAAAGGAGAGCAAGAATCTAACCTCAGATCACAAATCTAACGGATCAAATGCCAAGGATCGCGCTCGAACTCCACTTCTCTATCTAAAACTCTCTTCTCCCTTTCCTAGAGCCTCTCTCTCTAAGACAAAGATTTGAGACAAGAATGATGTGTTCTAAGGCTGTCGGCTGCTTTATCCTGCAGGTCGGACACGTGGCAACGGCTGATTGGCTTTGTTCGAAAAGGTGACTGATTGAAAGGACAAGGCTCTGACAAAGTGTATCTAACAAGCTACCCAGTAAAACACTCCGGCGAGTGAGGACATCGGCTAACAACAAGACCTCGGCATCAACAACATCGGTCAGAGACAAACTTCGGCAACAGGGTAACAAAGACATCGGCTAGGGAGGACGACATTTGACTAAGCTGTGCCACACCTTGGCCAGGGTGTGCCACACCTCGGCCTATGTCATACCATCCCGGGAACAAGGTCACTAATGTAACATACCTCGGCTAAGTAGTAACATCTCGGCTAGAATGCCGGGGTGAAGGTGAAGGTCAATCAAGTGGTTCTAACATGATTCTAAGCACAAGGGTTCAAAGGTGAACTAGTCCCAAGGTGACCTCGGCTACACACTCACAACAGTAAGGAACATAACACTCAAGTATCGCTTATGCAAGACAAGTCAAAGATGCAAGGCAAGTCAAGATTCAAGATGCAAACTTAACAAAGCAAAATCATATAAAATGCATATGAGTATGGCTAAGACAGTGGGAGGGTTATTACAAGATGAAAGCAAAATTTTAGAAACTTTAGTGGGTCAAAGTGTAAAATATGAAACTTTTACATATATATATATATAAGCTAAGGCTTGCTGGAGAAGCTTTAAACAAGCATGGAGTTTAAAATAAAGTAAAGTAAATAACTGATCTGTTCTACGAAAGAGAGAGGCGTAAAGAGATGAGGGATACGGAGTGCAACTGTGGATATCCCTTCGAATCAGATGAAATTATCTGATATTCACAAACGAAGAGTAAGGAATTGTATTGTGGTTTGACAAAAAAATAAGCTATGAATCTAAAAGGATATTAGATAAAATAATCTGTGGGCGCATAAGTTGTGACGCCCCAATTTTTTTTTTTGAAACATCATAAGATTTAAATAACAATAACTTGCTAGATAAAATTTTAACTACTAATTAGGAAATTTTAAATTCTTACATAGTCAAAGTCCAACAACAAAATAAAACAAGTTCACACACAACGTCACAACATTGTTAAATACTAATACAAGAGATAACATGATTTTATTTTGATAAAATCTTGACTCTAAGTTAGCCAAGGTTCGATATTAGCAGCAGCTCCAATTTCAGCCTCAGTCCCTTCTTCGACGTAATCTGGCATGAAACGCCAGGGCAACAAAATATATGCCGTGAGTTTTGCAACACAGTAAGAAAACATAACCAACCTACCATTCTTTTTGAGAGAAAATAATGAGATTATAAACACGAGATAATAATATAATCGTAAACATAAATTACAACCATTAAAATAATTCAAATAATTTTAATAACTTAGGTGACCTTTGAAATCTCACCAAAGAGGTTTAACTTACCAACCCCTAATTCATGGCCACGGTTAATTTGGAAACCTCCCCTTGGTCAAATATTCAAGAACTATCAAAGATGCCCACGCCCGAAGTTATATACCCAAGCCGTGACATCCATGATCTGCCCCAAGGGAACGGTTTGCCAGGGGTACGTAACTTCCCTGCGTGCCACCCGCACATCCACCCTTATTCCAAAACCAAATACCGATAAGGGTTCAAATAAGCCCCGTGCCATCTTAGGGTTTCGCGACACAATTTACTTAAAAATTATTAAAAACCAGGGCTCACCCTGAATACCCGGTATTAACCCTCTATCAGTAACTTTATATATACCATTAATCATTTCAGTTAATTTATATATTAAACACAAATTATTCAAATCTCAATCACCAATAATGTTATACCAACTAAAAAAAAAAAAAAGACTCCCAACATAAAACATTATACATGTCACACAATAATAATTCAATGTACAAAATTTAATAGACAATTAATTTTGAACCATGGTATGAACATAATAACTTAGATACAAGAAATAAATCATAATTACACACATGCACAAATTTTTGATTTACAAAATTAGACTAGCACAATATTAAATAAATCACAACACACCCATACATGGATTACTAATTTATAATAGTTGATGGATTAGACCAACACAATATTGAAGTGACGATTTTATCTTGTCAAGAAAATTTCAGATTGTAACTTAGGTATTAAAAATTATAAATATATTATTTACACAATCCTAAAATTCGTGCAATTGAACAGAATACTCAATAGGGATGTTTAAGTCATTTTTCAGAAAGAATTTCAAAAAAAAGAAGATGTAAATAATCATGTAAAATTTCAAGCAATTTTTATGACACAGATTTGTCACATTTCCTTGCATTAATTCCATGCTTAAATTTATAGATCAAATCCATAATCTAAAAATTTATCATGAAACTAGACTTCTCAAATTTCATCTTTTAGTTAGAAATTATCAGATTTGGCTTAGTATAGAATTTTAAATAAATTTCCAAATATATAGTAAAATCTGTCTCACAGTTTTAGATTTAGTTAAAAATTTGTATAAATTCATAGAAAGTTCAAAAATTGTTGCCAAAATTCTGGATGAACTAGACATTATTGTCAACAACTTTGTAGAAGAAATCACCTCAAAATTTTGAGTATAAAATTGTCTAAAAATTCGGGCAAACATTCTAGCAGATTCAAGGACAAACAGATTATTTTCAATCTTCTCTTTAAAGGTATAAACTACACATGCAAGCTTATTTTTACAATAATAAGATGATTTTAAGACTATCAATATCTTCCAACATTTGATATACACATCACAAATTTCCTACACATATATATATAATTTCTATCTACGAGTAGTCATTTTAATCACAAGAACATAATCTGAAAACTTCATTAATAAAAAGAAATGAGAGGGTTGAGAGGGTTTTCTTACTTAATAGTAGGATTGAAATGGGTGATGAAATTGTTGGAAATGGTCATAAAATTCTGGGTAAAACCAGAATTTTTTCCAAAGTTTGGTCTATTTTTTAGGTGGGCTTCGTGCGTCGATTTTCGCTGGTCAAAGTGGTAATGCGTTTTATGCCGCGTTGTGATTCACGTGGTATATTTGGTTACTCAAAACCATTACCGGGTGAATGGGAAATTGAAGCCAAAGTATGCTCCATGGAAATGGAGTTTTGGTGGAAAATCCTTATAGGATTGAATAAGGCTTGTCCCACATTGATTTGGTGGGAAGTTTTGAATGGGTTTATAAGGCATGGGATTGGAACTTGGGGTGTGCCTAAAGTGGTACCCAAGTGTTTTAGAGAAGGAGACTATGGGCAAAATGGGCTAGACCTATTGGAGCCAAAAATCACCACACGCGCGCGCCGCCGCCGCCGTCCGGTCGGGCGGCTTGGGCGCGGGTGCGTGGTGTGTGGTTGGGTTAGGCTTGTTCGGCCCAATACCTATCTTTTTGGGCCAAAAAAATTTGACTTTAATTTTATTTTTTGGTAAAATAAAATCCAGAATTCAAATTAAACCGGAAATAAACTGTTCCGGTTTTTTGCTGTACACCCAAACAGGTCCCTTCCGTTTTTGAACCCAACAGATTTAAATTTGTTTAAATTCAAAACCGAACAGGTTTTAACCTGTCCAAACGTTGCCTGTCTGTTTAAATTGAACAGGTTTTGCACCTGTTTAATTCAAAACTAACAGCCACAATTTTGCCTATAAATAGACTAGCCCCTCATTTGGATTACTACTCCAATTTTTGTACTCCATCTTCTGCTATAAATCTCTGCATTTTGCTGCATTTAATTTCTGAAAGAAAGAGTGTAAACACTTAGTGTGTTCGTCAGGCAAACAATTTGTAGTGCTACTATTGTTTGTAGTTGATCATTTCATCTTGGGAGATAGACGTCCACATTCTGAAAGCACCGTGAAGAGGACGAATCTGTCTTAAGGACACAGTGTCAAACACTCGACTTGATTAGAATAATATTCAAGAATTAATCAAGTAAGTTATTTAATTTATTTTCGAAGTTATTATTATTTATTTAAAATCAGGTTTTAAATTTGTTTTTGTAACAAAATAAAATCTATTTTTATTTATTTATTTATTATTTCGAGTTTGATTTTTGTAATCAAACATATTCTTTGATTTCCTTTATTTCTTTTTTTTTTTTTTTTTTTTCCTGGTTGTTGTTTAGTACACAACAGAATTTAATCTATTTAAATACAGTGAAGATTGTCTAACAATTTTAAGACAGATTCATTTTTGTTATTGTATTTTCATTGTATTTAATTTTCTGTGATTTCAAAAAGACATATTCTAGTTGGAAAAACAAATAGTGATTTATGCTATTTGACAGATAGTAGAAATATACTGTCTCTTTTCTTTGACAACTAGTAGTAATATACTGGTGTCATTAACAATTGCAGAATATTAATTTTGTGTTACAGAAAATTATTGTGATATTTTATTTTTCTAGTTTTAGTAACAAGGAAAATAAAATTATTTCGTGTTATCAATTATTTTTCTGGTTTTAGTAACTAGAAAATTAATTTGTGCTTTAATTTTTTCTGATTTTTGTAATCAGAGATTATGATAGACTCCCAAACGGTAATTTCTCAAGTTCAAAGTTTTCAATTAATTTTACATGATATTCATTATGAGGGTATGTCTCTAAGCGAGTCTTTCCAAGTCGCTGCTTTAGTGGAAAAGTTATCACCGGCTTAGAAAGATTTCCAAAATTATTTAAAACATAAACGCAAAGAGATGACCATGGATGAACTTATTGTAAGACTGAGAATTGAGGAAGATAACCGAAAGGCTGAAAAGAGGAATGGGAAAAATCCCATTGAATCCAAGGCTAATGTGGTTAAACAAGTTCATAAGCCACATAACAAAAAGAGGAAGTTTATTGAAGATGGTCCTAAACAAGGCGACAACAATGGCAATAAGAAGTTCAAAGGAAAATGCTATAATTGTGGCAAAACTGGATATCGAGCTTCTGACTGCCGCCGCCGCCCTAAGAAGGATCATGGAAGTACAAGCAAGAAGACCACCAATCAGGCCAATGTGACAGAATTAGATTACATCTCTGACGGGGTGAATGACATCAACCTCTCTGCTGTGGTGTCTGAGGCTAACTTGGTTGGAAATCCCAAAGAGTGGTGGGTTGACACTGGAGCAACTCGTCATATTTGTGCGGACAAGAAGATGTTCACTACCTATAATGAGGCTACAAATGGTGAACAACTTTTCATGAGAAATTCTTCTACTTCTACTGTGGCTGGACAAGGGAAAGTGATCTTGACGATGACATCAGGGAAAGAACTGACCCTCAACAATGTACTGCATGTACCTGACATCCGGAAGAATTTAATTTCTGGTTCTTTGTTAAGTAAAAATGGTTTTAGGCTTGTCTTTGAGTCTGATAAATTTGTATTAACAAAGAGTGGCATGTATGTTGGTAAGGGATACATGAGTGATGGTCTCTTCAAATTAAATGTAATGACAGTTGTACCGAAAGTTGCTATGAATAAGAATAACACATCTTTTGCTTATATTCTTGAGTCGAATTTATGGCATGGTAGATTAGAACATGTGAATTTTGATGCTTTGCGTAGATTAATTGGTTTAGATTATATATCAAAGTTTGAAATTAATCCTAATCATAAATGTGAAATTTGTGTAGAAGCGAAACTAACTAAGGCTCCATTTAAATCGGTTGAAAGGAAAACCGAACCGCTAGAATTAATTCATACTGATGTATGTGATCTAAAATTTGTTCAAACTAGAGGAGGCAAAAAGTATTTCATAACATTTATCGATGATTGCACAAGATAGTGTTATATTTATTTACTTAAAAGTAAAGATGAAGCCTTAGAAATGTTTAAACTCTACAAAATAGAAGTTGAAAATCAACTTGGTAAAACCATTAAAATGGTTAGAAGTGATATGGGTGATGAATATGATGCACCATTAAATGAATTTTGTGCACAACATGGCATTATTCACCAAACTACAGCACCCTATTCTCCTCAGCAAAATGGAATTGCTGAAAGAAAGAATAGATCCCTAAAAGAAATGATGAATGCCAGTTACTAAGTTCAGGCTTACCACAGAACTTGTGGGGAGAAGCAATATTGTCTGCTAATTATGTTCTTAACAGAATACCCCACAAGAAAACCAACAGCACTCCTTATGAATTGTGGAAAGGTCGACCGCCTTCCTACAAATACTTAAAAGTATGGGGGTGTTTGGCAAAAGTTGAAGTTCCTGTTCCTAAAAAGACTAAGATTGGACCAAAAACAGTAGATTGTGTGTTTATTGGTTATGCTCAGAATAGTAGTGCATATCGGTTTCTGACTTATAAATCAGAAATACCTGATATAAATGTGAACACTATTGTAGAGTCAAGGAATGCTGTGTTTTTTGAACATGTCTTTCCTTACAAGAAAGGACAGGAATTAAGTTCACAGAAAAGAACTTATGATTGTACACAAAGTCAATCAAACACAAGAGACTAGTAATGGTCTTGACCTACAGGATTTAACTGATGATGAGCCAAGACGAAGTAAGAGAGCGAGAATATCAAAATCCTTTGGTCCAGATTTTCTGACATACCTGTTAGAAAATGAACCTCAAAGCTTTAAGGCAACAATGACAGGTCCTGAAGCACCTTTGTGGAAAGAGGCTGTTAATAATGAAATTGAATCCATTATGCAAAATCACACTTGGGAATTGGTGGATCTTCCACCAGGTTCTAAACCTCTTGGATATAAATGTATATTCAAGAGAAAAATGAAAGCAGATGGTTCAATTGACAAGTGTAAAGCAAGACTTGTAGTTAAAGGTTACAAACAAAATGAAGGTCTGGATTATTTTGACACATATTCCCATGTGACAAGAATAATATCAATTCGCATGCTTATTTCTATAGCAGCGTTGTTTAATTTAGAAATACATCAAATGGATGTTAAGACAGCTTTCTTAAACGGTGATCTAAATGAATAGATTTATATGGAACAACCCGAAAGGTTTGTAGTGTCGGGGCAAGAAAAGAAAGTTTGTCGGCTTGTAAAGTCACTTTATGGATTAAAACAAGCGCCTAAGCAATGGCATGAAAAATTTGATCATGCCATGCTTACTAATGGGTTTAAGATAAACGAATGTGACAAATGCGTCTATGTTAAAAACACTGACCAAGGATATGTCATCGTTTGTCTTTATGTGGATGACATGCTTATCATTGGAAGCAGTCAAAACATGATCAAATCAACTAAGCAAATGCTTAACAAAAGATTTGATATGAAAGATATGGGGGTCGCAGATGTTATATTAGGAATGAAAATTACTAAAACATCTGACGAATATGCATTATCTCAATCATATTATATTGAGAAAATTCTTGGTAAATTTATCAAGGATGATATGAATTTAGCTAGAACACCTGTAGACATCAATCTTTATTTATCGAAAAATAAAGGTGATGCAGTGTCTCAGTTAAAATACTCCCAAATTATTGGAAGCCTAATGTACCTAATGAATTGTACTCGTTCTGATATAGCTTATGCTATCGGTAAATTGAGTAGGTACACTAGTAACCCCGGAGAAGACCATTGGAAGGCGATCATTCGGGTTCTTAGATATCTAAGATTCACCCGTGATCATGGTTTGAACTTTACTCGATATCCAGCAGTACTTGAAGGTTATTGTGATGCCAATTGGATATCGGATACTAAAGATTCAAAATCCACTAGTGGATATGTCTTTACTCTGGGAGGCGTTGCTGTTTCTTGGAAGTCCACGAAACAAACTTGCATCGCACGATCCACAATGGAATCCGAGTTCATTGCTTTAGACAAAGCAAGAGAAGAAGCAGAATGAATTCGTCACTTCTTAGAAGACATTCCAATGTGGCCAAAACCTGTGCCAGCTATTTGCATTAATTGTGATAGTCAATCTGTAATAGGCAGGGAACAGAATCATATGTATAACGGTAAGTCACGACATATTCGTCGTCGACATAATACCGTTAAGCAGTTGTTGTCAAATGGAATAATCTCAATAGATTATATAAAATCTAAAGAGAATATTGCAGATCCGTTAATAAAAGATTTGACAAAAGAGCTAGTGTATAGTTCATCGAAGGGGATGGAATTAAAGCCTATTACATAAGAGTCGTCATAATGGTAACCCTACTTATATGACTGGAGATCCCAAGAACTAAGTTCAAAGGGACAACTAAGTTATGTATGGCTCGCCAGAAATCACCAAGGGATTAAATTTCCCTACCCATTCCTATGGTGAGAGTGATATCTGCAACATATGTTGTCTGCAGGGGCATAAGGATAAGCTTTGCTTTTAATGATTACTTATATCTTGATTAAGGCATAAAATCAAAACGAGTATAAGGAGATACTCACAATAAGAATCACCTATATGAGTGTCGAACTGGGGCCGGTTCTATGAGAATGAAAGAGGCTAAATTCTCTAGAAATACTCATGAAAACCAGGAGCGTTCAAGGCCAAAATGAACACAACAGTGAGAACCACGATGTATTAGAAGATATTTTGTGTGAAATTTATTGTCTTGGCTTACACAAACGGCTGAACAATTCAAGGAGTCGCGTTCATTGGTTAGTGTAGACACCCCATTTTTGATCGCCCTTAAGACTTGGGCGTTACTGATGGTTTACTTGGTGGTAAAAGGTGTGCAGGGCAAAGGTTCAATTTCTTCGGCAATGGGAGAGACAAATCTCAACTTCACACCCCATTTTGGACCAAAGCTATTTTGAATGGTTTTTAGACCTTAAAACCCTCTCTTTCAAAACATTTTTGAAATAAAGTTTCTATAATGTTCCGAGGCTCACATTTTGTCAAATAATGCACTTTTCGATAAACCGAGCAAGGACAAAGTGGAAATGAATGAAAGAGAGATGAAATTTTTGAAAGATCTTTCAAAACACCTTACTTAGGGGTTTGAAGTTGAAGAAAAGAGGAGAAGGGGGGAGAAAACAAGTTGGAGAAGAAGTTCGGCATGAATCCAGGTGGAAGAGAGTCAAGCAGCCCTCGCTGAATCGGGCCTATTCATCTGCATACTTGGATTTCAGCTATGAGGCCACCACCATTGGAAAGCTTACTTCTGGGGCTTCATTTTGCACTCAAGAATCTCCTAAAGCCAAGTCTGGGTGGGGGAGATATGGTTCGTTGAAGTAGGGGATCAGTCCGATTGGATCAAATCTGCGCGGCTTCACCAAAAAAGGTATAACTTTTTGCACAGGAGGAATTTTAATGCAAGGTTTGCGGCATTGGAAAGCTAACTTCTGGGGCTTCACTCTGGACACCCACCGGCCACTTTTTGGCCTTGGTAGCACCTACCGGCCATCAATTTGGCTGGCCGGCCAAATAAGTAGCAGGCCGGCCAAAAAAAGTAGCCGTCCGGCCAAATATTGGCCGATTGCCTCCTTTTCTGGCCGATACCACCTCTTTGCCTTTTTCAAGCATAATGCATGCCAGCTGTGCCAGCTGCAGTGCACAGACCCTCTCCCCCGTGCATAAGTATGGTTGTTTTGCACTTTTGACCCCTTTTTTTGCACCATTTGCTCAAAGCTTCTTGAGGAAGCTTTGACCCCTTGTCTTAGCTTCCTTAGGAAGCTTGCACCTTTGGGGATAGCTTCCATTGGAAGCTTGATCCCTTTGACCCTTTCACTTAGCTTCCTTGAGAAGCTTTACACAATTCCTTTGCCTATATAAGAGAACCATCCCCTCCTTTGTCTTGGTTCAGCAAAAAACCAGACCTTACATATGATATATGATATATATCACCCTCTCTCTCTATATCTCCCTCTCTCTCTACATTTAGGTGTGTTAGAGGGTTCAAAAGGGCCTTGTTCTTGGCCTATTGCACCACACCTCATAGCCATACACCACCACCATTGGACTGAGGTTCTTGGGAAGATTTCTTAAGCTCTAAAAGCTGGTTTTTGGCCCCTGAAATTGCTGATCTCGAAATTGGTCTTCAAGGGTAAGTTTCTTTCTCTTTTTAGCACTTTCTTGTACCTCATTTTAGCCTCTCTTGCATGTTGTTTTGAGCTTAACTATAAACTGAAAAAGTTTTGTATTTGCATGCTTAAGATGTTTGTTTAAGACTATTTTGGTGTTGGGGGTCATCTCCCCTCTTGCATGCTTGTTTTGGCCTCGTTTTGTGCCATTCTTTGAGACCTTTGAGCAAGCTCTTGCTTGGCCTCCTAGCCACTGAAATCCAGTGGATTTTCAGTGGTAGGTTTGCTGTTTTGAGGGCCAAAATCAGAGGGGGTGACCCCCTCTCCTTGTCTTGTTTGGTGGTCTTGTTGACCTTCTAAAGGGACCCTATTTTGCATACATTGAAGTCATGTTTCAGGCCTCATTCTAAGGGTTTTAAGGTCTGCCTAGGCTCTGTCAAGAGCCCATTTTGTCATATTTTATGTCTATGATGCATGTGTAGAGAAATCCCATTCAAGGCCTTTCAAAGAGGCCTTTCTTTGCATGTTTACGAGACTGATTTCAGGGCTTATTTGGTGGGTTTTAGGGTTGTCATAATTGATTTCCAGAGTTGATTTGGTCTTGTTGAATGTCTATCAGATATGTGTTGAGTAACCCCTTGTATGGCCCTCTAAAGGAACTCATCATTTTTGCATGCATTAGCTGCATTTCAGTGGTTATTTGGGCATATTTTGACATGTTTTATTCACTGTTTTTGGCTGGTTTGATGAGTTCTCATACGCTTCATATACATGCCATACAACTCATGCTTACTAGCCAATGTTGCATGTTGTTTTAGCCGAGCATGTTAGCATTTTTTGGTTATGCTCTAAACTAGTAATGTGCATGTTTTAGGACTGCCTTGGTTCTGTATTTGTGCTTCATAGTCAAATAATGCATGTTTTGCATAGTTATAGTTCAATACATGTGCCTAGTTTTGAGTTTCGGGGGCTATTTCATGCATTGGGTGGCATATTTGCATGTTTCAGGACCATTGAGCACCATACTTCAGTGCTGGAACATATGCCATTGTATGCCATAATTCATCCTTTCAACGCCTTTGTGGAGTTGTGTTTTGTGCCTTAGACTCGGGGCCATTGCATTGTGCATGTTTGCATGCATCTTGGTTGCCTCATTTTCATCACATGGCCATTGATTTTGGCATGCTTGCGAGCTATCCATGTTAGTTTAAGTCCATCATCGCATGTTGTTGCATGACATGTTTGCTTACATGTTTAGGTTGCGTGCCTAGTATATATTGCTTATTTGCATGTTCATGTTGCATACTTAGCCTCCATGCCTAGGTTGCATTGCATCGTGCATGCATCCCTTGCCTCTTGATCAAGCATGATAGAGGTTGGGGCCTTTGATGTGTTTTGTGTGTGCATTTCATTTGATATTGAAGTTGCACACTTGGCTTTTGGGTCATCATGCATTGAAATGCGTGATTGATGGCTCGAGGGTCGAAGGCCATGCTCCCTTAAGTCCATTGCATGATAGGGAGTGTGTCCGTGCATACATTTGCTTGAAAATTCCATGCCATACACTGCTTGCCCTCTGCTGATGTCAACTGCAGGATTCTGCAGGAAGAAATAGCCGGTCGGCTACTTGGAGTGCCGACCGACCAACAATTTGTGGCCGATAGCTTAACCAGTGGCCGGTGACCATTCCCCGTGGCCGGTGGTGTTCCCATTTGGTCGGTGATGCTCCCAAGTGTTCAGAGAAGCATCCTTGGGACTTGTGTAAATTTTCAGAGGAGCAGGGTAGTGTAAACAGAGGCAACAGTGCTATGGCAGCGAGTTTCCGGGCGAGACGAGTCAAACATGCATCATTCACGCATTTCGAGGCAGGGCTGCGGCCACCTTCCTTCTATATTTACTTTGTTAATTAAATTAGAAGTTTTGTAATAATTAATTAGCTAGGATAGTTGATTCATTATTCGGCCTGTATTATTCTTTCGGTCTCTCCGAGTGAGGGCGTATTTGTAATAAGCGTGTGTGAGTGTGTGCATGTCTTCCAATCCCACGTCTTTCTTCCCTTTTATTTACCCGCTTATGATGGTTAGACTAGGACATATTTAAATTAGCATAAAGCGTGCATCATTCATTTGTATTGCATGCACCGGGCTCGGCGCATCACGCTAACTGCATTGTATTTCAATTCCAAATTAAATACGTGTTATCTGTTGCATTTCACATGCCATGTTTAGGATAGCCGAGCCTGTCTAGATTGCATTTTTGCATGTGTTGCATTAGCCATTTTAAACATGAACTAGGATCATGCATATGATTACTAACTAGTTTATGTTTTGGCTTGGAGTACTAGGTAAGTTTTTATGCTTTAGCATGCCACATGTGTGTGAATGTTGTCACGATAGCATAATTACCATGAGGCTAGCTGCTTATGTGACATAACTGCCTGAATGCCTGTGGGTGGAGGTTAGGTTACTTAAATTGGAGCAATGCATTGAATGCAAGTTTTATGCCCACTTGAGGGTGGCAAAATTCATGTCTTAGCCTACTTGCGGGTAGCACCATCAAACCATTTTCAAAATAAACAAACATGAAATGTTTTGTTCCAATTTAGGCGACTTAGTCTATACTTGTTTGCTGTGCGCATCACGTAGTAAATCTAGGCTAATAATCGGAATAAGAACGCATAATGTTTTCAAAACTAGATATCATGGTTAGTAGAGGCCGATCTTTGATCGGGCGAGCGGGGGTGCTCATAGCTGACCTTCCCCAATCGTACCCAAGTTCCCGAGCCGAGGCAACTTTGGTGATGACGGAGACGTGGCCTTTGGCACCGAGTCAGGGTTTCCTAAATTCCCTCAAAATAAAATATTTAGGTGGCGACTCTGTATCTGGCAAAGCAGTCCATGTTTGGCACTTCTTTCAAAAATCTATTTTCTCAAAACGATTTGCCAGATTTGGACTCTTTGGTTCAGATTAAGAACCGTAACAATTTGAGTCCGAACTGTAGTAGACCCACAAAATGAACAGAACGGGGGCTCATCCTCCGGGGACGTTCAGGGACGTCTACAGTTAGCCAGTAAGTCCGATAGGTTATCACTAGGGAAGGTTCAAGGCGGAAAGCTACCTATTCTGATGTAAGATATTTTCGACTTATACTTTTTCGATAAAGTCTGCATATTGTTGCATTTCCGTTGTCATCAAATTCCATTCATGTGGGGGATTGTTAGAAATGGTTATAAAACTTTGGGTAAAACCAGAATTTTTTCCTAAGTTTGGTCTATTTTTTAGGTGGGTCCCGTGCGTCGATTTTCCTGGGTCAAAGTGGTAACGCGTTCTATGCCACCTTGTGATTTACGTGGTATATTTGGTTGCTCAAAACCATTACCGGGTGAATGGGAAATTGAAGCCAAAGTATGCTCCATGGAAATGGAGTTTTGGTGGAAAATCCTTATAGCATTGAATAAGGCTTGTCCAACATTGATTTGGTGAGAAGTTTTAAATGGGTTTATAAGGTATGGGATTGGAACTTGGGGTGTGCCCCAAGAGGTACCCAAGTGTTTTAGAGAGGGAGGTTATGGGCAAAATGAGCTAGACCCATTGGACCCAAAAATCACCACACACGCGCGCGGGCGCCGCCGCTGCCGTTCGTCCGGTCGGGCGGGTTGGGCCTGGGCTTGAGCGCGGATGCGTGGTGTGTGGTTGGGTTGGGCTTGTTCGGCCCAATACTTATCTTTTAGGGCCAAAAACATTTGAATTTAATTTTATTTTTTGGTAAAATAAAATCCAGAATTCAAATTAAACCGGAAATAAACTGGTCCGGTTTTTTGCTGTACACGCAAACAAGTCCCTTCCGTTTTTGAACCCAACAGATTTAAATCTGTTTAAATTCAAAACCGAACAGGTTTCAACCTGTTCAAACGTTGCCTATCTGTTTAAATTGAACAGGTTTTGCACCTGTTTAATTCAAAACTAATAGCCACAATTTTGCCTATAAATAGACTAGCCCCTCATTTGGACTACTACTCCAATTTTCGTACTCCATCTTCTACTATAAATCTCTGCATTTTGCTACATTTAATTTCTGAAAGAAAGAGTGTAAACACTTAGCCTCCGTTTGGGAAGCCAAAAAGCCAGGCTTTTTGGCTATTTTAGCCACAAAAGACAAAATAGGCTTTTTTAGCCACAAAAAACAAAACATCACATCCAACCCATAATCATTACACTCCTCTCTCACAAAAAAAGTCAAAAAAGCCAAAAAGCCCTTCCCAAACCAAACTTTTAAGCCCAGGCTAAAATAGCCAAAAAAGCCAAAAAGTCAAAAAGCCAACCCACTTCCCAAACGGAGGCTTAGTGTGTTCGTTAGGCAAACAATTTGTAGTGCTATTGTTGTTTGTAGTTAATCATTTCATCCTGGGAGATAGACATCCACATTCTAAAAGCATCGTGGAGAGGACGAATCTGTCTTAAGGACACAGTGTCAAACACTAGACTTCATCAGAATAATATTCAAGAATTAATCAAGTAAGTTATTTAATTTATTTTCGGAGTTATTATTATTTATTTAAAATCAGGTTTTAATTTTGTTTTTGTAACAAAATAAAATCTGTTTTTATTTATTTATTTATTATTTCAAGTTTGATTTTTGTAATCAAACATATTCTCTCCTTTCCTTTATTTCTTCTTTTTTTCTGGTTGTTGTTTAGTACACAACAAAATTTAATCTATTTAAATACAGTGAAGATTGTCCAACAGAAATGATAGAAAAATTTTGCTTCCTAAATCTTCCTCTCTTCTTCTCCTTCTGCTGAATTCTTCTTCCTTATTTCCTCCTCACCCGTCCAAAGGAGCAGCCTTCTTTTTTTTCTTTTTTCTTTTTTTTTTTTATATCTCCCAGATTATACTCAGCCTTCCTTATATATATATATATAAAATCATGCTGAGCCTCCCCCTCTCTCTCTCTCTCTCTCTCTCTCTCTTTCTTTTCATTATTCGTTGCCAACATATCTACTCAACCCAAGAACTATAATGAGATGAAAGTTTTCATGGTTACATGCAAGCTAGCAGGTGGCACTACCTACCACCGAGAATCTGATTCTTTCTTTTCTTTTTTTTTTTACTAAGGTTTTTAGTATGATGTTAAAATAATTTATAATAAATATTGAACATCCACAAAATTATTATTCTTAATAAGGTCTTTGTTAGTGATTGAATTAGGTTAATTTAAAATTAATTTTTACACTATTATATATTTTAGGTAGATTCTGAATAAAATTAATTAATTAATTAATTAATTTATTTTCTTTTAAGAATAATTAAATATGGGTTTTCACATAAGTTATCTGATATTCCTTTAGCTTCAATGTGATGTGATTATTCTGCTTTTAGATTGAATATTATGAATCTATGATTAATTGTGATTTTAGATTGAATAATGTGATTATTTTACTTTTAATTTATTATTGGTGTGATGAAAATTTGATTTGGTATGACTTTTAGGAATAAGATAGGATTATATTATATAAGAATGGGATAGGATTATTGTACGGGGAGCAAATATTCCGGCAAGCCCGTACTCCTTTCTTCCAAGCTCCGTTTCTGTCCGATCACCTGCGAACACAACGGCGGTGAGCTACCCGGCGGTGTGTGGCCGGAAAACCCCTCCGACGATCAAGTTAGCACACACCTTGGGATAGAGAGAGAAAGAGGGGAGAGTGTTTGGTGTAAGTATTTTCTTACAAAGTGTTCGTCTGTCGCGTATGGGGGGCGCAGACATGCCTATATACCCTCTGCGCCCCATATCCACTCCCAGTCATCTCCTGACACGTGGCTCTGCTATCCCATCTGTCAGCATAAACCTTGCTGAACATCACCTAATCTCAACTGCCAGCCTTCTCTGCTGGAGCTCGGCAGCCGAGCTGCTCTAGCCGTGGCCGGGCTGTGCTGCCTGCCCAAGCACTTCACTGGCCAAGCTCAAGAGAACCGGGCTAGGCAGCATCTCTGTAAAGCCGTGTCCGGGACATCCCGTGCTCACCAGTGGTCGGCCTTCCTGCCGAGCAAACAAGTATCTCGGCCGACTGCGCCTTTCCGGGCGCCGGTCATTTAACTGATTGGTCGGCCCTTCTGCCGAGCAGACAGGTAGCTTGGCTGACGAAGCCTTTCCGGGCGCCGTTCAGTCAACCTGACTAGCTGCGTTGCCTTAACCAAGCAAATTCTTTTGGGACTGGGCGGCGCATATTCGGCCCAACACCTGCCCGGCCCAAGTCCTAGTAGCCCAATTCTGGGTGGATCGCAGATCATCTCGGCCCAATGCCACATTGGGCTTCCAACCTGCTCGGTCGTTGCCTCGGCCCAATTCCAGATCATAAATCTCCCTCTCAATTGCCCCTTAATCCCGTCCGCTGAAGCGTGACTGGGATTACCTGTTCTGACCGGGGTAGCACCTCCTCGGTCCATAGCTTATTTAGTGACAACCGGGCTAGCTGGCATGCCTGCCTTCAAACGAGACCGGTCTCTTCCCCGGTCAACTCCCATTCTAACCTGGCTGTCTCTTCGCTTGCTCGGCTGACGCCTCACCTGTCCCCTGTCTCTTCAACTCTGATGCTGCCATTAATGGTGACAGGTGGCGCTCTCCCATTTGTCCTCGAGCGGCCAACCAGCCGTCGAAAGAAATTCAAATTTTTGGCGGCATTGCGACGCCTATAAACATGCATCTCCCACCTTCCCTTCATTCCTATTGATCCTCTGCCATTCCCAGCTTTCCAAACTTCTTGCCCTTCCTCTGCCATTCCTGTATTCGAGCTCGAAGGTGAAGAACGCACTGCCCCAGCTTGGTAAGTCCTCCAACTAACCTTTTATTATCACATCCTTTGATATTTCACACATTAGGGTAGAAAAACGTATCTTTTAGGATTCGGGCACCAAAAACCATCCTAAACCTCCAAACGTTCATGGTGTTCTTCATCTTCCCTGAAGAACACTGAAGAACTGGGGCGGACCGGGCTCCTGGTCTTCATTTGATCCAAAAAACCTCTATAACCGAGCAAAGAACATGTTTGTCCCAGACCTAGCAAAAACCGAGCTAGCAAAAAGGAGCTGGTCGTTCAACCGGGCTAATATCTGGTCCGCTTGGGCGACCGGGCTCCTTGGTAAGCTTAGACAACCGAGGTGGTTTGGCACTCTTGATGACCGAGCTAAAGTCAAGCTCACTTTGCGCGACTGCACTCACGCTCACACTTGCCATCCTTTTCCTGCAGAGTCCAAGGGGACCATTGACCACTACTGAGGCTCTCAAGACCGAGCAACTTTCAATTAGCATAGTGCCAAACCCCTCAGCCGAGATATCCTAGGCCGGCCACATGGGAAAATTCCGCTTCTTAGTGGACACTCCGGCCGCGCTGGATGCGTTCAGAGAGGAGTATGGCATCCCGGCCGACGTCCATCTCGAACTGGCGGAAGAGAAGACAACTCCCTGGGGCAGACTTGACCAATGCCCCTTCACCGTGCTGTCAATAGTAGAAGGTGGCCTCCGCTTCCCAGTCAATCCCCTCAATACCGAGTTCCTGCGCCGGACTGGGTTGGCGCCAACACAAGTATCCACCAACACCTACCGAATAATAAACGGCGTGCACGAGCTAAACAACCGGCTCGGCATAAGCCTAGGTTTAGCCGAGATCCTACGCCAATACACTTTAGGCCACACCGGCGACGGCCTCGCCTATTATCTTAAAATTAGACCGGGCAGGGAGAAAATTGTAACCGGCACTCCAGACAAGGATCTTCACGACGATGATTTCTTCTGGGTGTCAGGCAATTACGAGACAGCCGCAGTACCGGGCTGGAAGATAAGCAAGAATTTTGGCAGCACATGTAAGCCGCGCACATTAGCTCGGTTAATTCACTTTTCTTTTGTTTCTGTACTTAATCATTTTTTTCCCTTGCTTCTTTTGCAGCAATCCAAGCCTTGCAAGCCAACTACCACTACCCCAACGTCGAGGCAATCAGAACCGCGCTCCGATATCGCAACCGAGATTGCAACCAATTTCTCGGCTACACCCCCACATATAGATACTCCGCTCCTCACCGGAGTAAAGTCACAGACTTCCTTCGCGCTCCATCACCTCCACCAGATCCAACCCTGCCAGACGTTCCACTCATCCGTCTGACCGAGGAGCAAGAGATGGCAAAAAGAAGCAGAATCAAGAACTTGCTCACCGCCACATCGGCCGAAATACCGAGCGTTGTCACCCGCTCACCGGCCACCGGACAAGCAAGCGACGCCGTGATCGCTCTTTCTTCCCCAGCAGCCGGGCAATCCAGCAAGCAACCAACCCAACGCCGGGCTAGCAAAAGAGCTCGCGCGGATCCGTCCGCCGAGCTGGAGGCCGAGCTCACTACCGAGCAACCAAGTGCCACAGTCAACCCCATACTGGTCTGGCGTCCGCTGTTGAAACACCGGGGTCAAGACATCCCGGCAATGGCTTCGATCAAGGCTGATAAAGAGCACCTGCTAGCCTTCGATCTCTCCAAAGCACTACTACTACCGAGCGACGTGGTTAGCAGCGACCACGTCCCTGACACTCGGTTGGTAAAATCATCTGTGAAGTCCATGGCAAGGGTAAGTCAATCTTCCTCTGAAATTTGAAATTTCCACAAGTGTTTGCCCGGTTCCTTCTCTAACGAACTTTGCTTCTTGCAGGCCATCCAAAAACAACACTTAGTGATGGAGCGCATCCATAGACTTCGGCAAAAGGCCAATGACACAGCCAACCAAGTCCAGAGCCTCCAAACCGAGCTCGGCCGGGCAAAAACTTCACTCGAGAATGCCAATGTAAACAACAACAGACTGCTCGGTCAGCTGGAAGCGGCCGAGAAAAAACGAGATGAGCTCCAGGCCGAGCTAGACGCGCTCAAGAAGTCGCGGAAGAAAGACTGCTGGGATGCTAACAATGCCGGCTTCAACGAAGCCGAGGAGAGCTACAAGAAACAGGTCTTTGCAACACAAGACATCTACTTCAAAGCCGGTTGGAAGTCTGCCTGTGAGCATCTCGGCCAGGGCTCTGGCACCGACGTATTCGCCAATCCTCCTGCTGCTTCCCTACCGGTCTACCTCGTGCCTTATGCAAACGACGTCTTCAGCACGTTGCAAGCTGAGGCCGAGGAAGGGCTTGAAGAGGGAAACGCCGAGACAGATACAAAGGCGGAGGACGCCGAGGTGCAAGAGCAGTCCGGCCATGATGAGCCCGGTGCCCAAGATAAAAGTCCAACCATCAACCTTGAGGCCGCCGAGGACGAGTTTACCAATCTCTCTCCCTTAGTTTAGTGTTTTTTCCTTTTTGTGTGTTTGCTTTCTGCACTTCTGATGTAACCGGGCTCAGTCCCCACCTTTTGTATTGACTTTCTATCAATGAAGAACTTGATATTTTTGCTAAGTGTTTGCACGGTTGTCATCAATTCCATCTTCAGCCAAACATCTCAGTATAAATCCTAAATTTGAACACATTGTCAACCGGAATACATAACTCGGTCGAAGTACAAAGCATAACAAAACAGTAACTTCGTAAACCGGAATACCCATCTCGGTTTGAACAACAAAGTTTAACAAATCACCGCCTTCTTCAATCGGAATAAATTATCTTGGTTGGTATGGCTTAAGTTGGGCAAAACACCAACTCTTCGAGCTGGAGCAAAACATCTCGGCAAGAAATATCTAAGTTGAACAAAACATCAACTCCTCCAACCGGAGCAAATCATCTCGGTTGGGAATCCTAAGTTGGACAAAACACCAACTCTTCCAACTGGAGCAAAACATCTCGGTTAGGAATCCTAAGTTGGACAAAACACCAACTCTTCCAACCGGAACAAATCATCTCGGTTGGGAATCCTAAGTTGGACAAAACACCAACTCTTCCAACCGGAGCAAAACATCTCGGCAAGAAATATCTAAGTTGAACAAAACATCAACTCCTCCAACCGGAGCAAATCATCTCGGTTGGGAATCCTAAGTTGGACAAAACACCAACTCTTCCAACCGGAGCAAAACATCTCGGTTTTTAATCCTAAGTTGGACAAAACACCAACTCTTCCAACCGGAGCAAAACATCTCGGTTTTTACATTTAAGAACAACAATATAAAGCAAAATCACTTCTATATATTGACAAAAAGAATTTACATTCTGAAGTGCAAGCCAAAAAACTCCTTTGCACAAGAAGAGAAAGCTAAAGCTAGAAATAATACAGTTTAAGATTGGCCGCATTCCATGGCCGGGGAATGGCTCTTCCCTCCAGATCCTCCAAGTGGTAAGCCCCTTTGCCCGCCAGACCGGTGATCTTGTAGGGTCCTTCCCAATTTGCCCCTAGTTTGCCTTCACCTGGCACCAGGGTGTTGCCCATAACTTTCCTCAAAACCCAATCACCAACTTTGAACGGTCTGGGGTGCACCATCTTGTTGTACTTCTTTGAGAGCTCTTGTTGGTAGGCGGCCACGTGGATGAGAGCCTTCTCCCGACGCTCTTCCACTAGATCCAGCTCCAAGGCAATTGCCTCGGCATTCAATTCTGGCTCAAAACTCTCGCTTCTTAGGGTGGGCATGCCAACTTCCAAAGGTATGACTGCCTCTATGCCATAAGCCAAAGCAAATGGAGTCTCCCCGGTAGATCGCCGCGGGGTTGTTCGGTATGCCCAAAGGACGCTGGGTAATTCCTCAGCCCATTTTCCCTTTGCCTTTTCCAGTCGTTTCTTCAACCCATCCAGAATAGTCTTGTTCGATGCTTCGGCTTGACCATTGGACTGCGGGTAAGCCGGAGTAGAGTTGTAGAACTCAATCTTCAGATCTTGACAAAATCCTCTGAATAGGCGACCGTCAAACTGGGTGCCATTGTCAGAGATCAAAATTTTTGGGACGCCAAACCGTGTGACCACGTTCTGCCAGACAAACCACTTCACGTCTTTCTCTTTGATTGTTGCCAAGGGCTCAGCTTCAACCCATTTCGTGAAGTAATTTGTGGCCGCAATGAAGAATTTCCGGTTGCCCGGTGCTGTTGGCAGTGGCCCCACTATATCTAGCCCCCACATGGCGAAGGGCTAAGGACTGGTGAGGGGAAGAAGTTCCCTGGCAGGCTGATGGATCTGATGGGCAAATTTCTGGCACTTCTCGCATTTGCGGACGTACTTTTGTGCGTCGGCTTGCATGCACGGCCACCAGTATCCCTGCGAAATAGCTCGGTAGGCCAAGGACCTGCCCCCTATATGGCTGCCACAAATGCCTTCGTGAATTTCGAAAAGGAAGGCCTCCACACTACTCGGGTGCACGCACTTTAGATAGGGACCAGTGAAGGACTTTTTATACAACGCACCAGATGGAGAGAGCCAAAACCGCTCTGACTTCACCCGGACTTTGTGCGCTTCCTTCTTGTCGGTTGGTAGAGTCCGGTCTCTGAGAAACAAGACTATGGGGTCCATCCAAGAAGGACCTAGCGGCGCAGAGTACATCCGTCTGCCCGGCATCTTCAATGCTTGGCCGTGGAAGAAAGTCAATTAACAGGGGGTTTGGAGACGTACTATCTACCATCGAAGCGAGGCCGGCCAGTTCGCCAGCCCGGCTGTTTTCTTTACGGCCAATCTGTTGGACTCTGATTGCCAGAAACTGTTTGATGTGTTCCCTGACCAGAGCTTGGTACTTCGCCATTCTTTCATCTTTGGCTTCGTAAATCCCAGAGACTTGGTTAACCACAAGTTGGGAATCACTGTACACAATCAGCTCGGTAGCCTTCATCTAAATAGCGCTCTTGAGCCCGGCCAAAAGGGCCTCGTACTCAGCCTCGTTCTTAGATGCTGGGAAGCCAAGCGTGATAGAATGTTCAATGGTTAGGCCATCCGGGGAGATAAGAACGATACCTAAGCCGGCACCGTGACGGTTCGATGCTCCATCAACGAAAAGCTTCCACATCTCCCCCACGAAAAGCTTCCAACAGTCTGATGGGTCCTGAGAGTTGCGAAGGGTGGTGGGATCATGGTCGCTTGACTGTCCGGTTTCAAGTTCTGCGTCGACTGGCTCTACTCCAGCCCCCCTTGGTGATTCGGCACCGGACTCAGCAAGTCGATCTAGAATGCATAAGTCCGTAGGCGAATCACCAGACTGCGGTATTATGTCGGCCGCGGGCTCTGTGCTGAGTAGTTCCATTACTTCCCCCTGGTGATACGGTACCGGACAGAGTGGGTGGGACAACAATACCTGACTCCGTCATCGCGTCACCGGCTGGTGGAAACGGACAAGTTGAGGGCACTTTGGTGGGGCGCGCAAATTCCGCGTCGCCAACTCCACCAAGTTGTTGCACCCTGGTCAGGCTTGCATTCTCTTCATCTTCTGCCACGACAATATCAACCGGGCATATTGGATGGGTACCTGGGGAGAATTCCGCCACGAAATCGGCTAGAGTCTGGGCCTTTATAGCTGTGCACGGCTAGAACTTCACATCATACTGCCCCAATTCGACCGCCCACTTGAGGATTCGGCCAGAGAAGTCCGCCCGTTCAAACAAGGCCTTAAGGGGAAACTCGGTCAGTACGATGATGGTATGGGCATGAAAATAGTGCGCCAACTTCCTAGAAGCCATCATCAATGCCAACGCAAGCTTTTCTAATGGCAAGTACCTCGTTTCTGCTGGTAGCAAGGTTTTACTGACATAAAAGATTGGGAGGTGCTTGATTCCTTCAGCTCGGACGATCACCGCACTGACTGCGTGCTGTGAGACAGCAAGGTAAAGGTAGAGTTCCTCACCCGGCACAGGAGTAACCAACAGCGGTGGAGAAGACAGATATTCCTTGAGCTCAGCCAAAGCTTGGTCACACTCTTCGTCCCATGAAAACTTGGACTTCAATGCTTGAAAGAAAGGGCGACAGTGATCTGATGACCAGCTTATAAATCGATTAAGCGCGGCGGCCATCCCGGCCAGATGCTGCACGTCCTTAGCCGAGCTGGGCTGCTTCAACTCTTGCACGGCTCTGATCTGACCAGGGTCTGCTTCGATGCCTCGGTTCGTGACTAGGAATCCCAAAAATTTGCCGGACCCCATGCCAAAGGCGCATTTTGATGCATTCAAGCGCAGCTTGTGCTTCTTTAGGATGGCAAACATCTCGGCTAGGTTGGACAAATGGTTTGCCTCAAGTCGGCTTTTTACCACCATATCATCGATGTAAGCCTCCATTGTCCGGCCGAGCAAAGGAGCAAACATCTTGGTCACCATCCTCTGAAAGGTTGCCCCGGCGTTCTTCAAACCAAAAGGCATGACTCGGTAGCAGAAAAGACCCCTTGGAGTCGTGAAGGAGGTGATCTCTCGGTCAGGCCCATGCATGGCGATCTGATGGTAGCCGCGGTACGCATCCAAGAAACTTAGCCTATTATGTCCAGCCGTTAAATCCACAAGCTGGTCAATGCGCGGCAAAGGGAAGCTATCTTTGAGACAAGCTTGGTTGACTGTCTTGTAGTCGACACAAACTCGCCACTTTCCATTCTTCTTGGGCACTACTACTGTGTTGGAGATCCACCGAGGGTAATGCACTTCCTGAATTGCTCGTGCCTCAAGCAAATTTTTGACTTCCTCTGCTACTACCTTGGCGTGATGTAACGCTGATCTCCTTGTTCGCTGGATGACTGGCTTTGCTCCAGGGAAGACGTTGAGGTGATGGCAGATAAAACTTGGATCGAGGCCGGGTATGTCGTAAGGCGACCATGCAAAGACTTCGATGTTGGCCATCAAAAACTCAACCATCTCGGTCCTTTCTTGGGAGGTAAGGCTGGAACCGAGCAGGAAGCACTTATCCGGCCGCTCCATCTCGATTCGCACCTCAACCAAGTCCTCCATAGCTTTGTCCTCTGCCTTAGTGCCCACATCCTCCAGAACACCTCGGTCTTCCGGTCCTTCAATCATTTGTACAAAGCCTTTGGCAGCCCGGCTGCCGTTCACCGCCACGAAACATTGTTTGGACATGACCTGATCCCCCCAAATCTCCTCGATTGCCCCCATAGCCGAGGGGAATCTCATCACCTGGTGGTAGGTCGATGCTACAGCTTGCATGGCGTGGAGCCATCCCCTTCCAAGGATGAGGTTGTAAGTCGAAGGCACTTGTAACACCCAAAACTCCACTTGCTTGACCACGGATCCCGCTTTGACCGGCAGGATAATCTTTCCCAAAGGCCACTCTGGCTGAGAGTTGAAACCAACAAGTGGCGAAGTTGCCGGTGCCAAGTCTGTTTCTCGGAGCTTGAGTTGCTTGAACGCGTCGTAATACATGATCTCGACCGAGCTTCCCTGATCGATCAAGATCTGTTTGACATCAAATTCCTTGACGCGAAGTGTCACTACTAGGGCATCGTTGTGCGGCGTCTGGATGCACTCTAGATCCCTCGAGGTGAAACTAATCACATCTTTCTCTTCGGTCTTTTCCCTCTTAATGGCGGGCTGTACCGACAAAACTTCCCTCATGTGTTCTGCTTTCTTGATCATTCCCCGGAGTTCACAAACACGCTCCGGCTCCACTATGCCGTGTATCACATTAATAACTCCTTGTGGGGGCGCATCTCGGTCATCCTGTCCCCTGGGATCAACCGGAGCATGAGTCGGCTTGACGCCGCCATCAATGTAAAGATCTAGGTGCCCGGCCGCGACCAGCTCTTCTAAGTGTTGCCTTAAAGGCAAACAATCCTCAGTCCGGTGACCTCTCTTCCGGTGGAATGTGCAGCGATACCGCGAATTGTAGCCCTTCTGTCCATCGCCCAACTTAGCAGGAAACCGGACATACTCCTCGTCTCGGATTTCACTAAGTATGCGATAGATCGGAATCTTAAAGACCGTGGTGATGCCAGTCCTTGCCTTCAACCTCTTGTTGGCATCCTCAACATCATCTCGGGTGTAGTCATCCCGGTCGTTCCGACATCCTCTACCCCGGTTCTTAAGATTCGAACCACGGTCTGATTCCTCTGCTCTGTCACTTGAGCGGCTGGAGTCCTGCCCAACTGCGTGCACTTTGCCCGCTGTCTTCTTGTCTGTTGCTACCGGAGTTGTCTTCGCGGTAGATACTGAAGCATCATCCTCAACCCGGATGTGCTCATTGATGCGCTGCATGAGCTGGCCCATGGACGTTGGCTGATGCATGGTAAGTGAGTCCCGCAGTCTATGTCCGACCGGGAGACCACGCTTATACTGAGTGATTGCTAGGTTGACCGGGCAATCCAAGATCTCATTGAAGGTTTCCCAATATCTGGAGTTGTATGCCTTTAATGTGTCGCTCGGCTCCATCTTCACACTCAGTAGGTGATCCACTTCTTTGGGTGTCTTGGTGTTGGTTTTGAAGCGCGTCACAAAGGCTTCGGCCAACTGATGCCACCTCTCTATACTCCCCTCCGGCAACCTTTCGAACCACTTCAAACCCAGTTCACCCAAACTTGACGGAAAGATGAGGCACATAAGAGCGTCATTTCGCCTATGTCCGGCCATGACCTGTCGGAAATGACTTACGTGCATGTAAGGATCTGTCTTCCCGTCGTACAACGTAAACTTTGGCTGGTGGAAGCCCGATGGAAGAGGTGTTGTCTCTATCTCTAGTGAGAAAGGGGTGGCGCTCAACCTTGCCAAGTCGGAATACACCAGGAGCGGTGCTGCTTGGCGGGGCGGAGGCATTCCGACCTCCTCGCTAGCATGAACCCCATAAGATAACCGTTGAAACGCCGGTATCCTCTGAGCCTTCCGCCGCCGAGCCCGCTCCCTGAGAACTGCCCGCAAATCTTCTGTTCGAGCAGAATAGGTGTACCTCGACGTCGTCGCCGGACGCGAGGGTTGGTAGGTACTATCTTGCGCGTTGGACTTCTCTGCGCGCACATCGGAATCACCAACCTTGTAGCTTCTGGTAATGGAGATGGACGGAATGTGTCGCTGACTCTGGCTACCTGAGCGGCGGGGTTGGGTGCGCTCACTGTGGTCACCCACTCCAGCTACACCCTTCCCTTTGACGTGCCGCTTCAACTCCTCCATCTCTGCTGCCATTTGCCGGATGATGGCATCCTGGTCCTTCAATTTGCTTTCGAGGCGTCTGGCGTGTGAATCTCTCCGCCGCCGATGACCCTCCGGACTCCGCGAATGTCCATAACTCCTCTCGCGCTTATCCCGCGCGTCGCCTGACTGTCCTCCCTGGTATGTCTCCAGGTCCCCCATCGGAGAGATGGTGGGGGGTCCCTCTCTACGCCGGCCCGACTTCGGAGTGACTCCGTCGATGGCGGACACCTGAATCTCTTCGTTGTTCGCCATTGAAGGCAATCTGAAGAGCTTCGGAAGACAAGGTTTTATCTGCAAGCTTCCCACAGACGGCGCCAATTGTACGGGGAGAAAATATTCCAGCAAGCCCGTACTCATTTCTTCTAAGCTCCGTTTCTGTCCGATCACCTGCGAACACAACGGCGGTGAGCTACCCGGCGGTGTGTGGCCGGAAAACCCTTCCGACGATCAAGTTAGCACACACCTTGGGATAGAGAGAGAAAGAGGGGAGAGTGTTTGGTGTAAGTATTTTCTTACAAAGTGTTCGTCTGTCGCGTATGGGGGGCGCAGACATGCCTATATACCCTCTGCGCCCCATATCCACTCCCAGTCATCTCCTGACACGTGGCTCTGCTATCTCATCTGTCAGCATAAACCTTGCTGAACATCACCTAATCTCAACTGCCAGCCTTCTCTGCTGGAGCTCGGCAGCCGAGCTGCTCTAGCCGTGGCTGGGCTGTGCTGCCTGCCCAAGCACTTCACTGGCCAAGCTCAAGAGAACCGGGCTAGGCAGCATCTCTGTAAAGCCGTGTCCGGGACATCCCGTGCTCACCAGTGGTCGGCCTTCCTGCCGAGCAAACAAGTATCTCGGCCGACTGCGCCTTTCCGGGCGCCGGTCATTTAACTGATTGGTCGGCCCTTCTGCCGAGCAGACAGGTAGCTCGGCTGACGAAGCCTTTCCGGGCGCCGTTCAGTCAACCTGACTAGCTGCGTTGCCTTAACCGAGCAAATTCTTTCCGGACTGGGCGGCGCATATTCGGCCCAACACCTGCCCGGCCCAAGTCCCAGTAGCCCAATTCTGGGCGGATCGCAGATCATCTCGGCCCAATGCCACATTGGGCTTCCAACCTGCTCGGTCGTTGCCTCGGCCCAATTCCAGATCATAAATCTCCCTCTCATGATTGATTGTGATTTTATGAATCTATGATTGATTGGGATTTTAGATTGAATAATGTGATTATTTTACTTTTAATTTATTATTGGTGTGATGAAAATTTGATTTGGTATGACTTTTAGGAATAAGATAGGATTATATTATATAAGAATGGGATAGGATTATATTATGACTTTTAATTTTAGATTGAATAATGTGATTATTTTACTTTTAATTTGCTATGACTTTTAGAAATAGGATAGGATTATATTATATAAGATTAGGATAGGATTATATTATGACTTTTAATTTTAGACTGAATAATGTGATTATTTTGCTTTTTTAATTTTAGACTGAATAATGTGATTATTTTGCTTTTAATTTGTTATGACTTTTAGGAATAGGATAGGATTATATTATATAAGATTCTGAAAGTTTTTTTAGAGTCTATTTACATTAAAAATATAGTGCAATAATAATAATTATTATTCTTAAATTAATTGCTTTCAGGTTGTTGAATGATAATTATTGAAAGTTAAGTTAATCATGGTGAACAAAAAAATTGATTCATTCTTTAAGAAAAGAGGTTCTGAAAATAGCGTTCAAAGTTGCACCAATAATGTTGAAACTTCAACTCCTCTGGAACAACGTCCTTCTAAACTTCCAAGAGTTGAATCTAAAGATGTTGATACATCTTCTTTGGTGAGGGATCTTGGGTTGCGTCAACAAATATGGGATTACCCGGTATCTGAACATGATAAGATCAGACGTGCTTATATCAAATCCGGGCCATATCAACCCAAGGCTCCGAACAATCAACCTTTTGAAACTGATAAGAACGGACGTCGTTTTTTAGATTCTTGGTACAAGTTATTTTCCGGATTGGTTGGAATACTCTCCAACAAAAAATCGTACGTTTTGCCTTCCATGTTTTCTTTTTACTAAGCCAACTGGACGCCCTGGATCTAGTGCTTTTATAGTCGAGGGATTTTCTTCTTGGAAGAAAGTCAATGAAGGGAAGAATTGTCTTTTGTTATTGCATATAGGAAAGGATCCTAACTCATCGCATAGAGTTGCTGTCAAATGTTGTTATGATTTAACAAATCAAGCGCAACATATTGAGGCAATTGTTGAAAAACAAACTTCCATACAAATTGCTAGAAATCGTTTGCGATTGAAGACCTCGATAGATGTGATTAAATGGTTAACATTCCAAGCCTGCGCTTTTAGAGGCCATGATGAACGCCACGAATCTAACAACCGAGGGAATGTTATTGAGTTGATAAAGCTCTTGGCTTCTTATAATGAGGATGTGGCAGCAGTGGTTTTGGAAAATGCTCCTCAAAATGCTTCTTATCATTCCTATGGGATTCAAAAACAGGTTCTTAGTATTTTCTCTGATAAGATACAAAAATTCATTCGTGAGGAGATTAATGATGGGAATTTTTGCATTCTAGTTGATGAATCTGAAGATGAATCGAAAAGAGAGCAAATGGCAATTGTTTTGAGATTTGTTGATAAATATGGTTTTATAAAAGAGCGTTTCTTTGACATAGTTCATGTATTAGATACCACGTCGGCAACTTTGAAAGAAGAAATTTGTATTGTCCTTTCTCGTCATAACCTTAGTGTGCAAAATATTCGTGGTTAGGGATATGATGGTGCCAGTAACATGTCTGAAGAATAGACTGGTGTAACAACCCTCGTACTGATTACCGATAAACTACTGAATTAGCTACTGGTTACTGCTAAACTGAACTGATAATGACTGATAATTGAATTAACTGAAGTACTGAATGGACTGATTGAAATCGAAACTGAAATTGGATAAGTTTATCTATTGAATTGCATATTGCATCTGTTTGATTGATTGATTATCTGTTTGAATTCATGTGTTTAAACTGTTAATTGGAGGCCTTATCGGCGGCCGAATTAGAAACCGTTTAGTGTTTTGGACTCAGTAGAATATTTGTGATTTAATAGTATATTTATCTGAAAATTGATTAGGTATGATTAAATTAGATTAAACGTTGATATATTGCAAACTTTGGCTTAATTACGGAATTGCCATTGAGTGGACCCTTCATTAATGTCATATTGAGCCTTATTACATGTTGATCAAATCACTTCCTCAGCCACATTTTGAGAACTCCACCGAACTAGAGAGAGAGAGTGAGCTAGGAGAGTGATTCAACTTGATTTTGTGCATTTGCTTGAAGAATTGCTTGGGAATTGAAGTGTAGATTTGTCTATTGAGCCTCTAGACTTGAATTTCAAGACCTAAGTAAGGTAATTGAACCTCTCATTGTTGTATTCAAGATTGTTCTTGCATGATTCATGTTTCATTGTAGAGCTAAGTCATGTTTTAGTTCATACATGTTGAATTGTAGCTTAATTCTTGCATGCATGTTTGAATTGAAGAGTTTTGGGTTGATTTCATGGAAAATGTTGCATGCATATTCATGTTAATGTTTAGGACCATGACTTCATCTTGTTTTTGGAGCAATTGGCTCCTTAGAGCACCAAATTGAAGCTTGGAAATGATTTGAATCCATGCATGCTGCATGTTCATCTTGTTCTTGAAAAATGGTTTGAATTTGGGTTTGAATTAAACACCCTTGGGCTTTGATTTCTTAAATTGAGTTTTGAAACTTGTTGTACATTGAGTTTGCAAGAGTTTTTCCAGAAAATAGCCCAAGAGGATCGAAAATATTGCTTTTGAACTTGGTTTTGAGCTTGGGACTCAAATCTGGGATTTCCAGATTTTTGTTGTCCGCTCGAGCGGAGAAATCGAGCTCCCAGCATCTTGCACTGTGCATCAGTCCGCTCGAGCGGAGGACTGGGTGACACGCTCGAGCAGGCGTCGAGCGGAGATTTCACCTATCCAGTACTTTTTGGTCCGCTCGAGCGGGGATGTTGCGCTCGAGCGGGGGACCTTTGTTTGCTTGTCCGCTCGAGCGGGGAAACCTGCGCTCGAGCGGGACTCTGTTTCACTGAAAATTCTGCAAATGTTTTCTAAGTGCATCTTTGCATCCTCTTTCCATCCTAGGCATTCCTAAGGCATATTTAAGGCATCTTAATGAGGATGTAGGTGTAGAACACACCGAGGCATAATAGGAAGTTAATTATTGTACTTCCCCAACTGTTAAACTTAGAGTGTGTTCAATTTGTTAACTGTTTAGGGTTGGCACTCGGGGACGCGCTCTAGCATACTGTAGCCCAATCTCTGTGAGTAACGATTGTGTAAAGATATGTTCAAAATGGTTATCCTTGAATACTGAACTGAACTGTTTATTGAACTGATATTATTTACTGAATGAATGTATGTCCTGTATTCTGAACTGTATTGTGGCATCCTTAGCACTTACTGTTTACTGTTACTGTTACAGAGCTCTGTCGGTTCCCTTGTGGAACCATACTGTTTACTGACTGATGGCCATCATTACTGTTAGGTCTGTTAAGACCCGGTCCTTTTGGACCTACTGTTTATAGGCTAATGGGTGTACCACATATGACTGATTGACTGAAATACTGAAAGACTGAAATACTGTTTAATGAACTGTTTTCATTACTGTAAGGACATTCATTCATAACCTCTTTACGCTTTATGTTATTCACTGGGCTTTAGCTCACTGTTTATATATATATGTAGGTTCTCAGCAGCCAGACCAGAGCTAGGAGCGTGGGTTGGTCCCCAGTTTTGTCAAGCCAGCCTATGTGCCTCACTGCGAGGTTTCGAGTTGCCATGCTATGGCTTGGGGTGTTTTGTGTCCCCCATCGGTCTCCTTACTGTTTTGTACTGCTGTATAGACCGTCTACTGTTTTACTGTACTGTTATCGAAGGATTAGATCCCCGTACTGAATGTTTGTATATGATGCTATATACTGTATATAGACTGCACTGTTCTGAACTGTATGAATGCATGAAAAATGTTTTTGGCATACAGATTTTCACAGCTCAATGGACACTAGTTACTTACTGTATTGGCTTCCGCCAGGCCCTGTACTCTGTTTAACTGTATTACTGTTCAGCAGGCCTTCGGTAATCTCGGATTACTGGCCAGTTACGGTGCTAAACCCATAGGGCCGGGTTTGGGTCGTGACAACTGGGTTGCAGGCTCTATTTTGTGCTGAGTGTCCATTCGCATATTATATTCATTGCTTTGCTCATCGGCTCCAATTGGCTTTAGTAGGAGCATTTAAACAGGTTATATCTATCAATCAATTTTTCTCTTACTTGACTCGAGCAATTAATATAGTTGGCTCATCTTGCAAAAGACATGATCAATTAAGAGCTGCTCAGGCTGCAGATATTGCTGAAAAGCTTGCCATTGATGATGAATTCGAGACTGGTAAAGGAAAAAATCAGATTGGAACATTGAAACGGGTTGGAGATACTCGATGGGGTTCTCATTTGGGTTCCATTTGTAGTTTGATAAACATGTTCAGTGCTACTTGTGCAGTTCTAAGAAACATAATTAATGATGGAAGCAAATCGAATCAACGAGCTGAGGCAGATGGAGTTTATGATTCCATTACATCTTTTGAGTTTGTCTTCATCTTACATCTTATGAGGGATATCATGGAGATTACTGATGATCTTTGCCAAGCTTTGCAAAGTAAATCTCAAGATATATTAAATGCAATGCATTTGGTGTCTACAACGAAGATACTTATTTAAAAATTTAGAGAAGATAGATGGGTTCCATTGTTGGAGAAAATTAAATTATTTTTTAATGATCATGGTATACAGATTCTTGATATGAGCTGTCCTTATAAAGGAGGCTGAGGTCGGTCTCGTTCTGGAAGAGATCAGCTCACCATGGAACATCATTTTCGAGTTGATATTTTTATGGTTACAGTTGATTCCCAGTTACAAGAATTAAACAATAGGTTTAAGGAAGATGTAATGGAATTGCTTGTTCTTCGCTCAGCTTTGGATCCTAGGGATGGTTATAGATCATTCAACATTGAGGATATTTGCAAACTTGCAAATAAATTTTATCCCATGGATTTCTTTGAGCAAGAAAAATTGCATTTGAAGTATCAGTTGGAAAACTATAAACTTGATATTTCCATACTTCCCGAGTTTCAGAAGCTGTCAACCATTTCTGAGTTGTGTCAAATGTTAGCAAAAACAAAAAAGTCGACAAGTTATTTTCTTATTGATAGATTGATCCGTCTTGTGTTGACTTTACCTGTTTTAATTGCTACATTGGAACGTGCATTTTCAGCTATGAAACTTGTTAAGTCTAAATTGCGCAATAGGATGGAAGATGGGCAAAAAAATATTTTCAATTGTATGATCATCTTTGGTACTCAACTATGTTGACAAGGAATATATAGTTCAATATTTTATCGTAACATTATTGATTTTTTTTATGTTAGTAGAAATTGGTATTGAACTTCAAATTTTATTGGTTAGAGGTTAAACGTACTTTGGCCCTCCCAAAGTCATAATCCTGGATCCGTCCCTGTATGTACTAATGTGCATAAAGTTCTGTTAGCAACATTTACTTTGAAAGAAGAAGCTAGAAGATGGTAGATACTCGTTTGAGACGAGAATAAAGACTTGACATGGGATCGGTTCAAAGAAATTTTCTATGAAAAATACTTCCCGCAATGCATTCGAGATAGGAAGGTATCTGAATTTGAACAGTTGAAACAGGGGACCATGTCAATAGCGGAGTATGAAGCTAAATCCACTGAATTTTCCCGTTATGCACCTCGTATGGTTGGCATTGACTACAAAAAGGCAAGGAAATTTGAAGGCGGATTAGATGTCGAAGTACTTGATCGAGTAAATGTGTTGAAATTGGTAAAATATGTGGACGTACTTGATAGGGCCTTGATGTCCGAAACAAACATTGCTACCTTGAAAATGTCCAAGCCAACAATAACAACCAAAGGAGAAAATAAGAAATTAAAGAAACAGAAAATGGAAATGGTTAGTGAATCAATGGCCTCCATGAATGAGAAATCGAAGTTAAGAACCGGTGACAACATGAGACGAGAAAGCAGTGGAAACAATGGCACACCCACTTGTAGAGAATATGGGAAGCAGCATTGGGGCATTTGCCGCCGCTTATCTGGAGCTTGTTTCAGATGTGGACAGAAGAAACACTTGGCCAGATTTTGTCCACAAGCCCACCTAAGCAATGAGAGACCCGTTACTAGTGGGGTTAAATCAGCAATGACACCGAGAACAACCACAACATCTACTCCCGAGGGGAGCACCTTGAGGCAAGGAAGGGTTTACACCCTAGTTTCAGAAAAGACCCAGAATACCGAGACACCTGACGCAGGTATGACTTTCATTATGTGCAAAATGCTTATACAAAAAGTAGTGTGAGACTCTTGAACCCGTGCTCTAATTCATTCTTAATTTATCCTTAAACTCCATGAATCGTGTAGGAGAACAAGTATAGAATCAAAAAATATACCATGCATATAAAGATTAGGAGTTAATTTGAACAATTCTACCCATTTGCAAACATGCATGTCCTAAGCTCTTAATTACATGAGCAAATTTTCTAATTAATTGGTGTTTTTGAATATTGCTTTCGCTAGCCCCGATTATTTTTTTATTGTATAGGAAGGCTTTTGGTAATCTCAGATTACTGGCTGGTTACGACGCTAAACTTATAGGGGCGGGTTTGGGTCGTGACAGAGTTAGATGAAGAAATCTAGATGAAACAACCGGAAGGGTTTCAAGTTCCTGGCCAAGAGAAAAAGATTTGTAAACTAGTCAAATCTCTTTATGGATTAAAACAAGCTCTGAAATAATGGAATGAAAAATTTGATCAGGTTATGCTTTCGGATGGTTTTAAGATAAACGAATGTGACAAATGCGTTTATGTTTAAAGCACAGATAAATGCTATGTCATATTTTGTCTTTATGTGGATGACATGCTCACTATTGGAAGCAATAATAACATGATTAAATCCACAAAGAAAACGCTAAAGAAAAAGTTTAACCAGAGAGCAAATGAGGGAAAGTTCATCGAGGGGAATGTGATTAAAGCCTATTACATCAGAGTCATCATAATGGTAGCCCTACTTAAATGATTAGAGATCCCCAAGAACTAAGTTCAAAGGGACAACTAAGTTATATGTGGCTCACCATAAATCACTAAAGGAGTCTATCTCCTATCCATTCCTATGATGAGAGTAATATCTGCAACATGTATTATATGTAGGGGACTTAGGGTAAGCTATGCTTTTAATGATCACTTATATCTTGAAAACCCTAGAGGGGTATCTTTCAAGAGGAGTATACTAGGGAAGGTTCAAAGCCAAAAGCTACCTATCTCAATGCAAGGTATTTCCTTAATGTACTGCATGTTGTTGTATGTCCTTTCCGTAAATTTCATTCATGTGGGGGATTGTTAGAAATTTTGAATTAAAATTTACTTCAATGGTTGTGTCTCTTGAGATTGAAGAGTGTGTCCTTTTGAAGGGTCACAACCTTTTTGAAGAGTCCTAGAGGAATCTATAAATTTTATCTCCCTCACTTCAATTTGGACAGAGAATTCGTCATTTCTTCTTCATCTTTGCATTTATTCTTCATATTTTCCTAAGTCTAATTTTTCTATAAAGAGAGTGCATGCACAACGAAGTTTGCTAGGCTTGCAATAGTAGTACTACTAGTGCAAGACATTGATCGTTGTATCCTGGAAGATAGACGTCCATTGAATCCTGAGCACTGGTGGGAGGACAAATTTGTTTTAAGGAAAAAATGTCACACACTCGACTCGATCAGGTTTTATCTATTTATGTACTGTAAGTTTTGTTACGTTATTATGTTGATTTATTTTAGTTTTGGTTTTGTCCAAAAGCCGTTTACATATTTTTAAATTTTATTTTCCATATAGTTTGGTACTATTTTTCTGACAAATACTGTAGTGCAACAGAGCATGGGTTACACTCTTGGACCATTACACAGGTTCTCTCTCCCTCATTATATAAATATGCAACACCATCACCTTCCATGCAAAACCACCACCATCACCTTTTATTTCTCCTCTCATCTCACCACATCACCTTCCATGCAAAATCACAACCAACCAACATCACTACCATCATATTTCATACAAAACCACAACCAACTTCTTATTCCATGCAAAACCACCTCTCAAAATCACCATTACAACTTCTCTCTCTAAAAATTATCCGAACCCACTTTTCTTCTTATAATTCAAATTAGTAACAAACCCAACCCATGAAATCAAACAATTAATATATGTAAACATTTAGATTTTTGAAATAGCATTGATGAGATTTATACCAACCAAACCCACTTTTTCTTCCATTTTTCGACATTTCTTCAGCCTATCTTTCGGACTCCATAATTTTCTCAATTCTTAACAATTTTATCTTGTTCTTTCATTAATCTCCTCACCTTGCTTTATACTTCATCCTACATTACCCCGTTTTCTCACTTCTTCTTGAAATGGGTGATTTCGGTATACCGAAACTTGTCCAAAAACTAACTTCACACATTTCAAAGAAACATCTTCAAATCTATTTCTTTCTTTTTCATCATCCACCCTCTTCTGTTGCTTCATCTATAGCACTTTGTAAAGGATGGTTCTTGGTTTTGATGGAGCTGGACAATGGTGGTGATGATAGTGGTCACGGTGAGATAGAAGATATATATATAGAGAGAGACAGAGATACGAAGTAATACAAGATAATTTTTCCTTATACAAGATAACTATTGAAATATGTATTATATATATAAGTTAGTATGTATGTATATATATCATATATGTATAATTCAAACTACCCATCAATTCTTTCATATGTATCATTTACATATTATATATATCATATATGTATATCATATATCAAATATGTATCATATATGTATTATATATATCAGTTAATATGTATATCATATATGTATAATTTAAATTCTAGAGAGGGAGAGATAAGTATTTGTTTGGGTCTAAATTTTAGAGAGAGAGATATGTATTTGATGATGGTATGAGAGGTGCGTGGTTTGCCATGGGATGAGAAAGAAGAAGAAGAAGAGGAATACAATAAATTTAAAGAAAAAAATCAGAGAATATTTTGGTTTGTAATGGCATTAAGAACAAAATTAGAGAAATAAATAAGGGTAATTTAGACTTTTTACAATATTTGTTACGTCCATTCAAATTTGCACTTTGGTATGAAGTATAGAGGGTTTAAGTGTTACAAATGAAGCTATAGGGGGGCTTCGTATTTTTGGGTAAACCACATGGGGTTAAGTTGTAATTTATCCTTAAAGATAAGTAGGTTATCAAGTACAATGGCAATGACATGTTTGATTAGGGGTGTAAATTTGGTTTGATTCGACCTAACCCAGGTTTGGTTCGGCCCATGTGGGGACGCGCGAGCTCTCGCCAGAATTTGGGTCGGATCAGGCCGACCCACGGGCTAGAAAACTAGGACCAGGTCCAGGCTCAGGAGGTATTCGGATCTCTAGCGGGCTAGGCCTGGGTTGGGCTGACCAATTTTTAATTTTTTAATATTTTTTTGACCAAAATTTTATTTTTTTCCACAAAAAATGACACCAGGTCTCAAGTCGAGCCTTGAATATGGACATAGAGCGGGCTAATGAGCTGGACCACGGGCTAAGCCAAGCGAGTTGTGCTCACGCGGTTCAAGCCCAGGGTCTCAGAATGAGTTCGGGCCTAATCAGGTCGGATCCACCCGGGCCATGGACGGTATTTAGATGGCCCGCGGGCTAATTTTGCACCCTTATATTTGATGCATTGCTTGAATGCTTTATATTTTGTAAGGCTATCTCCAACGGTGCATCAGATTAAGTATCAAATTCAAATTTGATGAAAAAAGTCCTTTTTTCCCTCTCCAATGATTTCACCAAATTGATATCAAACTGAGAACGGAACAAAAAATTCATCAAACTGAGGACAAGCGCAAGATTTCACAATTTCATTATGCTGTAACGTTGGGAGTGGGCCAACCGGTTAACTAGCCAGATGTCCGACCGGCTGATCCACCGGTCGACCGGCTCCCTCAATCTGTGAACTGGTTTATTTCCTGGGACAAGTGCGATCTTGTGAAAATGAGATCATAAAAGGTCTCCTTGTTTGGGTCTTGATTACTATGGGACCCCCAATAGAGTGGTTTAACTTGTGGAACCCTATCCAGTGGGTTCTTAACCCACTAAGATGAAGAATAAAGGTCACTGAAACATTTTATTCTAGCTTGAGCATAATCACTGATATACCTCAAATGGTACTCCAGAGCAAGCAAGGTAGGATTATAATTCTGCATGCTATAGGAGACAATACATTTTCTTGGACGCATTTTTCTTTCGAAGAGTGTGCATTGGACACATTTTCTTTCTGTAACACAAAAAATGCTTCTTCATACCAATATAGGTTGAGTGTCTTCACGAGGAGAGTGTTTATTTATGGCTGAATATCGCTTTGCAGCTTAACAATTGAGAACAAGCATCCACATCTCTCTAATAAAAACATTCTATGACAAACATATACATAGACATATCTTATAGGAACATACAAACAGTTGCGCCTTTGTTTGGATTTTGTAGAGTTTGTGTATGATGCTCTGTTTCAGTGCTGAAATGTGATGCTTATGTTTGTTATAACTAATTGTACAAATCTGCTTTGGATAAGCCTAACCGGTCGATCGGCCGGTCGACCCACCGGACGTGCCCTTCGCTTTTGATGCACACCATTGGAGCTGCTGGTATTAGATTGAGAAAATCAGCTTTTTTTTTTTTACTCAGATTTGGTGAAAATTATAATGAATCGTTGGAGATGCTCTAATGCATGGTTTATAGTACTGTCAAAAAATAATGTCATCCTACAGTAAAATTAAAAAATAAAATAAGTAAACTATTTTTTTCTCTTTCCATTCTCTTTTCCTGTCTTTAAAATCACATTATTTTTGGGCATTACAGAAAATGCACCAGAGAGTATCTAGATTCAACTTGAATGGTTAGTCCTTACAATTCTATTCAGATGTTTTGATTCCCTTTTTTGTCCCGTTCATAAGTTTGGAAATAACCTTTAAACATCAAATTTACACACTGAAGACGGGTCAAAAAAAAGAAAGCAAGAATGAAAAAATGACAATTAGTGTGTTTGGTTTTAATTTTTTAAATTTAATTTTTTGAAAATTTAATTTTTAATTTTTCGTGTTTTATTATTTTTAGTGAATATTTTTTAAATTTTAAGTAATTTTTTAGATATACCTTACTTAGATGTATCTAAATAGTAAAATATTTGTAAAAAAATATTTTAAAAAATTAATAAATATACAAAAATACAAAAAAAATGTACTGAATTTTCGTCTTTTTTTTTTATTATTTATTTTTGGTATTTAGTAAATTTTTTAAGGTTTTTTTTTTCACAAAATTAAAAAAATTGCTTAAAATATTAACAAAATTCAGTGAAAAGAAAAAAAAAATGAAAAATGAAGAAGTAAAATTTTCTAAAACGTAAATTCGGAAAACTGAAATCAAACAAAGTGGATGAGACTTTTTTTCCTTCAATATTGAACTGATTAGTCCATAATTCCATCACATCATATTTATTTATCAACGAAACTTTCCATTGAAATGTCTATGTGCAGAAGAAATCGAATATATATATTCAAATATTTTTTTATTTCACATCTATATATTTTGTGTTTGATTTCTTTTGTATACGTAGCATGGCTACACTTCCCACAAGCCAATTATGTTGTTGGGTTTAGCACAACTAGTTAGTTAGTTAGTTGCTTGTGTGAGCCGAGTATAAAAATTATATATTCAGTAAACAAAGCATCTCGAGGCTCATTACTAATGGGCCTAAGTTCAACCATGCCAACTGCCAATTGGGCCCATCGGATTACATAGGATCGGTGCCGAGTAAATTCCTATGCCGACTAAGTAACACATCGAGTATTTAATCCAACAATTGAACATTCATGCTGAGCACTAGATGCAATTCGGCAGACTATCCTAATCCCAATCAGGGTGGGCCCAATCCATCAATTTCTAGAGGTGTAATACGAACATGGGCTATGACATTATGATGATTGTGAAAAAAAGATCAAACTACATAGGAAAAATCTACACCAAACCTCTTTATAAAGAAGGTAAATAGAGTAAAAGAGGTATGCATATTCATCCAAACTCACTTCATTCTGTAATATCTAACCTATTTTCTTTCATCCAGAATTTGACTTAATCGTCAGAGTGCTAATTCTGGCACCTTCGATCAGAGTGTTTCTTGTTTCAGGCACTGAAGCCAGGATCAGATAAAGGTTTATTTGGGATGAAAGAATATTGTAAAATTACCCCTCACAGTGCTACACAATTTTAGCAAGAGACAGATAGAAGTGTATGAGCCCACAAGCAGCTAGAAAGGGTTTGGGTTGGATTGAAGAATAGCCCAAGCTCTCTCCAACTGGTTTCCTCAAGCCCAAAACTGGATTGTATTGGGCGGATCCGAATCTTCCATTTGGGCTAAAATGATATCCAGTCCTACATTTTCTATTTTTTTTTTTTTTTTTTTATATTTATAATCAGTGAAATTTCAAAACATCAGTTAGAATTTACAATATTTTTTAAATTGGGTGCGGTCTTGGATAAAAACTTGTTTGAAGAACTTTCTATTTCCCATGCGAGACACATAGGAATATATCAACCCAAATACAGCTAGAGTTCCACGATTCATATGAACCAAACAAGTTTTAATACAACAAAATACAAAAAGATAATGTTATTTATTGGTATTTTATTCCTTAATTATCTGGCAATCAATAAAATATTTTATGAGGAAATAAAAATTCTATTAATTTTATCCAAAAAATAAAAAATAAAAACTCAAGGTTTGAGGCATAATAAAATAAATCTTGAATTTTTAATTTTGTCAATTTAAATTCTAAATTTTTGATGTGCTTTCAATCTGAAATATTTGCCTATCTTCGTTAAGTAAAATTGTTGAAAAAAGTGTCTTTTAGCTATTAAATTCAATAAGACAGGTATTTTAAATATTTCTTTACACTTATATTAAGTTCAATGACTAAAATATACTTTTTTCAATAGTTTTAATTAATAAAAATAGACAAATGATTTATATTAAAAGTAAGAAAAAAATGTAAAGTTTAAATTGATAAAATTAAAAATTCAGGATTTATTTTGTTATAAGGTTTAAACTTTTTTTTTTATTTTCTCAAAAAAATTTCAAATTTGTGATAAATTTTACAAACTTTAATAATTAAAATTTTAAACTTTTCATAAATCTATAATTATTTTTAAAAAATATCACTATTTTTTTTTTGGATAAATTACACTGCCCCCTAAAGTTTCATTCATTTTCCACTTTGGCTCTTAAGTTTGATTTTTTCCACTTTGCCCCTTCATGTTTGCAATCATTTCCACTTTGCCCCCTTCATGTTTGCAATCATTTCCACTTTGGCCTTTTAAGTTTGATTTTTCCACTTTGGCCCTTCGTGTTTGCAATCTTTCCTATTTTACTCCTAGACTAACTTCCATAAAAAAATTAACAGAATCTACCACATCACCAACACATCAGCTTCACATGTGATGTAAAAAATTCACTAAAGATGCAAAAAATAAAAAATAAAAAACAAAAAAATTGGATTTCCTTTTAGTCTTTAGTGAACTTTTTTTCAAATTTATTCATAAACATTATTACACTATAGATGCATCTAACTTAGATGCACCTAAAAAAATAAAAAACAAATTTAACTAAAAAAAGAAAAAAAGTTCACTAAATACGAAAAAAAATGATAGTAAACTTTTCATTTCAGAATTGACAATACAGGTGTTTGAGTTAGTATATTTTCATTTTTTTTCGTCTTTAATAAAAAAAAATTAGTTAAATTTGTTTTTTCTTTTTTAGGTGCATCTAATCTAGATTCTAGATGCATTTATAATGTAATAATGTTTATAAATAAATGCATTATAAATAAATTTGAAAAAAAAAGTTCACCAAAGACTAAAAAAAATTCAATTTTTTTTAATTTTTTTTTGCATCTTTAGTGAATTTTTACATCACACATGGAGCTGATGTGTTAGTGATTTGGCAGATTCTATTAGTTTTTTAGATGGAAGTTAGTCTAGGAGCAAAGCGAGAATTATTGCAAATATGAAGGGCCAAAATGGAAAGGATTGCAAACATGAAGTGGTAAAGTGGAAAAAATTAAACTTAAAAGGTCAAAGTAGGAAAGATTACAAACATGAAAGGCCAAACTAAAAAAAATCAAACTTAAAAGACCAAAATAAAAAATAGAGAAAACTTTAGAGGGTAAAGTGTAATTTACCCTTTTTCTCTTCATGGTGAAAGGCATCGAAGTAGGTTGTTGAAGGGCAATGAAGCTGTCGCCAGTGACCAATTAATGTGCCATTTTGACCAAAAAAAATAATCAGCAGTCCTACATATATCAATTAATATAAATATTAATACATCAATTAGTGTAATTATCGTTATTACTGATCTCACTTATTATACAAATTATAAATATCCAAAACCTCTAAAATCGGTGATGCTACATGCACCAATTAGTATACTAACTAGTGTACCAACACTAGTTATGACATTATTATTGACTCCACTCATTAATCACATTACAAATTTCAAAAACCTCTTAAATTATGCCTCTAGTTAGTATATCAATTGGTACACTAGTTAGATTATCAATTGGTACACTAGTTAGTATATCAATTGGTACATATAGTATTATTCCTCTAAAAGTATGCGACATCATCTGTTAATATATTAGTTAATACATTAATTCATTATAACCTATAAGAGTTTTAGAAATCAAATGTTTTGATCTCTAAAAGTGAAAATTTTGTTACAAATGACATTTAGGAACTAATTTCTATCGTCATGAGGATAGTAGTTAAAAGGTCGTCCCAAAAAGTAAAAAATAAGGTTTTTAGCGACAAAATTTTGAAAATGTCACTAATAAATAGATATTGAAGGACAAAATAATTTAGTCTCAAAATGGTTTATTTTTTGAGACAAAAAATGTGGTCCAAAAAGGATAATAATTTATCATTAATGTCTAATTTTCGTTGCTAAAAATATAATGACGACACTTTTCGCAACAAAAATATTTGGTCCCTAAAAAATAATTTTGTCCCTAAATTTTGATCTCTAAAATCTTAATTTTTTTTGTAGTTATTGGTACATATTACATTATATAAAAAAATTTATTCAGATGCATTTTAGTGCACTGGATAACCTTATTTCTTAATAATTATTACAAAACATCATATTTTGCATTTGTTAAGTGTAGTTTTATTTAAGTTAAAAGTTCATAATTAAAAAAATAAATTAAAAGTGACCCTCTCTTCGTTTTAAGATAATCAATTTTTTAACTTGTTTAAGTTATTTATCTCAATGATCTGTTTTGTTTTTGTCAAATTATAACATTGCCAAATTTTGACAAATTATTTACTCTCTATCTCTTTTTCTCTCGTGACTAGGCTCACAAATAACAATTTTATTTTATAAGAAAAAAATAATGATATATATACAGTAGAGTAAGATTGTCAAAACATTTTAGTATTGTAGCATGTTATTAAAATCAACATACCATTTTGATATCACCCATTACAGAATATTTATTTTTATTTTTTATATTTAAAAAATACAAGATCATTACAATATATATCTAACCTATGGGAGGTTTGAGCTATCCTTTTTTCTCATGTGCTGTGTGAAAATAGTGCAAAAAACACATACTATACATCATAGAAAAATGATTCAGGCCTCTAAAAAAAGGCCACTAATGAAGTTTTAATTTGTCTTTTTCTTCCCCTTCTTTTATCTTTTACTTCACTATTTTTTTTTTTTTTTTTTTTATTGCTTGACAGCTCAGTAGAGCTGTACGACTGCACCTCTAATTAGAGGTCTGCAGCAGCGTTGATACATCATATATCATATGCCTAGGCCTAATATAGCCAAGCACTTAGTGCAAAATATTCCAAGATAGAGGACCCTGCCCTACCTATGTTTTCAAATTTGTAAAATATATATTTTGATTTTGAATTAAAGATATGTAGTGTATTTTGTTTAAGTGGTAAATGTATTTTTTGCTAGACTTAAAAGCTTCGTTTGGAAAGTGTGTTGGCTTTTTGACTTTGTAGCTATTTTAACCTGAGGTTAAAAAGTTTCGTTTGGGAATGATTTTTTGACTTTTTGACTTTTTGACTTTTTGTAAGAGAAAGAATGTAATGATTATGAGTTTGATATGATATTTTGTCTTATTAAGTTAAAAAACTTATTTATCTTTTTGTGATTAAAATAGCTCTAAATCCAATCTAATCCTTCTTTCCAAACGAAACCTGAATTTGAGTCTTATTTATTTCATTGTATAATTTATTTATTTATTTTTGACAAAAGAAAAAAATAGACTTCAAAATATCACTAAATGAGTTGTCCACTTTATTTATTTATATATATATATATATTAGTATAGATAGATAATAATACAATTCATTTAATGTGGATGTAACTCCCATGGTCTTGTCCTTATCAGGTGATGCTAAATTTATTTTTACTAGGCTGAAAAGAGAACAATAAATACAAAAGTTTTTTTCCTTTCTGACGTACTCTAAAAAAATAAATACAAAAGTTTTCATTTATTGTTCTCTTTCTATTTTAAAAAAAAAAAAAAAATAATTTAGACCTCTAAAAAGAGAGTTCTAATAAAGCACTAATTTATCTTCTTTCTTCTCATTTGTTGTCTTTTACTTTACTGTTTTTTTTATTTATTTATAAGTGAACAGCTTATTAGAGCTGTACTGTAGCACAACTCTAATTACAGCTCTACAGCACTTCCGCGCCGCGTCAGCTTCCATGTATAGCTAAATTCCATAACTACATAACGGCAAAAAATGGCTATGTTCCTCATTAATATAGAGCCAGAATAGCCCCTTCTTTTGTTTATGTTTTTCTTGGATTGTTGGGAATAAATTCACTCATTTTAAGTCAACATGGTCATTGAAAAAAACTATTTGTTTTTAATTTTTTAAAAATACTTTTCAAAAAATTTTATCTTCTTATTTTTTTATATATTTTTATTTTTATTAAATTTTTTTAATATTTTAAGTAATTTTTTTAATTTTTAGACACACTTAACATAAATACACTTAAAAAGTATAATTTTTATGAAAAAAATCTTTAAAAAAATTTACTAAATACAAAAAAAAATACAAAAATTCAATATATTTTTCGTATTTTTGTATATTTATAAATTTCTTAAAATATTTTTTACAAATATTTTATTTTTTAGATACATCTAACTAAGGTACATCTAAAAAAAGTAAAAAAAATGATTAAAATTTAAAAATATCCACTAAAAACAAAAAACTCAATTTTTTAAAAACTGAATTCAAAAAAGTAATACCAAACTTCAACAAAAATATGATCTAATAATGCACTTGCATTGAGTGAAAGAATATTTACATTTTAAGCTACAAATCAAAATTTTCTTTTGGGTGAATAAGTGACATTTTTCTTGCTATACTAAAAAAAAAAAAAAACAAAAATATGATCTTGAGCAGTTGACAAAGATTTTTTTTTTTTTTTTTTTATTATTAATCATTGGGGTGGGGAATTGGATGTAGTAAGAGCATCCACAATAGACGCACTAACGTATGTGTTAGTGTCAGGTGCCAAATTTTGGCTAGCAGAGGGTGTTGTTTGGGGCTGCAATGGAGTTGTTAGTGTGTGTGTTAGTGATGTGTGTTAGTATGTTTGTTATCTGGAGCTAGCGTTTTAGCTAGCGAAGGGGAGCGTTTTTTGGGCTTACCGGTTGACCGGCCGGATGTCTGGCCGGTTGATTGGTCAACGGCAAATTTTTATTTTTTCACTTGTTGGGATTTTTTTTTTGACTTGAAATTTAATTTTGGGTTTGAAATTTTTGATTAAACTAAATTATTTATTATATATATATATTTAACACACCCCTTAACACATCCATTGTACCACCATTCATTCACTATTCACTCACTAAATTAACAAACTCCTAACACATATTTTTGGGTCTCACTTTTAACACTTTTTGTCATATAACACACACTTTAACACACAATTTTAACACATCCATTGTGGATGCCCTAAGACATACAATGCCTTGTAATATCATATTTTGTTGAGGTATAATAGTGTTATTTATAACAATCTAAAAAAAATAAAAATATATATTAGTACAAAATGTTTATCTAGAATTTTTTATAAGAATTATGAGTGAGAGTGAGGGTTTTGAATATATATATGTGAATACTTTTTTTTTTTTGGTTATATATAGTGGATAGGATATTAGGATTTTTCCATATTTGGTCAGGGGTGATGGTATTGATTGAGGGGTGGCTAGTTGAATCTTGTGGTGGTTGGCTGTGAGGTTCAATAGTACTAGTGGTAGTTGAACATGGAAGTAATATGGTCAGTGGAGAGAGTTGGAGACAATATTAAATAGAGTATAATTTTATTTTATTTTCCACATTTATCATTAATAGAGACAATGTAATTTTGTTCCCAAACCACATAATGCTGGAAAGATTATATATATGTACAAGTCAAGAAGGTAAAGCACTTCAAAGCAAACCACATGTTAAAAGTTTCAATACCTCTCTTAGTTTTTAAAGTTTAAAACATTAATATGTTGAAAATCTTCATTTCTCACTCTTGTAATAAATGTATCATTCTTTGTTTCATACTTCTTTAATCGTTAATTTTGGTCACGTCATACCGGATATTAGTATAAATAGAAGATTACCAAGATCTTTTGATGTGTTTTTGCATAAAATGATCTTGTTGTAGGGATCCAACGGTTGAAATTTAAAATTAAAGCAAAAATATGTCATTTTAGAGTTGAAAAATGGTTGAGAGCATTAAAAGTGGTGCTCTAATAACACCACTAATGATGTGACAGTGAGCCCCACCCATTGCCTATGAAAAAATGTTTCAAAGCTCTAGAGCATGCACTAATGATGTGGAGCTGTGTGGGGTTCACCTTTGTGTGATGTTTTAGCTTGATTTTTTTTTTGAACTTGCGAGCTCAGTGAGCTCTTTTTAGAGCTCTAGATCATTACTGTTGCCTATGCCTTGTTTTTTTTTTTTTTTTTTTTTTGCATTGCCAATGTATTAGTGCTATTAGTGGTCTTTTTTTAAGTGGTATAAATCATTGTTGTTTAGAGTTTTAGAATATAATTAAACTAAATCAAATCAAACTTTAAGTCCTATCAAATTTAGAATATATAATTCTAAAAAAATAATATTTCAATTTTAAATTTGACTGTTAGATTTTATTTATTTATTTTAGGAAAAATTAGTCTAGGGTCCCTCCCCCACTTTTCGTAATGGAAGAGATCCACAAAATTATTTTTTGATATCTAAGATCCCTAAACATATATCAGAGAAATTTAACTCTTTACCCACGATTCCTCTCTCTCTCTCTCTCTCTCTCTCTCTCTCTCTCTCTCTCTCTCTCTCTCTCCTACAACCAAATGAACAAAAGCTTCAAGATCTTCCCCTACCCCCAAATCCCACCCCTTCGGCAACGTCCTCCTCCGAGTCTCCGTTGATCGAGATTGCTTTCTGTACAAGCAGCGGCAACCTGGATGAGTTTTTCCATCTCAGCAAGAGAAGTTGCAGTGGCGCTTGCAATCTCCGGATCAATCAACTCGGTCTCTTTTTTCTCAGAAACTGCTGACCAAAGCTGTCAGGATTCAGTGGTGTTGTCTACAGATTCTGTTAGAGTTAATGGGTTTTCTTCTGTTGGGGAGAAAGAGAGACTTGGGTCTTTGATTGGTGTAGGGAATGGCCGGTTGGGTACAATAGTTGGTGAGAATAAAAAGGGGGAAGAGGATGTTTCAGAAACATTGGAGGCCTTGTGGGATGATGGGTATGGTGGCAAGACTGTCAAGGATTACCTTGATAATGCCAAGGAGATTATTAAGCTTGGCGGAGGGCCTCCTTGGTGGTTCTGTCCCGTGGAGTGTGGGTGTCCTTTGAAAGATTCGCCTGTTCTTCTGTTTTTGCCTGGTAATCACTGTTTGAGCACTGGGTTTGAACTCCAATAGTAGAATAGTAGTCCAGATTTGCTGAATTTATAATGACATATGTCAATGTTTAGATTTTGGTATATAAATTTCTTGGCTTTCAAGAAGTCAATTTATTCCATGCTATTTGATTACTGTTTTCTTTAAGAAGATTTTATGGGTATGTTTCTTGTTTCTTATGTGGTATTTATGCATGCAGGAATGGATGGTCTTGGATTGGGGCTTATTTTGCACCACAAGACTATCAAGGATTCTCTTTATTTTGAACATCTATTTCGATTATTTTTTTTCATTTGAACTAAATTTTATCCAGAGAAATTCTCAACCCCAGAGAAAATTCTCCAGAGAAATTCTCAATCCAGAGAAAATTTAGTTCAATTGAAAAAAAATAATCGAAATAGACGTTCTGTGAGCTAAATTACCAAAGAAATTCTCAACCCAAAGAAAATTGTCAACCTAAAGAAAATTCAGTTCCATTGCCAAATACTCCTGGAAGCTTGCAATTCATTGCAGGGACACACACAGCTGGAGCAAAAATACTATTACTAAAGCAACCGCCTCTCTGTGTTTCAAATTTGAAGCTTCCAAGTTCCATCCCATCCCATCCCATCCCATCCAATGTTTTTTTTTCTCTTTTTTGGTCAAACTCTCCCAATGTTCAAGGTTATATATAGTTCCATGTTTCCATTCTATATTTTTTAGTTTTACTACCCATATATATATGAGGAAGAGAATCAAACCCAGTGAAATTTATTGAGATAAGTCAGTGAAATTTCAAAAAAACAAACTCAGAGAAATTTGTTTAATATATATATATAGGTTGCTATTGTTGCTTATTCACTCAATGAAATGATCTTCTCTCTCTGCTTTGAACTGAAATTTCTCTGGATTGGTGAAGAGAAATTTTCTTGTTTGAACTGAAATTTCTCTGGGTTGGTCCAGATAAATTCTCGGGTTTAAACTAAATTTTCTCTGGATTGGTCTAGAGAAATTCTATGATTTGAACTAAAATTTCTCTGGATTGATCCAGAGAAATTCTCTGGTTTGGATTGAACTAGTCCTCAATGTTGTCCAGATTCGAAGGATGGACTTTCATAACGTTCTTGGCCTTCTTCACCTTCCTTCTACTAGGTTGGTTTCTTCTTGGTACTTCTTCAGGAATTTGATCCAGTTGTAGCCTTATAGTGTGTACCAACTTTAGTTTAACAATATCTTGTGGATTTCATGTATGATGTTACCTAAAATCACCATAAAATACTCTGATTTGCACCATTTTGGGAATTGGATGAGACATTTTCAAAACATAGAAAATCAAAAAAATTGAACAAACCAGAGAAAAATTTCTCTGGTTTGAAATTTCTCTGGGTTGAAATTTCTCTGGACAGATTTTCTTTGAACCAGAATTTCTCTAAATCAAATTGAGGGACCTTAAACATTATGAAAATATTAGATGTCCTTTATACTATAAAGTCTTAATACCAGGAACCCTAAAAAAAAAAAACCCCTTTATTTTTTTGCTGATATATCATGTTAAGATAATGGATTTATATATATATATATATTTTTGTTGATATGTCATCGTATGGTAAAAATTACAGCGAGATTGTGGCACCAAAAACACATCAAAGAAGCACTGCTCACAGAATATAGGATGAGTAGGACATGATCATGTTTCCAATAAGAATGATCCAAATCCATCAAAATTAAACTCATATATATTTTTTGATCAAGAAATAAAAGATTTTATTAAAAATTCCATAAGGCGTACAAAGACTGCGCTAATTTACCTAAGAGAACTGAGTTGGCACTTGGCAAGTCACAAACAGCATAGAAGGACTAAAACAAAACAAAACAAAGAAAACAAAATCACAGAGAGAGAGAGAGAGAGAGAGAATTTGAATTTTCATTGATGACTATTGTTGAAGAAGAGCAACTATTTTCTTCTGCTGGCAAACCCTTCACCATGTTTCATTAACCAGAACCTCTCTATTTCTTCGGCTTTCCGGCCCGGAATTCTCCCAGCTATCAGTTCCCACCTGAAATATATATACATATATATATCCATCTCATATATATGATCTTGATATGTCGAATTTAAAATTAAACAGACAAGAAATGTTGATATATATGACTTCCTGTGTCCGATTCTGCATCTAGCATAAGGCCTCCAATTATTGAGTAAAATATCTTATGTAACAGGTATTTTACTGTAGTATTTCTCTTTTTCACAAATATATGAGTCCTATATATAAAAACAGATTTCATATGCATATAATAGAGAAGAAATACACCATGGTATTATATCTGTTACATAAAATACCACATCGGTCATTAGTATGATCTCATTATCACGACTTTGACTACCGAGTAAAATATTATAGTATGATTTGATACATAGAATGTACATTACCGTAATGTATTCATTACACAAAATACGACCTCAACCCGGAAGTGGTTGGAACCGTGTGACTTTTCCTAGACCATCATCTTAATGATGCACACACCAAATAATCCTATGTTTCTAACCAATTATGTCTTTGTTTTCAAAGCAAGTACATACTACATATGTATTAATAGATCAGTTTATATTTTACCTGTTTCCAACAAGCTTGTACATTCTACGTATCAAATCTTCCTCTTGTTCAGACATGTTTATGAATTCCCACTCAATGCTGCTCACCTCTAATGAAACACCCAGAGAAAAAAGACACATACCCGTTAGAGAATGAACAAAGTAGAAAAGAACCCAGAAAGGAAAATGAAAGAAAGTGAAGGAAAATTCACCATCAGAACAACAAGAGTTGTGGGTGGTCTTAAGTTGCTTCCTGGGCCTTTTGTCCATGGTTAGGAAGTAAACACAAAGAATCAAGAGAAGAACACCAAGAAAGAGTGTGGCTGAGAAAGGGCAAAATTGTCATGTAAGAGCTCCCCTATAGAAGATTTTGGGAGAGGGAAGGTAAGGGTTTAACAGAGAGTGTGTATTTGTAAACATTGAGAGAAGAGATTGACATCATAAAAACAAAATGATGGAAGGGCTGGTGCTACCAAACAACCAAAATATACTTCTGTGAGTTTGACTTGTAGTTGTCCTTCTTCTCAATCTCTCCATGTTTGATTTGACATGAATGGGGTCATAGACTAGCAGCCTTTCTATGTGCATAGCTGTTTTTTTGGGGTACTGTTTCCTTTTCATCCATTTCTAGCTTAGTGCTAAAATTATTGGTTGGAAAATAACTCGCAAATTCAAATTTTATAAATAAAAAAAGATTTATCAGAATAGTGAAACGTATGCACCTTTGTTACACATTTTCTTAGTAGATGTTACATATTTTCTTATGACAAATAATGTTGTGTAATTGTTTGATAAAATTATGGTAATTTATTATTAAAAAAGTGAAGCTACACATTTTTGTAGTAACATTATGTATTTTTGTGATGAAATGTCTTATTTTGTGATTCAAATTTTTTTCAAGAAAAGAATGTGTAACATTAAAACAACAATATATAACATTACTCCAAAATACATAATCTCATTTATGAATCACAAATTATGATACTTTTATTAAAAAATTACGTAACATTTATTATAAAAATACATAAAATATACCACAAAATTATATAACAATAATACTATAACAAATAAGAGTTTTAGGGACTAATAATTTTTTGTTCCTAAAAGTAAAAATATTTGGAGACCACTTCCTGTTGTCGCGAGAATAATCACTAAAAAGTTATCCGGTTAAAAAAAAGACTTTTAGCGACAAAATTTAAAAAGAATCGCTAATAGATGCATAGAAAAAATAATTTAGTTCCGAAAATGTTTATTTTTTTAGATAAAAATTTTGGTTCCAAAATAATAGTGATTTATCATTAAATATCTAATTTAGTCACTAAAAATATAATAATAACATTTTTTACAATAAAAATAATTCATTCTTAAAAAGTGATTTTATCTCTAAATTTTTATTTTTAAAATCTCAATTTATTATGATGTATGCATATATATAGTACAGATCTTATAAGAGTATGTACTGAAAAGAATTTCCTATATTGCATGTAGAGATTTCCATTACCGTCTATTGGCTAATCATTCATTTTTATTTTATTTTATTATTCAAGACCCAATCGTTCAATGAATGGTTATTTTATTTTATTTTTTGAAAGATAGTGATTTAATTAAGAATTATTTGGGATAATCTAAAAAAATAATAATAACTTTTTATAAAAAAATCTATAAAAAAATAAAAAAATAATGTAACTCAAAAAATATAAAAGAAAATAAAAAATTTACTAATATAGATTATCCCAAATACCCTCTAAAAGTGAGGGAGTGTGAATACCACTATAGCCAATCAATAAATTGTTTATCTACTGACAAGTTTGGTATTTGATTTGATAAGCTAATTAAGAAGGGTTAGTGGGAGCATATTCAATGGTTTGCCATTCAAATTATTATTGCTATAATATAACAATAGTGATTCTCCAATAATGAAAATGACAGTTGTTAAATTTTGTAAATGTTGAAGTCTGTGTCAAATTTGACACAAGTTTTGAGAGCTGCTATATTCACCAATATAGTTAAAATCAATCATTTCCATCTCTCCTCCCAACAAGACAGATAAATTTTTGCAAAACTAGTAGCCGGTCGTTCGGTTGGTTGTCTCGAACGGAATTGGAGATGCCGTCGCGCATCCCGTGCCACAACATCTGCTGTGCAGTTAAATGAGCCCATTTCATGATCCATTTTGATAATCCGAACCGTTCACACTTTAGAATACATCAAGTAGAACATGCCTACAAAAAATCAAGTTAATCGGATATCGTTTACGTATTTATCCACATACATTTATATTCATTTTAATATTTTAAATCACAATTACTATTTATTTTTGTAGATAAAAATATGAGTGAATGAATAGGTAAACGATATCCGATTAACTTGATTTTTTGAAGACATATTCTACTTTATGTATTCTAAAATGTGAACTGATCGAATTATCAAAATGAATCCCGAAATGAGCCCATTTGGCTGCACAACAGATGCTGCTGCGCATCCCGCGCAGCAACATCTCCAACTCCAACTCCGTCTCGAACACACCAATTTTTGTGTTTGATTATGCAAAAATAACATCTAACTATTGGAGTATCGCTACTATAATTCTATTATTTACTATCCATTGTCAAATTATAGCAATAGTAATGCTATTATAATATTTGTCATTGGATATGTTCTAACACATTGTTTAGTTTCATAATTGAGATAAAAAGTATTTTAAAAATAAATGAACAGATTAAAAGTGTTTTAATTTTAGTAAACAAAATATATAGAATTTAGTAAAAAATATTTTGAAATTAATAAAAGTGTCTTGTGTTCTTAGGGGTAATTACACTCCAGTGGATGTTAGAAACTATATATATATATGAAAGAATTTATAAATTTAATTATTAATATATATATATAATTTCTTACTAACTCGTAATTATTTTTTTAAAATTTCACTGATGTGATATTTTTTTTTTAATTTTTTTGTATTCTATTGCCCTTGTTAACCGAATCCTAAAGTATTATTGTATATAAACAAATTTTTTATTAGATTTTTTTTTATTACTTTATATCTAAAGTTAGTGATATTTAAATATCCATGGGACATGCCTAAACCCTAATTAATCATTTTCTGATAGAAACATATCTTTTAACATGTTCAGGTTTTAACGTTGTTTAGGAGAGACGCTCTTATTGGATTAGAAAATAAATAATACAACAATCAAGCCACGCAAATGTAGCCCATTGTACATGGGATAAATTTTTGTGCATATAAAAAAATTATACCATATTTAATTAGAGAAAAATAAAATATAAAAAAAATGTTTTTAGTTCTGGACCACAAGTCCCCATGTTTTGGCCAACCAAAGAAAGTATTAAGTGGGTGAAATTAAGGAACAAAAAGACAAGGGAACATGTGGTACACATGGCCTTATTCCAATTTGTAATTTCCTTATCCTAGCAAACAAACAAAGCCTCGATTCAATCACTATCTAATTCAACATGTGGTACTTCAATTATTCTTTCTTGATTATTAGTTGGCACTTAGTTGTTTAATCAACAAATCTAATTTCAGTAACATATGAGAGAAGTTTGTTATTTTAGTAGGTTATTTTAATTTTTAATTATTTTAATAAATTAAAATATTTATGTTTAAAAAGAGAGTTTGATTTTTATTGTAATTAGATATGATATTCATGAGAGAAAATATGAAATGATTATGAGTTTGATATAACATTTCATTACAAAAAATTGCACTTTTGGCAACTACTTTTGGTGACGACGTCAATTTTTCATCGCCAAAAGTATATTTTTGGCGACACAGTGATCAATTTCGTTGGTAAAAATATACCTTTACCGACACAATTTGCTACCGTCGCTAAAAAAGCATAATATTCTTTTAGCGTCAAAATTTTTGGTTGGCACCAAAATTTCAGAACTTTTAGCTACGAGGCTTATGTTTTAGCAACACAATGAGCATTGCTATTAGTGTGCATACTTTTGGCGATGACAAGTTGGCGTGGGCAAAGAGTTAACCATTTAGCGACGATAATACTATTCATCGGTAAAAGTTTTGCTAGTGGAATGATGTGATTTAGTGATTTGTATTTTTTATTACAATTTTTCAAAGAGTTTTAAATATTCTAATTATTGAATTGTAAAATTAAAATGATCATTGAATTAGATCACAAAATAAACCCATTAAGCCCAAACACACTCTTATGTTGAGATGACTAATTTGAAATAATTTAAACTTTTTCAAAGAATATGGTTAGATTATCAATTTCAATATGTTTGGTTTTATTTTCAGAAATTGGTTTCAATTTTTTTTTCCTAAAAAACTAAAAAAAATTGGGTGAAAAAAAAATACTTATTATTTTTGTATATTTTTATGTTTTACGTCATAAATACTTTTTAAAATTTTTAAAATATAATTTTGATTTTTATTGCTCTCAAATTATTTTTAATTTTTTTCAAAAAAAGAAATCTAAAAATTGTTTTGAAATTATTATTATTATTATTATTATTATTATTATTATTATTATTATTATTATTATTTTATTTTATTTATTTTTATTTTTTTGGCGTGATCTGATTATCTGCGGTGGCAAATTCCCTCTTAAAATTCCCTCCTTTTTTTTTTCCCCTCATCAAATCTCCTCTCATCAATCTCCACGATTTCACTCTTGCACACCCTTATCTCAGAATTCGTAGTTATCTCTCCCTCACGATTTCACTCTTGATCGTAGGGTTTGTGCCGTTTACTGCTGCCGTGCGAGACAATCGGTGCTTCAGTCTGCTCCTACAGGTTTGTTCCCTTTTTGCTGTGTATCTCAATGCCCTTGCTTCTCTCTCTCAATTTCTTAATTGAATCTATGTTTGTCTATTTTCACTTCTTCTACTACTGCCTCTATCTACGCATTCTGTAGCTGCTCGTTCTGTCAAGCATGTTAGATAGTTTTCTGGGTTATTGTTACTTCTTGTAAAGATGGAGACCCTCTTGGTTGTTTTCTCTCATTTGACTCGCAGCATCTGTTGTCATCGTTTTGTTTTTGTTTTTGTTTATTTTTTTCCTGCTCTAGTATTTTAAAACTTTTCAAGTCCCCAAAAATAAAATAAAAGTAAAAATCCAAACAAATTGAGGCCAAACAGGGAGTAAAAGTCCAAACAAATTTAGTAAGGCACTCATAAGTGATCCAAACAGAGATTTTTTTTTTTTTGTCCTGCTCTATTATATCTAGATGTGTTTATATGAAGGGAACGAAACTATATTGTATTTTGTAGTCACTGTTATGTATAATTAAAATTTATTAGTTTTTCTTTGAGCATAAAATTTATTTAAAATTTTATTGTATTTTGTATTTAAAATTTATGTAAGGTACTCATAAGTGATCCAAACTATATTGTATACTTTCACCACTGCCATGTGGCACTAGTAGGACTTATGGAATAGGATTGGTCATGGAAGCTTGGCCAACGTAGGCCTCCATGTTGATCCGGTCTAATTTTTGCTCCCAGACTTGTAATACTTTACTCTGACATATGAACAACACCAATTTTATCAAATCTGCAACTACTTTCATGTTCATTTTTCTATTTGAGTGACGAAATGCATAATTTGCTTACATTTGCTTGTTGGGATTTATGCATGTGTAGAAGAATATACTATCTACTCTAAAAAATTGCAATCATGAATCATGATGCTTTGAGTTGACTTGTTCTTTTCATAAAACACAGTAGTGGACTTCATGTCTCTCAATATTCCCATGTGCCTATTATATTTGATACCAGTGGAATTTGGTAAGGTCCTTAGAGTACAATTAAAAAAAATTTAAAGTCTACTTCATTTAATGGAGTCAGGGCATGTTTTCTCTTTTGTTTGTGTGTGTGTGTGTATGTGTGCATCTCTCTGGATGTATGTGTGTAAAAAGTTTTTAAAGGACTTAGTGCTCATGATGTGCTACGCTATATCGACATTTACAAGTCTTGGGGACTTGATATCTTAGTTTACTCAGGGATATTCCTTTCAAGTTCTTTCTGATGTGGTTTTACAATTTTCAGTAACTGACAATCTACACTAACTTTGGTTTGCCTTCAACGTTCCTGTCTTTGAATTAGATCTCTTCAAATTCGCTTATTATTGGATGTGTTTGGTAGATTAAGTACCCTGTGTCCTTGTCTTTTGAACTTTGTTTTTTGAAGAAAATATAATAACCATATTATCCTTACTTTTGCCGGTAGACTATTCATTGTTGGGTTTTGTAAATCTTACAGAGATCAAAAGACAACGACACAAGGTACTCGACACAAACTATCAACCTTTCTTGCTAAGTTCATTTCTTACCTTTTTAAGGGATTGCTTTTGTGCTAAAATAACCACGGGGTTGTGTCTAGTGTTGAATTCATTGGTTGTTCCTTTAGTAAAGGAAAGCTATTTTCGCTCCATGTTTCTACTATTATCCCAGGTTTTGTTGGCTTCAAAGAAGTTGGAAATTACCAAGTTTTGAAGTTACTAGTTATGTGAAGAATTAAGAAAGATAAATTAGATACATAATTTACCTTTGAGTTTTTTTTGCTCTTCTTTACTTTTTGGGTTACCTACTTTGTGTAGTTCCTTAGTTTATTTCAGTTAAGATATTGTTGTAACAAAGGGGAATAGTATCGGTTGAATATGTTCCACCTCAAACACAAGCCACCCCTCATCAAAGTTCTATTTCTACCTTTTTCTACACCATGGCTACGCTCCCCGACCCTTCTACAATTTTTGCACTGCTTCACATAAACACTGACATTGAATCCGAAACTACGGACCTAGCTCTACCATCTATCTATATAATGAGCCTAGTGTAACAACCCAGATTTTTAATTATTCTGTAAAATTTATACTAATATTATTTAATCTCAGTTAAGAAAATATATAATTTATTATATATTATTATGTGTAATTTTGTAAAATAATATAATTAATTAAAGATTTGGGTCTAAATATAATTAAGTAACTATTTAAACTTATCTGTTGGTTGGGAGGATAAGCTCAAAATCTTAAGTGTAATAATGGTTGAGATATAGGAAGCTACGTGGGTGCCACGTGTCACTCCGAAACGTGTTGAGCAAGTGTTGCCTGATTAGTATATAAGGAGGTGATTCACCTGGAGCAAGAAAGAAAAGAAAAAAGAAAGAAGGAAAGAAAGAAAAGAAAGAGAGAAGAAGAAGGAAAAAATGGTGGAAGCTGAGAGGGTCTTTAATAGTGGAAAAGAAGAGTAACGTATTAAAGTTAAGGTGAGTTATATTATACCTTGAGTCACCAAAATATATTTTACGTATGTTTTGACTTACCAAAATCTGTTTTATACAAGTTATGTTTTATTAGTATATTAATAAAAGTTATGTTTTATAAAGATTTCAGTTACGTGGATTATTATCTGAACCCTATTTGTGAAAAGGAAACCCATGGATATGTTTGTTTATATTTTAAAGAATATTTGGCTATGACCTTATATACAATTATGTTTTGTAAGTACCACCACGGCAGTCCCATGCCTTGGGGGACTTAAATAACCATTGGTTTCTGTTTGGTTACTTTGTGGCCGTCTGATCCATTGACATCTGTTCTGTGCGGACCAAAGTGCTGTGCGGAGCTAAGTGCTACACTATTGTGGGAGCCACCTCTAGAATCCGTACGAGCCACCTCTTGAATCCGTACCTCTGTCCTGATTGTCACTTCTGTGACCTCTGTTTTGTTCTGTTCTGTTCTGTACCGTGGTTATGGTAATTTACTTACATAATTTCTGTATTTCAGCTTCTGTCACTTAAATGATTTGTTTACATAATCTTAGTTTTGCTACTTAAAGGATTATTTGTTCCGACTCAGTTATCTTAAATGTTTTGGCCTAATTAACTATCCATGGTTATTTCGTGTCCCTTATACTCTTGGTATAATATTTCTCACTCTGCCATGTGCTTATAGCTGTTTATCAATTTTCAGGAAACAGTGCGATTCAAAAATAACTTTTGAAAAGTCTTAAATGCGGGGCTGCGGAATAGACATCCACACAGTATTTTTATGATATTTCTCTATGTAAATATCGACATTTTTGATCAATAAATTTTGTAATAAAAATAGAAGCTCCAATGATTATTTTGGTACCTTCATTTAAATTTTACTTCCACTCGCGTTTATTGATTTGTTTAAGAATTGGCCGGAGGTAACCTCAGTTACTGGCCATCACGATACTTAACCCTTGGGTACGGGGAGCGGGTCGTGACACCTAAAAACATGCTCCTCCCAAACAGATCAAATTATTGAAGAAATGGATGAAACTTCTGTCTAAGAATATGCATTTAATGATAATAGTGCATAAAATATGGGAGATGGCCTTTTATTTTCTGACTACTCATATACCTTAAAATTGTTCTATTTCAACTAGTGTCAAATCAAAGCTATTTGTGGTTCCACCCCAACTTGAGCATCTGCTTGAGTAACTCATTATGGTAAATACATAAATGACAAATCTTTGCATCTATTGTTAGGAGGCCTATGAGTCTATGACTAAGAGTGTAAATCTTATGATCAAGTTGCATGACAGAAAGTAAATGCATAGGTTCATTAGTAGAAAATTTAGATGCAGTAGCTGGATGTAATTTGTGCTAAGGCCTTTTAGGAGAGCTGAAAACCCCTTTTACATAAACATAGAAGTCTTATCAAAGGGGGGGTATTGATTGGTGTAGTGGTAAATGCTTGAGTTCCCGTGTATGAAAATATGGGTTTGAATTGAAAAATGTAGTCCCTTCTCACAAATATTACAGAGGTTAGGCCTATAGTCACTCTTAGTCCTTCCCTATGCCCTTAATTTGTAGGAGCCCATTAGGTAATGTCCTTGAAGGATGATATTGGAATGAATTTGAATAGTACATTGCCATGCCAACTGACTTTTACCATTTAACAAACATTAACAATATATAAATTTTTTTGTTTTTTTGTTGATAAATGTAAAAAACACTTAACTTAATACATAATATATGCAAATATAATAGAATTTTAAAGGATTTGTTGGTCCAAACCTTGATACAAAATTAGAAAAGCCTATAGGTAGATGCACCTTTATTGACGATGATGTGTCACTCTACACTTATATTAACTACTTTGTCTTCATGTTTAAAAAAAAAATAAATAAATAAATAAATAAAATAATAATAATAATAATAATAATAATAATAATAATAATAATAATAAATAAAAGGTTGTGTCCTATTGGTATTAACTACTATCTTATGATCAGATATGGACAGGAGTTGGATGTTAATTTCTGATAGATTCAGTCAGCCATATATTGATGGGGTGAACTCATTTATTGAATTTGCAAAGGTTCATTTGGGTGAGGCTAGGGAGATTAAGTGCCCATGCATCAATTGTTGTAACTTTTATAAGTAGGAGTATGATATTGTGAAGGCTCATTTGCTCATAAGTGGGATGATAGTATCATACACCACTTGGTTAGAACATGATGAACTTCCAGAACACAATAACCTTGATAAAAGCAATGGTGAGAATGACGAGGATGAAGATGACTATGATGAACTGATAGAGGACTATCAAAGGGGTAATTTTATGGAGGGTGATACTCTAGAAAGAGAGGATGTACGATACTTTGATAAATTGTTAGATGCTTTCCAATGTTGTTTGTACCCAGGTTGCAAAAACTCGGATACTTTGTTATCATTCGTTATTCAGATGCTACATGTGAAGGTAGAAAATAGGTGGAGCAATAAGTCTTTTGACAAGGTTTTGGAGATACAAAGGTGATTCCTACCAGAAGGCCACGTGGTGCCAGGGTCAATTTACGAGTGCAAGAAGTTACTACATGACTTGGGCTTGGGGCACAAACCCATCGATGCATGTAAATATGATTGTGTACTATTCTGGAAGGAGAATGCTCACTTGGAAAAATGCCCCACATGTCAAGCATCTAGGTACAGAGTAAATGATAGCAAGGGTAAGAAGATCCCTCACAAGATATTGCGTTACTTCCCATTGACACCTAGGTTGAGAAGATTGTACATGTCTAGGAAGACGGCAAAAGACATGAAATGGCATAATGATAAACGTGTGGATGATGGTGTAGGGAGGCATCCAGCTGATTGTAAAGAGTGGAAGGAATTTGATTTGCATTATCCAAAGTTTGCCCAGGAGACTCGCAATGTTAGGTTGGGCCTAGCCACCGATGGGTTCAACCCTTTTGGGAACATGAGCACTTCCTATAGCATGTGGCCTGTCATACTCATGCCCTATAACCTCCCACCTTAGAGATGTATGAAGGCCCCATTTTTCATGATGTCCTTACTTATTCCTGGACATAATCAACCAGGGACTGATATTGATGTCTATCTAAGGCCATTGATTGATGAGTTGAAGGAATTGTGGGAGAATGGCGTGATGACTTACGATGCCTCCACTAAACAGACATTCCGGATGCATGCAGCTGTAATGTGGACCATAAATGACTTTCCTGCATATGGTGACTTATCCGGATGGAGAACTAAAGGTTATTTGTCTTGCCCTCCTTGTAATGATAATCCGTTGCCACACGGGTTGATCAGTAAGATTGGGTGGGTGGGTCATCGAGCTTACTTGCTTGATAACCACCTTTGGAGGAAAGACAAGAAGTTTGATGGTTTAACTGAGCTTAGAAAGAAATCCTTGGATTTACCGGTGGAAAAAGTAATGGATCAATTGGATCAATTGTGGGAAGTCAAGTTTGGAAAGGATCCTACCAACAAGAAAAGACCACGAGAGTCTGAAGAATTGAATTGGACAAAGAAAAGCATAATGTGGGAGCTACCGTATTGGAAGAAATTAAACCTCCGACACAATCTTGATGTCATGCACATTGACAAGAATAGTTGTGAAAACTTTTACGGGACGATGTTGGCCATAGATGGGAAAAACAAGGACACGTACAAAGCACGTGATGATTTGCAAGAAATGGGCATAAGGCAAGAATTGCATCTACAGAGGAAAGATAACGGATCCGTTGTAAAGCCTCGGGTAGCCTACACATTGGATTCTTGACAAATAGATGTTTTTGTGAGTTCTTGAAGTCTATTAGTTATCCAGATGGCTATGTAGCAAACATCTCAAGATGTGTGACTTCTAAAAATGGAAGCATTATCGGGCATGAAAAGTCATGATTGTCATGTCCTACTTCAGCGACTTCTACCAATTGGCATGCGTGGTTTTGTGAACAAGGAGATCTGTACAACACTATTTGAGTTGGGCAACTTCTTCCAAGAACTGTGCTAAAAAACATTAAGGCAGACTGATTTGGAAAAAATAGAGGAATGAATTGTGCTCATGCTTTGCAAGTTGGAGAAAAAAATTTCTCCAGCTTTCTTTGATGTGATGGTCCATTTGGCTGTTCACTTACCCCGTGAGGCCATGTTTGTTGGACCGGTGCAATATCGATGGATGTACCAGATCGAAAGGTAATCATTATGAACATATGGTTATTTATTAATTTGTTATAACTAAACTATTGTGCAAAAATCCACCCATAAAAGACTATTGTTTAAGAAGTGATTTTCTTGCATCAAGAAGCATAATTTTCATTGTCAATTTTTGTTAAAGGTTTCTTGGGACTTTGAAAGGGTATGTCAGTAATAGAGCACGTCCAGAAGGTTCTATCGCTGAGGCTTACATTGTCAAAGAGTGTCTTACCTTTTGTTCAATGTACTTAAAAGGGATTGATAAACCTGAACGAAATGATGATGGTGGTGAACGTGGTCCCAGGATGGAGGTCTTCACCGAAAATGCTCGTCTATTCTCACCTGTCACAAGGGCTCTTGACCCTTCGCAAAATGAACGGGAAATGGCTCACTGGTTCGTGTTGTACAATAGCTCTGAGGTGGAGCCATATATTGAGTATGTATTTAAATTTAATTACGTTTATGCATAATCGTTTCATTTTGTTTCGAACTCTCCAAGTTAATTACGTGTATCACATTTCCTTGGGTAAGAAGCAGAAGAATAGTTTACATAATCTACAAGGACGTGACATAACTCGGGCACAACGAGAAGAATTTCCAAAATGGTTCAAAAATCATGTAAGATATACTAAAGAAAATAACTGAATTCAATTGTTGTAACTTTCAATTCACATTAACTTAGTACACTTGTTATATGGTGTTTTATGTAGATGAATGATTTGCGAACGAAAGGGTCTTCTGAAGCAACTGACGAATTGTGGTCATTAGCAAATGGTCCTGGATCGGTAATTGACTTTTATTTTGGGTGCATCTACAATGGAATTCGATTCCATACTAGAAACCGTGAAAATCGTCGTACCTACCAAAATAGTGGATTGGTCGTAGAAAGGGACCATAATGGGAGCCAAATTAATTTTTACGGCTACTTGTGCAAAATATGGGAATTGAAATACTTGCATGGGGGTACAGTGGTTTTGTTCCAATGTGAATGGTATGACACCAGTCACAAGAATAGAATATACTCCGATGAACATGTCACAAGTATTGATGTTACAAGACTTTGGTATAAAGATGACCAATTTGTTCTACCTAGTCAGGTAAGACAAGTATTTTACGTCAATGATACCAACACAGGCAAAAATTGGAGAGTCGTTGAACGTGTTAAGCATTGGGGAGTATGGGATATACCAAAGCAGGATGATGTCTCTAATGATGCTTTTCAACAGGATGAAACCACTGATGGTGTTGGGGTAGTGATCCAAGATAATGATGTTCAATACAACATGGATGATATGGATCCTGAGATCATGTTCAATGATCAAATAATGGCAGAAAATTTAGTTCACAATGATGATGAGGATGACACAATCATGGAGTATAATGATGATGAAGATGATGCACTGCATAGACAACTTGATGTTGATGCGGATCCTAATATAGATCTTGATATAGATTATGATATGTAGTGTTTGATTTTTTATTATATGGACAAGTGTTATAATTTAATAATAAATTGCTTGGTTTACATTGCATGGCATTGTTTTTCAAATTTCATAGCATTGTTTCTTATTTCATTTCATTTAATTATATGCCATATCTACAGTTACAAAGATGTCCAGAAACGGTAAATCATTTCTGAAGCCCGGCGGCTTGGTCCAGAAGATGACGAAATATGAGAAGGATAGGAAAAAAACAATCCAAAAAAATAAAATCAGATTTGATGCTCTAGGGATAAAGTCCCTCAAGAATTCAATGTTTGGTTCTATTGAAAAGGACAATAGTGAAAGTTGTAGGGTGGGAAAGAGAAAGGTGGGTGAAACTGATAATGACGAGGACTATCAACCACTTGATGATGATGAAGGACTGAGTTCTTCAAGTGATAATGATGAGTCTTTTGATTCTCAAGTGATTGAGGTAATAGATGTGTGTATGAAATGTAATTTCTCTATTTTTTTCATTTGTTATATTACTTGTGGTATGTCTAGTTATTTCAAATTTATTTTTTATTAAGCAACCTTAAATTATTGAAAATGTACTAACAATTCATTTTTATATTATGTCAGGATATTCATATGGGTCCAGGTAAGAAAACAAATAGGTGTGCAGCTCGCCTAATAGCTTCACAAACACCTAGGGAAAAGAGAAGTACTTTTGATGAAGATACACTTACTCTTCCGAGATGACCTGTAGCTGCACAAGTTAATCATTTAGAGAGCACACCTGAGGTCTCGACCCAAACCTATCCATCTTCCTGCCTTATATACTAGGCCCGATCAGCTCCCTACCTTCGCCACTTAACCTGACCACCTTTCAAGGCCATGTACTGTGACTAACAGTGAAGGTGAGAAATAAATGACCACCTAAATGAAATGATAATTTCTTATCTCAATATTTATTTAGTGCATTCATGTTTTATGTCGACTAAATTGAATAAAATTTTGGTCATAATAGCATCAATTCCAATTTTGGGCAAGAAACGTGTACGAGGACCAACCCGAGGAAAGAATGTGGAGAAGATTAGAAAGGAACGTGGTGATTGAATACCCGTTACACTTAACCGTTTGACCAAAGAAATAGAAGGGGATTACGCCACATCGCTAGCAGCTGCTCTTGGTCAATAAATTTGAGTTCATGTCTCAGTCCGAAATAATGGATGGCTAGAAATTGCCTTTGGGTTAAGAGAGTCCATTGTTACAAGAGTTGGGGTAATTTGAAATATATGTATTATATATTTAACATGTTATTTATGTCAATCGCAATGATATATAAAATATATTGAATTTTATTATTTCCAATTGCAGCAAACTTTTGACTTTGGGGATTACGATAATGATGTGGATGTAAGATGTATTATTGATCATAAGTGTCAAACTTTATATAATGAATGGAAAAGTAGATTACACACACACTACAAATCCCTTAAAGAAGACAAAGTATCTGACCTCAAAAGTCAGACACTATATCCTTGTCATAAGGATGATTGAGAATGGATGATTGACAATCTGTGGGAAACTAATGATTGGAAGGTATTTATAAAAATATTTACTAAAGTAACATCCTCCTGTATATTAATTAATGTTACCTATTTTTGTTTTTATTTGTAGGAAAAGTCAGAGAATGCGATGAAAGTAAGAGGTTGTGTGAAGTATAATCATATGAGCGGCTCGAGATCATTTACATCGCGAGCATCTATCCTTGTAAGTGTATATTTACAAATTTGAACATACTAAATTATAAATACAGAATTATTGTTTGACTAGAAAATCTAATGAAATGAAAGGTACAAGAAAGCAAACCAACTATTACGAAACTATTCGAGGACACCCACAAACGTCACTGACATGGGGGAGTGTGGATAAATAACACGGCTGAGGAACATCATGTAACTATAACTATTTCAATTTCAATAATATATGTTTGCATTTTGATATTATGTTTTAAGTTTATTTATATTTCATTTATAGGCCATTATGGTTTCAAAGATCGCTGAGCAATCTGAACCTAGTGTCACACATCCATTGTTTGAGGAGCAGATTTCCAGGGAAGTACTTGGGAAGAGGTCGGTCTACTTGAAGGGAAACGAGATCCGCAAGGACAGTACTTCATCTTCCACACATTTTGAGGCTCCTAACTTTGAGGTGATTGTTCTTTAACAGCAGTTAGTTGACCAGCGACAACAATTAGTTGACCAAGGAAAGCAGTTACTTGACCAAGTTCAAAACATGAGTACAATGCAAACTATAATTCAAATGTTGGCAGCAAAAAATGGAATAGATCTAGCAAACATTCCGGGGTTAGTTCCAAGCAACAATGTCGGGGAGGATGCATCGGGTGTAAGGGAGGATGAAATTTCTCTCGATTGAAATAGAGGTAAATTTGACACCTTATTAAATTGATTTACTTTATCTAACCAATTCTAACATGTGTCAACAATATAAAATTATGTAAACTTTGTATTACAATCCTAGCATTACAACATTTGTATACAATAGCTTGATAAAACAATAGCTTTACAACAATTTTCTGACTAATTTTAACTATATTTGTATATTATTATTGAAGTTAATGCATTAATAAAATACTCATGTTTTTATCCTTTTGTTCACAGGTTGGTGATGGATGTTTGTGGTTCAGTAGTGATATATATCGTTTTGCACGTAGGCATTCATTTAATTTTTCTTTGTTTCATTTTATAGGTTATTTTGTTGAATGTTTATATACTTTTTGGAATTATTATGTTTGGGATTGTTGGATATAGTTAGACGCATTTTAGGATTCTTATGTTTAGTATTGTTGGATATTTGAATAAAATTTGGGATATTGAAATGCATTTGATATTAATTTGGTTACATTACTAATTGTTATGATGTGTTCAGTTTAGTTTTTATTATTTGTTATATAAAGGTTTTTTTCTTCATGTTTTACATAGAAATACAGGTTACTTAGAAATATAGGTTCAGGAAGTGGATCAATTAGGGTATAGGTGTAGTATGAATTGCTAAGTAATAATAGGTCATGGGAAGCTAAGATTGAATTTGTTTTAGATGGTTAGGCTGACAATATTTTAATCATCAGGAAAAAAGTATAGGGTGTCAATGTGTCCTATTTTATCTTGCATTTTTTATATTCATTTGCAGTAACTTGTTTTCAAATTCATTTTTTGTTCCCAAAAGAAAGAAAAAATGGCTTCATCTTTAATTCTGCTGGCTGCTGCTACTGCTGCCATGGTGGCTGATGCTTGCTGCAGCTGCGGCTGCTGCTGCAATGTTGCTGTGATGCGTGCATACTGCCAATCCATCTGATGAAGTTGCACCTGTCAGAATGTGGGTGAAGTTACACCTGTCGGGCATGCATGTTGAAAGGAAGGTAACAACTAGTATATTCTTATTTTTAGACTAGACAGTGTATGCATGGTATATTTTTTCATTTGTATTATATGTTCATAGCTTATAATGAATTTGAATATTATATGAACGTTGAAAACTTGTGGTTAAGATATCTGTTAGACTTCTGGTTAACAAATTAGAATAATATAGTAGTCTTCATGCATAATGGAACTCCTTATCTTCTAAGAGCAAACTAATGCTACAATAGCTAAATATTAGTGATGGGATAGTCATTTAGTGTACCTAACAGGTTTTATTGGCTACTAGTGGTGGTCATTTAGTGTACCTACAAATTGGTGATGGGATAGTGACAGAAGTGAAACATGCACAATTGGAGTATGATATATCATGCCTTGATATAAATCTCATTGTTGAAAATCCTAACTGCAGTCAGCTAGCTGCCATAGACATGTGGACTGATATAAGTGTTAGAATATTTTTCTCTACCTGACTTGAACCTCATTACGAAGTAAAATTTGGGTTTTCCTTACGAGGAGGAGCAGATTTTATGCACTCTTAGTGGGATGAATAGGTGGGAAAGAGAAGGAAGGCGTGGTTCTTGGCCACTTTATGCCTTATGTGGATAATTTGGAGTGAGCGAAACAGGAGGATGTTTCATGGAATGGAGGAACCTTTTCATAGGTTTAAGAGTTCTCATATTGCTATTGTGTACTTTTTCTTTTTTTTATAAAGCTAACTTTAAATTAGCCAACAAGTGAGCAGGTCTCATGTGCTATGCTTTCTTTTTTATTGTTGTTGTTATTATCATTATTATTTTATTTTATTTTTTGCATTTGAATGTGTACTAGCATAATTGGTGAAGGTTTCACTCAAAAAATCAGTTGATTTGCATTTATGGTAGTGAATATAGGGTCTGGTTTTATATTTTACATTGGTTAACTAATGCAATACAAATTGATTAATGTCATTGCTCACTAGTAACCATATGTGGTGTGCTATTCAATGATTAGTCATGGTGATCTCTTATGCTGATTATAAATGACGTTCCTTTTATTGTTTGTCTGCTTCTTGTTGTTTCTATACTGGAGTTAGGTTGAATTAAAGTCACATCCACATCCAAAAAGACCAGATCGACTTCAAGCTATTGCTACTAGTGTCACGACCCAAACCCGCCCCTATGGGTTTAGCACCGTAACCGGCCAGTAATCCGAGATTACCGAAGGCCTACTGAGCAGTAAGACAGTAAAACAGAGTACAGGGGCATGGCGGAAGCCAATACAGTAATAGAACAATGTCCAATGAGCTGTGACAGTGTGTATGCCAAAAAGATTTTCATGCATATAAACATTCAGTACAGAGCAGTTATGCACAATATTTACAATCATTCAGTACAGGGGCTTAACCCCTACTAAATAGTACAGTCTATACGGTGTTACAAAAACGGTACAGTAACAGTTTATACAGTATTACAAAACAGTACAGGACAGACGGGGAAATAAAAGCACCCCTAAGCCATAGCTTGGCAAACTCGGAACCTCGCAGTGAGGCACGGTGGTTGGCTTGACAAAACTGGAGTTACCCCGACGCTCCTAGCTGCGGTCTGGTGCCTGTACACCTACATATATATATGAGCGGTGAGCTAAAGCCCAGTGAATAACATGATGCGTAAAGAGGTTTAGAATGAATGTCCTTACAGCATGAAAACAGTTCATTTCAATCAGTATATTAGTAGCTCAGTACAGTAAACAGTCGTATGTAGTACATCCATTAGCATGACAGTGCAGTAAACAGTGGGTCTTAAAGACCGAACAGTAATGATGGCCATCAATCAGTAAACAGTAGTGGTTCCAACATGGGAACCAAATCGATTAGATAAACCCACCCGTTCATAGACCGTCGGTAGAGCCATCCGTTCACAGACCGTCGATGGCAGAGATTTCTCAAACGGTAGTAGTAACAGTAAACAGTAGTTGCTAAGGATGCCACAGTACAGTTCGGAATATAGGACATACATTCATTCAGTAAATAGTAAACAGTTCAGAAAACAGTACAGTTCAGAAGATAATCATTTTGAACATATCTTTACACAATTGTTACTCACAGAGTTTGGGCTACAGTATGCTAGAGCGTGTCTCCCCAGTCGCCAGCCCTACACAGTTAACAGATCGAACACACAGTAAGCTACACAGTTGGGAAGGATGACAACTTAATCCCTAATTTGCCTCTGTGTGTTCTACATCTAAATCCTCACTAAGATGTCTTAAACTAGGCCTAAGAATGCCTAGAATGGGATGAGGATGCAAAGATGTACATGGAGAACAGTTTCAGAAATTTTGGTGAAAATGAAGCCCCGCTCGAGCGCAGGTTTCCCCGCTCGAGCGGACATGCAAACAAAGGGACCCGCTCGAGCGTCAACTTCCCCGCTCGAGCGTGTCACACAATACTCCGCTCGAGCGTACATTTCTCCGCTCGGGCGGACTGATGAACAGTGCAAAGTACTGGATGCTCGATTTCTCTGCTCGAGCGTGCATCCCTCCGCTCGAGCGGACTGTAAAACAGGTCAAAGTACTGGGAGCTCGATTTCCCCGCTCGAGCGGCACTTCCCCCGCTCGAGCAGACAACCAAAATCTGGAAATTCCAGATTTGAGCTCCAAGTTCAAAATCATGTTTTGATGCATAAATTTCGATCCTCTTGGGCTAATTTTCTAGAAAACATTTGTAAACACATGGAATAACATATATCAAACCTCAATTTAAGAAATCAAAGCCCAAGGGTGTTTAATCCAAACCCAATTTCAAACCATTTATCAAGAACAATCCTCAAACATGACATGCATGATTTCAAACCATTTCAAAGCTCCAATTTGATGCTCTAGTGAGCCAATTGTTCCAAAAACAAGTTGAAAACATGAACTTAAGCCTAATGATGAACATGCATGTACAATTTGCCATGAACTCAACTCAAAATTCAACATTTCAACCATGCATGCATGAATTAAGCTATAATTCAACATTTAGAACCAAATCATGCCTTAGCTCTACAATGAAGCATGAATCATGCAAAAACTAGCTCAAAGACACAATCAAGAGGATGGATGATCTACCTTAGGTGTAGAATTAGAAGTGAGGGAGCTCAATTATGCAACTAACCTTCCAAAACTACAAGTCTTCAAGCAATCCCTCAAGAGCAAGCCAATACACAAGATGAAATCACTCTCTCCCTTTCACTCTTCTCTATTTCGGTGGGTTGAGCCAAGAATGAGAGCTGATCAAGTGTTTTGGTCACATGAATGAAGCTCAAAGTGTTGACATAGTGGGCCACTAAGTGTGGCAAAACGGTAATTAAGTCCAACATTTGTAATTAATCAAAATTCAATCTAATTTACTCACACCAAATCATATTTCAGATAGATATACCAAAAAGTCACATAAATTATGGTGATCACAAAACACTAATCAATTCCCGTTTCGGCCGCCGATAAGGCCTTCAATTAACAGTTTAAACAAAACAAACTGAACAGATAATCGAATAGTCAAACAGATAGAATGCAAAATAACTCATATATACTCAGTCAATTCAGTTCCAGTTTCCAGTCAGTCAGTTCAGTAATTCAATCAGTTCATTTACTTTCCGTAATCGGTCTTAATTTAGCAGTAATCGGTAATTAATCGGTAAGCAGTATGAGGGTTGTTACAGCTAGCCTTGTAACTGCTGGTGTGTTGGTTAATTTTGTTTCTTTTATTTTTGTTTTTGTTTGCAGAAGTTGGTTTGTTGCTACCCATATCAATAATTATTTTCTGTTTGTAAGTATAAAATTTTCAGAGCACAGTGTATTGGGATTATGTGGTAAATTATATGGCTTCTTTTGTCCCCCAAACAATTAACAAGCAATTTCAAATTTTGAACTTTTGCAGGTATATTTCGGGGACGATGTGTTCCGATTTTTGCAAGAGAAATCACACAAAAGAACTACATATGGTAAGCAATGAGCATCATCTTGAGGCTAGCAACGGCTAATTAAAATCCATGCATATAATAGTACTTCTATTCTATTGCTAATCATAAAACAGTGCTTTTATTCAAATTTACTTCTGATATCTGAGACTTCTTTGAGGAAATAAAGCAGATGAACTGGAATTTTATAATTGTAGAATGTTTCTGACAGTATACTTGAATCACATCTCTCTGGTATACTGTTTTTTTGTGTTTGTATGATGAGAACAGTAAGCTGGGATCATTAGTCATGCATCTTAGTTCTTGGGCTGAATCTCTTCAGTATAATGTTGGAACCGTGATGCAAATTTTTATTTCATAGGGTTTTGAAACAAGTGCCTTTTCTATTGCTGAATCTTTGTTTTTGGAGTTTGCAGGTCCACTCTTTGGAGCAAATTGAATCTGTAGAGCTTACAAGCCGTATTTTTTCTAGGTGCGTGTGTTCTATTTTTTTTTCTTTTTGTTGAGTGATGCACATGAGACCATGTGGTGGGTGTATGTGGTTGTTGACAGATACTAGCTTAACATGGATACTAGTTACCAAAGCTACCTGCTGATTATAATCTATTTATGGAATTGATATGAATTTATTTGTTAATGACCTATATATATATGCTTGAAAAAGTATGAGTATCTAAAAGCTCCTAATAGTGTATCATGAGCAGAGCTTCAAGGCATCCACAATGTTACTCTTTACACATACAGGAGTTTGGTTCGGTTCCTCTGTAACTCCCCACCCTAATATTGTCACATCTCTTAAATTTCAAACTAAACCCAAATCTTTAAAGCTTCATGCCTCCTCCTCACTCTTCAATTTCCCTCTCACAAGCAAGATCATGGTTAAAAGTATGTTTTTATCTTCCTTTTCTGCTTTATATATGTAATTTATGTTGATATATATATATGTTTATGTTATTTACCTGGGTTGATTTATATTTTCTTCTTGGAATAATTGAGTTTCTGATTATCTTTCCACTTTATAATTTAGTTATGTGAACACTAGCTGTTTGTTTGATGTGAAAAATTAAAACTTAGGAAATGGGTTCTGTTAAGAAGAGTCATTTTGTCAATTCAATATTGTTTAGGCTAAAGTGGATGTCTTTAATGTAGTTTTTGCTTTTTCCAGAAAATAAGTAAATAAAACCCAAATCAATTAAGTTGAATTATGGACTAGGCATGACTGCCTGAGATGTTTTGGAATAGAGCATTTCAAGCCTTTCATATCATTTTCCTGTATAATAATGTACAATAAAAATATTAAAGTTCTTTCCTTTGTCCATAAGTGTTCATTCTGATTTTATTTTTTCCAATGAAGTTTAGAAATTTTACTTTAGTGGGCACTTCATGAACATACTTAACATGGATTTTTGGTCACAATCAAACGGAATTAATTGGATTGATACGTTTGGATGTAGTATTGAGTAGTTGGGTGGATTATTATTATTATTTTTTGCCTAATGCATTTGCATTAGGTTGCATGGATTAGATGGAGGAGAGACAATGCCTAAGAAGGTATGGTTTTGTAGTTAATAAAATGGAGAAAGATTCAAAAGAATGTTGGACTCAAATCTAACTTCATTCACAAAGACATTAAAATCTTCAAATCACTCAGGATTCCCATGGCAAAGGACCCAAGTGGTTACCTGACAGTTGATTCAACACCTAGTTGCCAATATTTTCTTTTTTTCACTTTATCGTTCATCTAACATCGATGTGGTGAGATTAATTTCCTGCAACATATGGCTGATATGTTTCCATGTTAGATGTTCATGATTGAGAAGTTGCATTGTAATGCATAATGTGGTACATTAGCTTAGGTAAATGCAATAGGACATGGATGTCTAGTTCATAATATTCTAACAAAGGGCAAGGCTCCAATTTTACATAGACTGCACTTGGACTTCTGTAATTAAGTGTAGGATCAACATGAGTGTTCATTTCATGTTTCTCATTAGTTCATGACTATATGACATGTTTATTTAGGCTTTATTTGGTTTAGTAGTTCAAGGTGGTTTTGTTACTTTCAATTTTGCTAGATTTGGGTTGTAGAAGTATGGATCCATCCAGGGATTTTTTTCATTTTTTTTTTTTTAGTCAAGCTGTATTATTGGATTGTTATTTGTGATTTTATTGGGTATAGAAAAGTCTTAATGGTCAAAGAGCCAAAATTCTCTGTTTCTAAGTCTTTTTTCTAGTAGAATTAGGAGAAATCTAGTAGGCTGTAAATACGTATGTAATCTTTCTATCCTATAAATTAAAGCTGACATTGTAAAATTGTATTTGTATAGTTTTGCTTAACACTTGCAAAAGAGTAGTTGTACATATATTCAAATGCTTTCAAATGCAATGCACTCATCTCAACTTCTAAGTGAAAGACAATGGACTATTTAAGTATCTGTTGAATGCCCAAATTCTCTATTTCTCTTCAAGAGGACATCAATTGTTGCCCGGACATAAGTTCTTACCTTGCATCATGAATGATAGATTTATCATATTCCACCACCAAGACTTGTTTAAGGAAGGAAAATTTTGGCCAAATAGCCGAAGGTATGTTTCATATATTTTTTTCCTTGGTTCATGAAAAAAAGAAAAAGAAAGTGCCCTGTCTACCTATTTGTTCCAGTACATGCTTCAAGTTTGCTAATTCTATCTAGTTGCACTGACAGTTAAGCTTGTTATGGATGAAAAGGTGAAGAGGTCAAATGGGGTATGCTTTTATTCAGTACACTAGTCAAGATGATACCCTGCTAGCTCTAGAAAGCATGGATCATAAGGTAATAAGCGTATATTTGGTTGACATATTTCCACAATAATGCTAACTTTATCATCATATAATAAAATACTAATTTATGGTCTTGCTTCTATAGACTAACACCTTGTTTTCAAATAAAATTTGCTTATCGATAGTTAGGGATGGCTTTAAAATGGGAAGATTGCTGCAATAAAGGTTCTTTCTCCTGAATCAAAACAGGGAGTGAAGGAGTTCTTGACAGAGATTAGAGTGATTTCAAATATAGAACACGAAAATTTAGTCAAGCTCTATGGCTGTTGCGTGGATGAAGATCATAGAATTGTGGTCTACAACTACCTTGAGAATAACAACCTTGCGCAAACACTTATTGGTAATTCAATCTATCCGTTCTTAGTTTGGTACTCTTTACACCTATTGGATTGGCATAAAAACACAAATTTGGCACCTCGATTTACGAACTTTAGCTTTAAAGCATCATCATCATTATCATGACCTTGGCTTTCAGGTGGAAATTACAGTAGCATCCAGTTTAGTTGGCAAACACGAACTAGAATTTGCGTTGGGATTGCACGGGGACTTGCCATTCTTTATGGGGAAGTGCGACCACATATCGTTCATCGAGATATCAAAGCTAGCAATATTCTCCTCGACAAAGACTTGACACCCAAAATTTCAGATTTTGGTCTACCAAAACTTATCCCAGCCAACATGACTCATGTCAGTACCCGTGCGGCAGGAATGATGTAAGTTCTAACAATAATGCATCCATTTTTTTAATCCATCTAATTATAAGAGTTCATCTTCATTACATTCTTAGAGAAATTACCAAAAACATACATTGCATTTGTACTTGATATAGTGACTTGCACAAGATGGGTTATTGGTTTGATATCAAATAATCCCCAGTCATGCACATGATGTCTACAAAGAAATGGCAACTTAATCAGTCGTCTTTAAATCATGCTACTTTTTTGTTGTTGAATTGCCTAGATAGTAGATAGTTATTTTCTATTGATTTTGTTGATGAAGGAGATTCATTGGTGGAATCGTTTGGGTAGAATTATGGATGGCAATTAAATCCGAACCCAATGGAAACCCACCCTGCCCCGCTATTATTAGAGCGAATTTCCCCAAATTCCCCCCCAATGATTAACTGTTTTTCTTCTCTCATTCAATATTAACAGTACTTGTCACGAGGCTTTCTTAGGCGTTGGGGGTTGTTTTACCCACTCTGTTTTTCCTATTAATATAGTTTGTTATAGAATGTAAGATATTCTTTTAAAAAATGGGGGGAAAAGAGATAAAAAGAAAGGGAATGGAGCGTTGGGTGTACCAATATGGATGTGACAGTTGGGCATTTGGAGTGACAGGAGTGCTATGGGTTTCATTGATAAAATGGGACAAAGTTCTTCTAAGAAGATGGAGATTACCAACACAAGAAGCTGCCTGTGATTAATGTCCAAAAGAAATGTATTGCTAGCATTCCTTTTAAAAATTTCTTGCTTTACATCTCCTTAGAGTAGTTGATATGTTAGGGATAATTACATACAATGGGCACATATAAAGGACTTCCCCTAAGGATTTTCTTCTTTGATGTTTACACACAGGTTATATCAGAAAAAGACCAGGAACAGTTTGGTTTTCCTGATAGCTTTTACCAGAATGTTGATCATTTTGGGTGGGGGAATGCATTATTGTCCCAGCAGCTGCCTATTCCTTTTGATCAATCACAGGAGTTGAAATCAATCCAGTTGCTCTGTAAATTTCTACGGATGGTGTAAAGAGGGCAGAGCTTCTTAAGATCAGTTTTTCCTTGTAAATGGTACTAATGCTGCAAAATTGATTCATCTATATTTCAAATTTAATTTTTCATCACATGCCAGCTTTTTTATCATTCTAAACTATAGCCACCTTACATGCTTAGAAGATTTAGATGCTAATCTCAAAATTATTTATACTTTCATAAATAATTGAATTGTTAGAAGTGTTGTAGATTGTGAATATGACTTATCAATGATTTTGGAAGAACATTGATCTAGGGTTCAAGTCTTTGCGAAATCTATATTATTCATTCTTTGAAACATGGCGAAACGATGCAACATGTAGTACTCAATTTCTTAGAATTCTACTTCCTGATTGATTGTTAGTTTCCATTAAAAAAACAACATTGGAGTGATGAGCTGATAGTCTCTTGCAAGAACTGAACTATCAAGGGTCGCCCCACTCCTTGACAGCTCCAAGGGAGGATCAACATGAGGTGTGTGGCTGTTTTGGGCCAGTCACCACTACTCTTTCATTATTCTCTTCATCCTTCATGTTTGATAAGCTTATTGAACATTTACTTCCAAGTATATAACATAAGGTCTTGCTAGCAGTCCTTCAATTAACCCCACATTTGTTTCTCATCTTTACAGAGCTTACTGAAGAGACAAATAGGCTTGTGAACTAAGGTTGTCTCTTCTCTTTTTTTGTGTTATCTTGTTGTTGCACACTGTAGTATTAAAGTAGCTGGATAGACTATTGTTTTTCACAGTGTTGTCTTTATTTTGGTTGCATTCATTATATAAACTAACAAATCACAGCAGCATTATCTGATTACTCTTCAATGCCCTTAAAGTTTATCTCTGATGTAACAGGCATGAGTTAAAGACAAACCTTGTATAATCATGCTGTGTAGTCATAACATATGAGTTAATTTAAAGGTTTGAACTGTTAGATGGTTAGGTTTCCTGATCAGGCACTTTGATAATACATTTCTTAAGGCAGCCATTGGTGCCAAGTTCAAATATTGCATATAAATTCTATTATTTAGCACTAATATACATACATATATTAGTGAATGTGAAAGATGAAACTCATCATGGAATAAGTGTATTTTTTTTGTTTGGTGCAACTGACTGGGGTTGCTTTTGATTTTTAGTTATTTATATTTTTGAAAATTTGTGGCAACATAGGTCCACAATTGATTATTGCGCCATGGGAAACAACAAGGACTATTTGTTTAGTAATTGATTGGTGATGTGAGTCACGTGGTGTCCTTAGAGCATCGAATAATTTTCCAAGATTAACATTACCATGTTCACAGGAGGTCAGAGACTGGCAATTATGTGCTCTTGATGTCAATAGTTGCTTGATTTTGAGAATTATTAGTGGGGTCTGATTGTCACCATCCTAATTTTTTCAAATCATTGTTATAGCTTTAGCAAAGATGCATGCACTCATCATGGTTGATTGAAGACAATCAATTGGACAATTCAGCAGCTTAAAATGCTGAAAAGAATAAGAAAAATGATTGGTAGCTTAAATTTGAGTTTGTTTGAAAGTCTGAATTTGTGTTTGCCGGTTGACCGTTTGGTCGACAGGTGAAATATTTGTCTACCGCGGTTGTTACCCAGCACTGGTGGCTGATGGCTGTTGCTTGTTGGTCTGCTGCTGCTGCTGCTGTTGCTGCTGCCGATGTGCTACTGAAGAATTTTGTTGGGCTGCTGCTGCTGCAATGTTGCTGTGAAGCGAGCTGCTACTAGATGCTGGTCTGCTGCAAATTTGGGTTGTTGTTAGTTTCATGTTTTCATTTTGTTATCTGCTGTTTTTATTATGGGTTCACAATTTGGATGTATTTGAGTATTTTAGTGAGTTTACCCTTTTAGGTTTTATACACCGCTTCCAAAAGCATATTTTTTAGCTGTGTTTTTTTGCCTACACATCAAGTTTAGGTGATTTAATATCAATGTTATTAGTTTGTAATAGTAGTGCCTGAGGGATGCCTCTTGTAAATATGTAAATCTTATAAAAAAAATATAAATCATTTTCAATTTTTTTTGCCGCTACAAATTTGTTGTTGCCAAAAAGTAAAGCTTTCTCGACAAATAACTTGTCGGTAAATGTGTAGCCAAAAATTTATTTTTGCCCACTTATATTGTGTTGCTAAACGTGTATTTTTTGCCGATGCCAATTTGTCGTTGCCAAAAGTAAAACTTTATCGACAACCAAATCGTTGGCAAATGGCAACATTTACCGACGTAAATGTGTCGCTAAAAGTTTACTTTTGCCCACTTATATTGTGTTGGTAGAAGTGTATTTTTTGTCAATGTCAATTTGTCGTTGGCAAAAGTAATCATCGACAAATGGCAACATTTACCGACGTAAATGTGTCACCAAAAGTTTACTTTTGCCGACGCATATTTTGTTGTTAAAAGTATATTTTTTGCCCATGCAAATTTGTGTCGCGAAAAATGCCACACAATCATCATATTTGAATGACTTTTACCGACGCAAGGTAAATTGCCGACAATGGATGAAAGCTTTTATCGACGACTATGTTCGTCGCTAAAGGCATTACTTTTACCAATACAATGATAATTTCGTCAGCAAAAACTTTTGCCGACTCACTTTTGCCTACGGGTTGCCAATGTAGCTTTGTGTGTCGGCAAAACTCTTTGCCAACGAATTTTCGCTTTTAGCAACATGTTTTGTTGCGTTGTGAAAAATGCAATTTCTTGTAGTGTTTGTCTAATTAATTATTTTAACCTATTTTATTTTTTATGAATTTTAACCCAAAAATAACTTAAAATTAACTTCCCAAACACCTCCCATGTGCAACTCTAACATGACAGACTATAATTATTTTGGATAAATTAAAAATAAACTTTTTGAGGTTTGCTTAAAATATAGATTGTCCCTTGTGATTTGAAAAATTACAAATACCCCCTTATTAAAAAAATTTATTTAACAGAATTAACTAAAAAAATAAAATTCATAATTACTCTCCTATACAATAATAAAATTACCTAAATTATTAATTGAAATATATTTTTAATATCATTAAAAACTGTTAATTGATTTGATGATTTACTAATAAAATGGGTAATTTGTTATGAAATTAGAAATTTCAGGGGATAGAATGTAATTTTTAAAATTACAAAAAATAATTCGTATTTTAATCAAATCTCAGATAATGTATTTATAATTTATGCAATTATTTTTTACCCCTTCGGGTGAGCAAAGAGTTTAGTCCACAATAATAAAATCAATCGTGCAACCTCACACCTGATGGATCATGGGTCATGCTTGATAAGATTATGTACATAAAAAAATAATTTTTTAAGTTTTTAATTTGTATATTTTTTTAATGAATTTTTTTTCAATATTTTAATTATTATTATTTTTTACTTTTTGGTTTCACTTAATTTAAACACATTTAAAAGTATAATATTTGTAAAAAAAATTATAAACATAAAAAAATATGAGAAATGTAATACTTTTTTGTTTGGTGTTTAGTGAATTTTTTAAAACATTTTTTCACAGATTTTATACTTTTTAAGTGTATCTAGTAAATCAAACAAGTTAAAAAATTAATTAAAATATTTTAAAAATTACAAAAAAAAAAAATCAATAAAAAAACTTAAAAATATATTTTTTAAAATGTTAAACCAAACAAATTAAATATATTGTAAATATTACCAAACAATGCGCAAAAAGAATTAAATAGGAATAATCAATCTTATGAAAAAGGTGTGTAACTCATGACATGAGGGGCCAATTAGATCTATGGAGAGTTGGAGAGATCTAATCTTGATGTGATGCCTTTTAATTTCAATATATTGAATTGTATATGAATATTTTATCTGATTACTAATATAGTGGTTATTGAAATCTTTGGAAATGGGCTATAATTATATGAAGAATAACATAGTGAGGATTGCTTGATCCCAATTCTAATCATTAAACAATATGAAAACTAAATGCAATTAACATCTCAAGTGATTTTGATGTGGATTGAATTTTAAGAAATATTTTATTTTTATTTATTTTTACTCAAAAAGAAAAAATACTTTCATAGTATTTAAAATGTGAGTTATTTAACTTTTTTTCCAAAATTTTAATTATGTTACTTTAGTCTTTAAATTTTTATTTTGTGTTTAAATTGTCTATTTCTTGTCCAAATAACTAACGACAAGGGCTTTGTATCTTGTTATGATTGTTGCTGGTTGTCAATGTTCATCAATTATTTGGACCAAAGTTAAAAATTGAATCATTTAAAGGTAAATTAAAAATTTTATGAATTGTAGTGATAAAATTAAAATTTTAATGACAAATTATCTAGAAGTTCTATTTACGGGAGGGGAAGTCTATTTAGTTCCATAATTTTTTTGGATACTCTCAAAAGTCTATTATGTATTTTTCTTGTTCGTTTTTTTTTTTTTTTTGTGCATTTGCTTTTCTCTGCCTCTTTTTCTTCTTGATTTTCAGTCATCGGCGACCACGCCTTACTTCTTCTCTTTTTCTTTCTAATATATAGTCACCGACGACCACCATTTATTGGAGTTCACGGGCAATCACTGACCACCGACTCTTTACTTCACTTTCACCAACAATGAAAGAGATGAGTTTTTGGCGAAAAAGATGAGTAGATCTACTCAAATATGATGTAGATCTACTCATATGAGATCCGACTATATCTAAATCAAAAATAATTGACAGAATACAATTTTCTCTCTATATCTATTTCTTTCATTCGATCTCTTAATTTTTTTTCTACCTTTTCTCTGTTACACACTTCTAATTTCTTGTTTTAATGGAAAAAAAATTCAAGTTATGACAAGTTATTTTTGAATTTTAGTTACAGACAGTGAAAACTGTAAAATTTTACAGTTTCATTTTTTTTATGTTAAAATGAATCATACTTTAAAACTATAAAATTTTACAGTTTCATTTTTTTTTAATGGTAAAATGAATCATACTTTAAAACTGTAAAATTTTACAGTTTTATAACATCTTTTAGAACTGTAAAATTTTACAATTTCGTAATATATTTTCCAATTTGATTAATAAGGATAAATGTTTAATAGAATCATACTTTGAAATTGTAACCAAACTTGCTTTTGAGTTTATCAATATTGGAGATTATTTGCTTAAACCTTAAAAAAATTTAAAAATAGTATACGTTTTTCTCCATTGTTGGTGTTATGGTTTTTTTTTTAGTTTATCAATATTTAACGCATTTTGCTATATTTTTTCACTATAATTTCTCCATTTATTCTTTTCTCTTTTTTTTTGTAATATTCTGGACATTCTGATAAGTCTATTCTTGACATTCAGTGAACATTATGGACATTTCAGCGACTTCCAGTGACGTTCAGAACACTCCGATAACTTTCCGATGATGTTGAATATTCCGACGAGTCTCCGTGACCATCTAACAAAAGTCCGACAGTGATAGGATGTAGTAATATTTTTAAATTTATACAAAAAAATATATTTTTTGCTAACAATTAAAAATATGTAAGACTAAATAGTGTAAGTATTTTATTTTGAGATTAGATGAATTTTGAATTTTATATATAAAACTTACCGGTAAGTATCCCAAATCTTAAAGATTAAAATGAAAAAGAATATTTGAGGGACAATTATGCGCTTTGTTCAAATGGGAAATCATACCTCACCCTTGGTGTTTGATTCGAAAACATGTAGGGAAACTACAAATCCATCGATTTGACTAAAAATATTTATAAAATCATGAATTGCAACTTTTTTTGTGTAAAAAAAATACAGTAAAAGTTGTATACCAAAAAGGCTCTCATACTTTTAGCAAATATTTTTACAATAATGGTAGGTGGCTTGAAAAATTATGACTTAAATGGCTCGAAACATTTAAAACGACGTCGTTTTGGGTGTAAAACAACGTCGTTTTAACACATTCGAACCATTCGAGTCACAAAAATTTGGGCCACCAAACATTTTTCATATTTCTAACTTTCCACTAATAAGTAGTTTTTCCAACCATATAACCCTATGATTCAGGTGTGAACACACAATTTCTATTTGATTGGATTGAAGTGCAAAATTGACGAAAATTATTTGAATTAACAAGTCAGGTAACACATGCCAAGTTGTCCATTGAACATGTCAGCCAGAGCTCGAAAAGTTGATTTTGCCTTTAAAATAGCTCTTCATATTTACACAAGCCGAATGTTGGTCAAGTTTTTGCAACATGTACTTTTCCATCACAAAATCATAACATCCATTACAAATTGGATCAAAAAAGGTTTGATAGTTGAGAAATTAAAGTGGCAGAATATTTTCTTTAAAGATCGAAATGAGAAACCGACAATACTTTAAGAGGTGAAAGTATAACATATCTATAAGAAAAAATATTATAAAACTATGTAGAAGGGAATAAACAAACAAAATGGACTTTCCTCAATTGCCCTCCAATCTTCAAATTTGGGGCACTAGTGAAAACACATGCTTGATGGGTAAAGCACTGATGAATTAATTAAACCACAACTTTGTACTTTTTGAGAAAATTACCAACATTTGAATTTTAAATAATACATAGGTGGTGTTTTAGAATTATTTTTTTAGTGAATTTTAATTTTTTACAAAAAGATATGTAAAAAAGTTTAAAATAAATATTTTAATAACTTATAGTGATTTTTTGATTTTTTTAACTAAAATTGAGTTCCCAAAAGGCCTTAATTAACTAACATGATATCTCAAACAACTCATCACGTTGAGATCAATGATCATTTATTATTATTATTATTAAAAGGCTAAAAGTTTAGTGTGAGATGAGCTTTTAGCATATGATTTCTCATTAATAGATCCTTAATCTTAATTTATTAAGATGATCCTAAATGGATACGGGTGTCGGGTAGTTATTATATGTCCAAGTGGGACAACTTGTTGTAGTTACTAAGAAAAGAATAACAATATATGAAAGTACATTCAGACAACTTTTACAAAATAAATGTCTTCATTTAGAATTCAATTGCATCTCTAATGCATGAGTTAAATTGATATCATTGTCAAATCTTAAAAATGATTGAATTTTGAATTTTTAACTCCTATGCATTTATTAACTTGTTAGTTAATTTTTATTTGAGTAGACTTGTTAGTTAATTGTGGCGACATAGTTAACTTTTTGACCGACATAGTTAGAAGTATGGGTGGACAATGGCTTGATCCATTAGTCTGTCCGAGACTATTCATAATTTATAGGACTTGAAATTATGGATTAGGCCCATAAGACTGTATTAGGAAAATTTTTAGGCCCAATTATAATACTTAGGAAAGTGATCCAAGCCCAGCTCAGCCCATAGGACAGCTGTTATGGACAGCCTTTATGGGTTGAAATGAAAGGCAAGCTTAGGTTGATAAAAAAAAAAAAGAAAAATGATTTGTGGCACTAAATTTCCTGGCACTAATGGCACTAATTTCTATATCAGGTAAAAAAAAAATAAAAAAAAAAAACAAAGTTACCAAAACACAACTGAAAATTGCTAGCTTTGGTAACTTTGTTTTTTGGTAACTTTGTTTTGGTAACTTTGTTGTTTTTTTTTTTTTTTTTTTTTTTACCTGATATAGAAATTAGTGCCATTAGTGCCAGGAAATTTAGTGCCACAAATCACAACTGAAAAAAAAAACTACCCACAAAAATTGCTTATGTACCTATTTATTTTTCTTTTTTCTTTTTTATTTTTAACATCCTTGTCGGAGTACCTATTTTTAACATCCAATGTAAAAGGAGTTGGTCATGTACATTGGATGATCCAAGTGTCGGAGTAGTTATTAGGCTAAGTCATGGACTTACTGGATTGCCTGCAGAAAGGAACATGTGCAAAATAAAAAGTTTTACCCTGTTGATCTAAGGCTAAAGGAACATTGGATCGACAGAGAAAGTTGATGATTTGGTCAAGTATGAAGGCTTAGAAGCAGGGAAGCAGTCGCTGTAGTTAAGCAGTAACAACCGCAGGGTAAGAGAAATCACAGGATCATGGACAAATGGAAGTTACTAGCTAATGGACACGTGGTAGCATGACATGGCCAGTGAAGCCATATAAGAGGTGGGAATTCGAAGAAAGAAGGACCTTCAATCAAATTCACAACACTTGTGAAATCTAGGAGTAGTGTAACTTATTTAGGAGTAATTCTGTAACCTTGGAGTAGATTAATAGTAATTTCAATGCTTGTGATTCAATTTGACCTTGTCGATTATAATGCTATGACACTTGTAATTTAATTATTGTAATTAAGTGACATGTTAAAGTGTTATTAATCACATTTCCAGTTTTTTCATCTTTGTTTCTTCACATTACAACCTCCAAAAAAATCTTTAAATTTGTCAAAAGTATAGGACACCAACCACATTACCTGATCTGTTTGTTTTTTTGTGAAAATTGGTTTCTCTATTGAATCCACTCCTGTCGATTTTACTCAAACAAAATTTTTGTTAACAATTCCCTCATGGAGTCATGGTGTTAATTCACATAACACTTAAATCTATTTTTATCAATATTTTGTTAAAAATGATATTGTCGATTCTTCTGTACTGAAATATATATTTTTTATTGTTTAGCCTTGTATTTTCGCACCATCTCTATTAGTTTCAATTTTTTAATTATATAACAAAAATTAATATATAATTATATCAAAATTATGAAACTTGATGTATTAAATTTGATACAAAAGAATCTTGGGCTTTAATAAACTGTCATTTCATTAAAAGCCTTAGCTAACCTACTTAACAAGCAAATGGAAAACCAGGTTGGGTCAAACCTCACATAGAAAAAGTTTCTGTCACCCCAAATTCCTTTTTTCTGTTCTTTTTGGAGAGTCAGGTTTTAATATTTGAGCCCTGCATTGCACTTAATGGATGGTAGACTCAGGGATGACTTTATCATAGACAGCTAAATTGTAGTGAATGTAATTTACCATTAAAAAATTCGAATTTTCTGTTGTACACTCGTTTTGTAGTGTAATTTATATTGCTTTAAAATAAAGGAGATGAGTTAAAAATGTTATTTTGTTTCGTTTTGATTGCTTTTTTAAAGTTTGAATTTTTTATTTTTCGTATTTTTTTTTTTAGTAAATTAATTATATTTTAAGCAAATTTTTTATTTTTTAAATGCACCTAAAAAATAAAAAAATATATAAATATGAAAATGTATTGAATTTATATATTTTTTTTATTTTTGATATTTAATGAAATTTTAAAGATCTTTCACAAATATTATATTTTTTAAGTATATTTATATTAAGTTTATTTAAAAACTAAAAACTTTGCTTAAAATATTAAAAAAAATACAACTAAGAGTTGGTTTCAAGTCGAGTAGTGAAAATGGTACTCCCTTTGCGGGTTAAGTTTAGGGAAAATGAGTGATACACCCAGCTGGAGGTGACCTCCAGTGAGCTGTCGGCCCGTGATTGGGCGAGAAAACTATTTTTTTTTTTTTTTTTTTTTCAACCAATCCCCCACTGACACGTCAGTGGGGGTTGTCAGTGGGACTTGTTTTACTAGGTGTAGGAAGCACGGTTCTCAAGTTTAGTGGGCTTTTTTTTTACTATGAGGCAGCCAAGCCACATGCCAAAACCTTATGTAAAAGACTTGGCCGAGATGGGTTGGAGAGTTACACCATATAGTAGGCTTAGTGATTGAGATTTGACATTAATTTTGATTTTATTTTATTTTATTTCTAGTTTTCATTACCAATTCTTATGGGTAAGCACACCGAGCTTCAAATCCTAGATTTTAGTTCAATTCAAGTCTCATTCAGGTCATGCCAGTATACCAAGAATACTCCACTAATTTTCGAGCCAAACAATGACCCCTAATTCAAAATATTAAAATAATTTATAAGACTCTGTATATTTAATTCTCTCTAAACTCTGCAGGACTTGGAAATCCTCTCCAAGTTGGAACATATATGAACTATATGTTCTGCATGGAGTAGTGTAGTGGTATATCTATATCCAATGAAATTCAAAGCAATTAATGCAAGTTGGAACATCTATTACTTCTATGTTCTGCATGGAGTAGCTGCATGGAGTAGTGTAGTGGTATGTCTATATCCAATGAAATTCAAAGCAATTAATGGAGTTTGTTGAAAGGTTCTCTCCTAATGGAGAGTAATTGATGTATCAAAAGGCAACTTCTGCATGAGCAGAGGTACCACAACACTTAAATGTCTACTATTAACACCACCTAAAATAAAACCCCCCATCTTCTTCTTCCTTTTCTTGATTCCCTTTTGCCTCTTATATAACCCCCCCCCCCCCCCTCTCTCTCTCTCTCTCTCTCTCATATTTCTCTACTTGTTCTCCTTGTTCATCATCTTCATTACTTATTTGAAATATAAAAAAAAAAAAATTCAGAAGTTTCATTTGTTTGTGTGTATCAAAAGTGCAATGAAAATAGTTGTGATTACGCTGGTATCAGTTCTTTTAATCGTTGCGAATATTGCAGTGGCGGCGAGAGATATTAAAAGTATTTGCAAGTCGAAGAATCTCCATTTTTGCAAGTTCTACTACTTCTCTATTAATTCTCATGAGAAAAGAGTAAATGTTACAAATGAGGACGATGATAAGCGCATTGTTCCCACTGGTCCAAATCCATTGCACAACAGGTAGTTAGGAGAGAAAATATTACTAATTTGTAAGAGTTAGAGGGTTTTTAAGTGATGATCATGTTGATTATTTTCTCAACAGAAGTTTTGTTGTTCAATGTAGATGTAAAAAATTAAATTAAACATTTGAGGAGATGGTTTAGTGCACTGATTTAGATTACTTGTTATGTTTCTCACTGATGTGAAGTATTTTTTGGGTTTGCAAATGGTGTTTGTTCAACATTATATGTTATCTTATCATAGCAGTTATATCATGAAAATAAAAATAAAAAAGAACAGATACATAATACAAAAGAATCGATAAGATTTTAAGAGTTTCATTAGTGAATTTATGTAAAAAAATCTTATTCATTTATATATATTTCATCTATATTTTGTCTGGTCTTGTAATGATTTATATCTTTGTAGACTTGTTCTTCTCATAACCCAAATTAACACTCAATATATGAATTAATAAATTTTATAAATTCTTCTTAATAATTGATGTATCATGCAATAAATAAATTTTGAATATTAACATAAGACTCACTTCAATAATTTGAAAGGAGCTTCTACTGTGCACTCTTTAAAAAAAAACAAAAAAAAAACAAAAAAAATAAAAACAAAAAATAAAAAATGACAAAAATATTATATATAATTTTATTTCTTATCTTATTTTCTTACTCTAGACACAAAATGAGTGAGCCCCAAATGTATTTATAAATGTGAGCCTCATTTGCTTTGTGTCTAGAAGTAAGAAAATGAGATAAAAAAAATTATATTATATGTATATAGCATTACTCTTCAGCTAAAAAATAAAAAAATTACTAGAAAATTAAAAAGAAAAATTCAACTCATACAAGAAAATCAGATTTCTTCTCATTCATTTTATAAAGTTAAATATTTATTTCCATTCACACTACTTTTTACATAGTTTTTTGCTTAAAAAAAAATCTTGGCAGTATTACAAAAAAAAAAAAAAACTCAAAATTTGATTCTTATAACAAAATAAACCTTCTGTTTTTTATTTTATCAATTTAAACACAAATCTTTTTATTTGTTTTCAATCTTTTCAATCTAATCATTTGCTTATTTTCATTAAATACAATTGATGAAAAAAATAATATTTAGTCATTAAATTCAACGAAAAAAAGTATTTTAGACATTTTATGTATACTTTTGATGGCTAACATATCTTCTTTTTTTCCCATAAGCAAATGCTTGTTTTGGATATGACTTACACTACAACAAAAATAGTCTTTAGAGACGAAAACTAATAACGGAAATAAATTTTGTCATGAAATATGTACTTTTTAATGATGGAAATAATATTTCGTTTCCAAATGTATCATTTTTAGAGACAAAAATAAAATTTCGTCACCAATTTAAATACATAATAAAAAAAAATTAGATGATGAAATTATTTTTCGTCACTATTTATATTTTTTTTGTCACCGAAGATTTTCCCGCTAATTTTTTCGAAGGGTGCCAAAATTTTGAGACTTTTGATGAGGAAAAAATTGGTCACCAATTATAAAATTAGTAATGATGAATATATTTTTGTCACCAATAATTTTTAATATTTTAATATCATTTAGTGACAACTATTTTTGTGGCCAATATTTTTATCTTTGGTGAAGAAATAATTTTGTCACCAATAAATAGTTTAATTGCTAAATATTTTAGAGGGAAATAAAAATATATTGGCGCCTATAAAAGCAGATACATCAATCGGTTCTTCTTTTCACACATATTCAACCACCAAACCTCACCCTACATCACCTCACCTCAGCACAGCGTAGACCATCAACGCCGCTCGCCACCGCAACCGCCACTCGCCATCTCCACCGTCACCGTCACCGTCACCGTCACATCCTCACAGGTACTCTCTCACTCTCAGTCTCTCTCTCTCGCGGTCTGTATTTCTCTCTGTTTCTTGCTTTGTATACCTCGGTCACTCTCTTTCCCTCTCTGTCCCCCTTTCTCTATTTCTCCTTTTCTAAATCTTGCTCTAGGGTTATTATGATTTGTTCAATTTAATTTGGTATTGATTGCAAAAAATGGGTTTGGTTGAAGTGGCTTAGTTAGTTTTATTTTTGGATTTAATTGAGATTTGATTTGCAGGTAAATTTGATTTGAGGTAAATTTTTTTGCAGATATCTATTTGAATGTTCGAATTAATGTTTTCTTTTTAGTTGGTAGTATTCAAAATTTATTTATTAAAGACCTGATTTTTCATGTTTTCTTTGGGGTGTTTGGGTTTAATTTGGGATTCTGTGCCTGTTTGTCTCTCAATTCTGTTTTGTATGTGAATTTTGTTATTACGGAATAATGTGAACCTTGTGGGTGAATTTGATCATGTTATGTCATCATATGTTCAAAGCATATAAGTAGACACTAGAGTTATGTTGTGTCAGAAAATATTGATTTTCCTTGAATGTTCTATTATTTTGTTTAGATGAGAATAACCTTGTGATGAAATAATGTAGTGTAGCTGAAAATTGTCTTGGCCAATAGGTTGATGGACTTTCCAGGAATATCAAAAGAACTGATAAGCTACATGAATTTGTGGAGAATACTAGGAATTTTTTGATGAAGCTTAGGGACAACTGAGTATGTAAGTGTAGCACTGAGGTATTGATAGTTAAAAAAAGAGAAGAATAAACTGTTTCAGTAGATACCATTGTGAAGATCAGTGTTTATAGCAACCAATGTAATGTTTTATGAGGTAATTAGAGGGACATGAAATTTTCATAAACAAAGTAGTAGACCTTTGTGCCCAGCATAATTGTTTTTGTGTGGGAAACAGACTTTTGTTAGTATTCGGTTTGATTAGTTGCTTAATTTAATTTGAAGATTATAGAACACTGTACACTTAGTGGTTTTCGTTGATTTTTTAATGATCTTTTTTGGTAAAGATGTGTTAAGATTAATAATAACCATTTTTGTTAGTTTTTATTCCTTTCTTGCATATAACCTTAGAACTTGTTTAAGAATCTTCATTAAAGATCTGGACATATATTTGGTGAAGCTCTTATTGAGTTTTTCAATTTAATTAGTTCATAAATACACAAGCCTACATTATACTATATTGTTCATAATCTTTCATTTGTGATCAGACATGGATAAAAGTTGGATTGCCCTAAGTAAGATAACTGATGGAAGGATGAGTAAACCATATAATGATGGGATCAAGTTATTTCTTCAATTTGCAATGGGGGTTTTAGACCAGAATGGTAATATTTTGTGCCTGTGTATTTGTGGATATTAATAGACGTGTTTTTTGTGGATATTAGGAGGTAATCCGCATGCAGTTGATATTGTATTTTTGTGGATAGTGCTGAAATTCGATTGTGATGTTTATGAAAATGAAAATGAACAGATTTTTGTATTGATTTGTAATAGATATTTTATTGAATAAGTTATTGAAATGCGTAGGGAATTTTTAGTAAAAAGAAAAATTTTAATTTGAAAATAGTACCCCCATTTTAAAAAAATTTAATTATTATTAGCAGCGAAATAAAAAATGTCACGAAAAGAAAATTTTTAATTTGAAAATAGTACCCCTATTTTAAATTTTTTTAATAATTATTAGCGACGAAATAAAAAATGTCGCTATTAGTTTTCAAAAAACATGACGAATAATTTTGTCACTAATGATATAGTACCAAACAAATAATTTCGTCATATTTGCTGAATATTTCGTCTCTAAATTGAAATATTTGGTGACAAAATGTTTTTTGTCATTGAAGAATTTTCTTTTCTGCTCATTTTGGTGACGAATTTTTTTGTCACCTTAATCTATATCATTGGTGAAGAAAACTTTTATCACTAAAATTTATTTGGTGACGAAATATTTCGTCGCCAAAAATAATTAAAATAAAATATTATCTAATTCTAGTGACGAAATTGATGTTATAGAGGACAAAAAATGCAACATTTGGAGATGAAAATTTTCGTTGCCAAAAATGAAAAATAGGCGCCGAAACTATTTTTTGTTACCAGATACTTTTAGTGACAGCGTATAGGCGACAAACGTGGTAACAGAATTTTTTCGTCACAAATTACTTTAGTAATGAAAATTTGATGTTTAGAGACAAAATCAGTTTGTCACCAAAAGTTTTTTTTGTTGTAGTGTTATTTTTTAACTTTACTTATTACGAAAAGATGTGTAAAAAAGTAAAAAGGTGATGTGATCTAAATAAGCTAATAAGCTGCTTATTTTGGGTGTAGCCCAGAAAATAAATCAAAAGAAATTAAGATTTAGAATGATAAAATTAAAATTTTAAGATTTATTTTGTTATAAGAGTCAAATTCTAAAAAAATTTATACAATTTTCTCAAAATACTTTCTAAACATATTAATTTTTTCACTTTAGAGCAACTCCAACCATACTCTTTATTTTTTAACTAGCTAACATATTAAATAAATAAAAAAAAGTATATTCTTTATTTTGTCTAATTCATATTTTATCTATATACTTCAATACTACTCTTTATTTTACATAATTATACACACAAATTGTATAAAGACCCTCCCAAAACTCTTTAAATATAGTTAGTTTTGAATAATTTTGTTAAAATAACTAACTCATTGGAGTGACTAAAATATGATAATACTAGTTATAATAGCTATTAAGCATTGTTCAAAGAGTCCCTTATTTACACCTCTTTTGGGAAGTGCTAAAAAACCAACTTGTTAGTTTACTTTGGTCACATTACCTTTCTACTTTTTATACGTGTTAGATTTTTGTAATTGGCAATTTCGTTTGACAAAACTCATTTTAGTTAATTTTATTCGCTCTTTCGTTTTAGTGAGACTATGAGTGTTTAAGTGCGAATCCAACCTGAATTGTACCTATGCAGAGGAGTTTGTGATCTTGATCCTTTCTTGTTTGTCACTTTGCTAACTATGTATGAGGATTGAGTTGCCCGATCAGCTCGAAGGGATCCAAGGGGCAATGCCCCATATAGCAGGTCTGGGGCAGTGCCCAAGCGAGGTTGAGGGGCAGCACTCCTGAAACAAAAAGTAAAAATACAATCGAAATTGTTTGACCACTCGAGTGATTATTTGTGCACTCGAGTAAAGAAAATGATCATCTAATATTTTTCGTAGAGTGTTTGAACTTCTAGGGAACAATTTTTATCGCTTGAGCAGTGAATGTCGCGCTCGAGCGATCAACCTATATGTTTTGTACTGCCTTTACTCACACCACTCGAGCAATGAAGTGTACGCTTAAGCAGTCTTCACGATCTAGTTTTTTATAAAGTGCGTTGTTTGCTCATTTTAGGATTTGAGCCGTTCAGATTTTCAGAGAGGAAGAAAAAAATAAAGTGTTTTATATCGGAGGGTGCTTTATGAGTGTTTTCTTGATAATTTAAGAGTGATCAATGGATCCTTGAACTTTAGATTAACATCATCAAGGGCTTTGTTTATTTTCTGTTATTCACAAAGAGAGAGTTGTTTTTCGGTGGATTCTGGGGAACTTGGGCCTGAAGCTTTGGTGGATTCCAGAGTGACTTATCATCGTGGATTCAACATCCGCGTTCTGGATTCAATGTTGCACAAGACAATTCCAAGGTGAAGACAATGGTGGAAAAGGCATATCAGGGTCAGTTCAATTTAGGCATGGATTTGTTAAGTAATTAAGAGTACACTTGTGTAATTCATTTTTATCTTCTTAGTGTATTGTTTTGTAACTTTGGGCCGTGATTTTTTTTATCACAATTAGAGGCGTTCCAATTGTAATTTTTTCACGTTAAATCGTTATGTCGATTTATCATTGATTGTTTAATTGATATTGCTATTTATTATTTAGAATTGAAATATAATTACAAATTAATATTTCAAAATTTTTAATTTTTTTAATACGTCTTTTTGTAATAAAAAAATTTAATTTTTTTAGCACTTCTTAAAATCACCCATATTAATAAATAAAAAAACACTAAGATGTCGTTTGGTAACACTTACATTTTCAGTTTTCTTTTTATATTTACAAAAATTTTAAAAACTCAAATAAAAACTTGTTTGGTAAATTTTTGATTTATAAATCAATGGTCCCAATTTATAAATTTAGCCAAAAAATGAAATTACAAAAAATGTATTTCCATTTTGAGTTTTCAGCTTTTTTTTTTTTTACCACCCAAAACTAGCAACCACCCGCCACCATTTTCTACCACCGTCTTCCGCCGTCACTACCCACCACCCACCCACCACCACCACCACTCACCACCCGCCACCACCACCCACCTGCCACCCACCACCCACCTGTCACCCACTCGCCACCACCCACCTGTCACCCACTCGCCATCACCACCACCCACCACCCACCTGCCATCCACCCGCCATTACCATCCACCACCCGCCACCTACCCGCCACCACCACTCACCACCCACCAACCACCACCCACCACCAACCACCCACCACCACCACCCACCACCCACCTGCCACCCACCTGCTACCACCACCCACCACCACCACCACCCACTCGCTACCACCCAGCACCCGCTACCGTCATCCACCCACTCACTACCACCACCACCACCCGCCACCACCCGCCATCTGCCACCCACCTGCCACCACCCGCCGCTACCACCACCATCACTCACTCCCTACCACTCACCACTCGCTACCATCACCCACCCACCCACCCACCACCACCCACCACCATCCGCCATCCGCAACCCGCCTGCCACCACCACCCACTACCCGCTACCACCACCACCACCCACACCCACTCGCTACCACCCATCACCTGCCACCGTCACCCATCCACCCACCTACCACCACCACCCGCCACCACCGGCCATCCGCCATTCGCCACCCACCTGCCACTACCACCCGCCGCCGCCACCACCACCACCACCACCACCACCCACTCGCTACCACTCACCACCCGCCACCATCACCCACCACCACCACCACCCACCCGCCACCACCTGCTACTCAGCACCCACCGTCACCACTTTTCACCACTGTCTTCCGCCGCCACTTGCCACCACTTGCCATTTCTCAATCTTTTTTATATTTTTAAATTTTTTTAAATATTTTGTGAATTACCAAATGCGTTTGTAGTTTATATTTTTTTTAAAATAAACAAAAACTAGTTTATAAAATTTTTATAAATATAAACTAAAAACGCAAACGTTACCGAATAGACCCTAACAAAATCACCTACCAAGCAGTTTTTTTTTTTTTTTTTTTTTTTTTTTTGAACAATACTTACCAAGCAGTTGGAACCAAAAAAGGGCGGAAGGATTTGTCACATGGTTCGGATATTGAAATTCAATTTGGATCAGAATCAGAACTGACTTTAAATGCTCACTCCTTTTTACAAGAGACCAAAAAAGAGAATTCAATTCTGACTCTGTGCATCCACAGCATTCAATTCAATTTTTTTATTTTTCTTTTTTAATTTTTATTTTTTTGGTACAGAAAGTGGTTTTTCAGTTTTTCTTTTTCAAAAATTTGCAGGTAAAATTCCAATTATAATAGTGCTGCATTAATTTTGTCTTCTTGCTTTCCTTTCTCAGACCAAGACTCCATAGAAGAGACACATCTGATTCGAGATACATTACCTCTCTTGTGGAATGAAAATTTTTTTTTAGGTATTTGTATACGAGTCTTAATTTAAGAATTTATATTTTATTACGTTTTAATTAAAAATTTTTAGATCTTCAAATTTTATTAAATTTTTAATAGTCAGAATTGCCCTTCAAATAATGATTGTTCATCATTTATTATTTTCTATAAAGTAACATGATAATCTGATATTTATTTTGACTTTTAAAACTTTCAAAAAGAAAAAAAAAATTAAAAAAATAATGTGTAAAAAAAAATAATGTTTTTTTGAAAAAATTGAAAAAACTGGGATTGTTTGGGGTATCCTAAATAAGTGAACTTTTTGTCTTTTTGAACTAAAAAGTTGAAAAAAAAAAAAAAAAAAGATGGATGTTTGGGTTAATTTTGTCTTTTTACGAAAAAATGTATAATAAAAAATTGTATAAATAAAGTATATAGTGGAAGAAAGTTGACAGAGCTGTACGGCTGCCCTACTGCCCAGCATGTCTTATCCAAAAAATAATTGCCTCCTTCGGAACAAAGTGTTTGGACAATGATGGTCAGTCCGTGGGGGCCACCATGGGTCCCATTTTAATAATCTGAACCGTTTAATATGTACAACTCGTCGAGAATTATATGCCTATAAAAAATTAGGTTGATCGGATATCGATAGCTATATGATGGGATCGGATATCTTTCAACAGTTAACTATCACACCATCCGTTTTGTTTATACAAAACTAATTTGATCATATAATTAACTTTATCCGATCAACGTGATTTTTTACGGGCATATATTAATCGACGATTTCTACATATTAAACGGTTCGGATTATCAAAATGGAACCCTTAGTGGACCCCCAAGGACCCAACATTACCATTAAACTTTAAGGCTTTACATATGTAATTTTTTTTCCCCCCAAAAAGTGTATAATGGCCTAGTCTCTATCACAAATATGGCTGTCACGTTGCTCAATTTATTTGTATTATAAAAATATATAAAATATTTTTTTAATATTTTTTATTTGTAAATAATAATGTCTTTTTTGCTTTTTATGTAACTTTTTGACTTTTTGAATTATTTTGGACTTGCCAAACCAGTCCTAAATTATTTTTTTGTGCAAAACTGAAAATTGTGTGTCCATAAAGGATTATGATGATGGAATATTAATGTGCAAAACTAAAAAAAAAAAATTAAAATAAAAAAAAACTAATAATGTATTCGGTTTTATTAGATAGTTGAATTAAACCAATAAGTACAACGACAAAAAAAACGTTAATCTCATACTCTGTTTTTTTTCATCAGTTAATGAAACAATTATCTGAAACATTACTATGTAAAATTGATAATGTTCTTAATTTTAAAAATTGAAAAAATAAAACTAATAATATTTTCAATTTTACTAAATAGGACTTATTAGTTCAAAAAATATTAGATAAGATCTAAGTTACCATAACATTTATAAACTGAACTTTTATATAATTAACTCCTTTTTTTTAAAAGTAAATAACGATTTCATTTATAATATATTGTTTATTATTTTTTTAATCAATTAAACATGAGATTGAATATTATGATAAAATAATTATTTTATTATATTTCATTCTACTAAATCAAACACTACTTTAAAATTAGTTTGGAAACAAATCAAAAAATAAAAATAAATAAAAAGTCAAAAAATAACTACATACAAAAACTCAAACCCGTTTCTCTACTTTTCTTTTTATACATCCATTTGAAAAACAAATACTACAAAAATAAATTCTTAAAAGAGAATAGCTAGGGTTTCTCACCCTCCTTGCTGAATTTTGTCACAGCAAATTTGGGAGAGTGCACACAAAATGATTATTTTATCATTCCACTCTGGTTTGGTGGGGCATAATTACTCTATTTTTACTATAAAAAATGCTATGGATAAAAATTGCATATTTACATTCATTATAATTATATAATTAAATTGTATTCATTTTTAATCTCATTTTCGTAGTTTGTGTTCTACTCACTTGCTTTCTCAATTTCTTTTTATTATTTTTATTAAAAACATATACATAACACAAAAAAATAAAATAAAATAAAATAAAAATAAAATAAACAAGAGGAAAAATAGACAACCAAACAAACTCTCAAACTTCAAAACTACTTTCAAAATACACAACCAAACAAACCAAAAAAATTTCTAAACTCTCTTCCCAAAACAATTTTCAAAAAATACTCTCTCAAAAACAAACCAAACAAGCCCAGTACCTATTACTATTTAGCATATATGGGATGTTTGGCATGAGTTCATTGGCTGGATTTTTAGTCGAGCATTGAAAAGCCCATTGAGCTAATCATGGGTCAGCCCACGAGCTCTACCTTCAGACCAAGCCCAACCCATATATATATTTTAAGACGGTCCAAAGCCCGATGCGTCAGGCCAGACTTGGACTGGCTGATGGGCCATTGGCTTTTTATTACGTTTATGTAAACTACTACAAATTGGGATATGCCTATTGCCCCGGCTATGTTGCTGGGATAACAGATGGCATATAACCTTTCAATTTCAAGCAAAGAAAATAGAAATACAAACTCCCCAAAACTAAGGCCTTGTTTGGGATGTGCTAGAAAAGCACTTTTTTTTTTTTAATCTTTTTATCATATTTGAGTGACATCACCTTTTATATATATCACATCACCTCCCTACTATATTTCACATCTTTTTGTAAAAAATTAAAAAATATACTCATTTAAATCATCTTTTAATAAAAAGTGGAAGTATAATTTTAATTTTGCAAATCACGAATCAATTCAAATACAAAATCGTAAGATTCAGCATAAACTTTAAAAAAAATTAAAAATAAATAAAGAAAAAGAATTTGCATATATGAAGAGGGAAAAAATGATCTTACATGCCCCAACACCCCAATCAAACTGACAGATTATCTAAACAGTTTACAGAAAAAGCTTGTTTATCCTAGCACAACTGAGATCTATCTTCACCGGAGGATAAAATCAATGTATCAGATGATTCAAAGTTCTTTACACAGCCTGTAAATTTTGGGGGGCAAGCTACAGCACAAGTAACTGGATCTAAATAGGGTTAGGGTTGTTTACTACTACTTCACAAGCCAATTACAATAGGAAAGGTATAGCAGATTCCATAATTGGTGAAATCACCACCGTCAGATGCTTTCACCAAGGTTGCCCTTTTCCTCCAAGCCGACGAGCCAGCTCCCAGTCTTTTTTCACTGAGAAAGGAAAGCAATCAAAAAAGGTTTTGAATAAAGTATACGAACTAGCAAGATTGAAAGGTCTAAACAGACTTAAACATAAACATAGCATGTATAGCGTGACATCATTTCAAACGAATGCTTATGCTTAAGAACCCTCATTTCTATGCCATCCTCATCCTTATTCAGAAAACATACAAAGAAATGAAGAATATTAAACTTTTATTAAAATAGGCTAATAATAGAAAGAAAATAGTGACAGCCGGACTTTTGGAAATTGGAGATCAACTATTATACACAGTAACATTCATAACTTAGAGCTGTTAAATATGGTCATCAGATAACAAAAATGTTAAAAAAAAAGGACATTATCTAGGGTTGGTTCTAATTAATCAAGTGGCAGCTCTAGTCCATTCTCATGCCTAGCAGGCCAAGCTTTAGCCATCACACCAATCAATGCCCCATCGGATAGCAAAAACTAGGAGAAAAAGATACTAGTAGTCTTCTTTGAAGATAATGTTGATTTTTTAGTGTTATGGACAGTTGTTCCTTCTTGAACTCAATCATCCCACCACGGAGAGAGAATTTCAACAGTCCTCCACCGGCATGTATAACCAGAGGGTGAATGAGAAGTCAAATCCAAAAAAGATAAACCGGCTAGAAAATATTCTTTAGAAGTTATACTCCCAACACAAGCATACCCACTGTGATGTATTTGCGAACTCACATGTTCAACTGGGAGACGCAGAAGAATGCTAGATGAGTGTTCCAACCTAATACATACATTAACAATTAATCCATATTTTTGTTTTACAGTTTCCTTTTGAGAACAATGGAAGATTGTTCAAATAAGCACTGCGAATATCTGCTCTTAATAGCCCATGTCAATGTCATCCCCATGCAGGGGAAATGGACAAAACGTTGGGATTATCCATTGCAGTCACTATAAATGTACACTGCAATCTTGTAGACTTTTTTGAGATATCCATGCAAATTGCACATCGAATAGGGAATATCAAAGGCCATACTTTTTAAGAAAAGATTATGAGGTATCTGATAACAAACTTGTCTGTCTTATTATTCAATGATCAATCAAACAAGTACAAATATATAATCTAATAGAGTCAAACCCTAACAACCTAAAGGACTATACTATCCTTAATGAAGAATATAAATTACATAATTCACACCCCCCCCCCCCCCCTCTTTCAAACTGAGGATGCGAGCGCGGAAAGTATCGAAAGTTTGTCAAGAAGAAAACGAAAACGAGTAATAGTGTGAGTCTTCGTAAAAAAATCGGCCAACCAAAGAGAGGAAGGAACAAAAGGGAGAGTAATAGTGCTAGCCTGAAGATGTTGTCTGATAAAGTGACAATCTATTTCAACATGCTTGGTCTGCTCATGGAAGACTGAATTATAGACAATTTGGACAGCACTCTGATTATCACAATACAACGGAGTCGGATCAGAAAGAGAGACATCCATATCAAAAAGAAGCCACCGAAGCTAAACGATCTCAGAAGTAGCATAAGCCATGGCACGATACTCAGCCTCAGCAGTGGAACGAGCAACAATAGACTGTTTCTTACTCTTCCAAGATATGAGAGAATCGCCAAGGAAAACACAAAGACCAGAAGTGAATTTGCGATCAGAGATGTCACCTACCCAATCAGCGTCAGCATAGGCACGAAGAGTCAAGTCCGAAAAGGCAGATAACAGCAAACATTGCAGCAAAGTGCCACGAAGGTAGCGCAGAGTATGGAGTAAGGCAGCCCAGTATGTGGAACGAGGAACAGAAACAAACTGACTGAGAATGTGCACAACATAGGAGATATCCGAACAAGTAACGGTGAGATAAACAAAACACCCAACCAACTTGCGGTACAAAGTGGGATCCTTAAGAGGAACGCTATTAGAAATAGAAAACTTAGCATGCAACTCAAGAGGAGTGTCGACAATTTTATCATAAGTGAGATTGGCACGAGAAAGAATATCATGGGCATACTTAGTTTGAGAGAGAAGATACCCAGTAGGAGAAGTAGCAATCTCAATACCAAGAAAATATCGAAGAGATCCTAAATCCTTTATCTCGAACTCCTGAAACAACTGATACTTAACCTCCTCAATAGTACTATAATCAGAGCCAGTAATAATCATATCATCCACATATCAGAGAAGAAGAACAAAGCCAACAGAAATGCGCCAAACAAAGAGAGCACAATCATGATGACTAGGGTAAAAACCAAGTTGAAGTGCAACAGAGTGAAATCGCTCATACCAAGCACGAGGAGACTGCTTGAGACCATATAAAGCACAGCGAAAATGACAAACAACATCAAGAGGGTGAGAGAGACCCGGTGGAGGGTGTATATACACTTCTTTAGCAAGATGCCCATTCAGAAAAGCATTTTTGACATCTAGTTGAAACAAAGGCCAGTGATAGGCAGCAGCAACAGAGATAAGAGTACGAACAGTAATCATCTTGGCAACGGGGGCAAAAGTCTCATCGTAATCAATCCCATACTCCTGAAAAAAACCTTGGGCAACCAAATGAGCTTTGTATCGTTCCAAAGAACCATCAAAAAGGGTTTTGACCTTATAGACCCATTTACAGCTTACAACATTCTTGCCAACGTGTAATGGAACCAAATCCCAAGTCTAAGTGTTAGTCAAAGCAGTTAACTCGTCATTCATGGCAGCAATCCAATTGGGATCATGAAAAGCTTCCTTGTAAGACCTCGGCTCAAAATAAGTATAAAGACAAGAAAGAAAAGACTGATAAGAAAGGGAAAAACATGTATTACCAAAACCATACCAGTTTGGAGGATGACGGTCTCGCTTTGGAAAGCGATGTGCAGAAGGAGCGGGATCCAAAAAAACAGCTAGAGGGACAGTAGAGCTAGAGACAGGCGAGCTCGGAAGCGCTCTGCGGTGCTGATAAACAAGAAGAGGGGCAGGAAGAACAGGAGCTGGAGAGGAAAAGGCTAGCGAGATGTCAGGAGTGCTAGTAAGAGGCAAAGTAGAGACCTCAAGATCATAAACAAACTCATCGGGAGAAACATCAGGAGGAAATGAGTCAATGTGAACCAATTCATCCTTAGTAATAGGGACAGGGGTGGAAGGTATAGTGTAATAGGGTAGTTTTTCTAAAAATGTGACATGCTTAGACACATATAGCTTTTTGGTGGCAGGATCATAGCACCGATAACCTTTCTGATTAATGCCATACCCTAAAAAGACACATAGGACACAACGAGAACTAAGCTTAGAGCGTGCCCGTTTAGGAAGGAGTACAAAGCATGCAGAACCGAAAATACGAAGAAGCGAATAATTGGGAGTAACACCAAAAAGACGCTCATACAGAGATGAGCCTGAGAGAAGAGGAGTAGGCATTCGATTGAGAAGATATGCAGCAGTGAGCACAGCTTCTCCCCAGAAAACAAACGGGACAAAAGACGAGAGCAACAAAGAGTGAGTTGTATCAAGGAAATGGCGATGTTTGCGCTCAGCTCGACCATTTTGGGCAGGAGTGTCAGAACACAAAGGCTGATGAATAGTGTCATGAGTAGCTAAACACTTATCAAACTCAGACAAGTAATACTTAACCCCTAAATCATAACGGAGAACTTTAATGGTGGCAGAAAACTGAGTGAATCATGGAGTGAAAAGTAAAATATATTTTATAAAAATCAGATATTCGAGTCATCAAATAAACCTAGGTGAACCGACTGTAAGCATCCACAAAAGACACATAATATTGCGAACCACCCTTGGTAACTATAGGGGAAGGACCGCAAACATCAGTATGAACCAATTGAAAAGGAGAAGATGAAATAGAACCACTTTTATTAAAAGGAAGAGCAAACATTTTAGCCAGTTTACAACCACGACACTCAGAAATATCATCAATAGAAAAATTGCCTAAATGTCTAGACCGAACTAACATCCTCAAACAATCACTCGACAGATGACCTAACCTAGAATGCCAAATATAAAATAAAGAATACTTATTGTTTAAACAAAAAGAAGACAATGCAGTAGAAGACACTTCTAGAGGAACATGCAAGTTGTCCAAGATATATAGTTCTCCAACTCTACGCCTGATCCCAATCTGCCTCTTGTATACCCGATCCTGCACAACACAATGAGAAGAAGAGAAAATAACATCAAAACCGGAATCAAATAATTGACTAATAGAAATAAGACTGAATAAGAGATGAGGCACATAAAATACAGGAGAAATAGACAAATGGGAAGAAGAAATAGAACCAATAGAGTGTACAGGCATAGCAGAACCATTAGCTATAGCAATAGTGATAGAAGAAGAAGGGGAGACACAATTACTGAGGAAAGATGCAACAGGGGTCATATGATGTGAACAACCAGAATCAAAAATCCACGAAGTGTGGATATTACCTGAAGAGGATGAACCAGACAAACCTAACTGAGTTGTAATCATAGCAAAGGCCTGGGATGAAAGATTTGGATTGGCCACTATGAAAGACTTGAATTGCTCAAACATAGACTGCATATTGGAAGACGGACCATTCTCAAAAACTGGTGCAGAAAAGGCAACAAATGAGCGAGATCCCGAATATGTCAGCTTAGAGGATAGTGGACCAAATAAACGACCCTTAGGCTGCAAAAGTTTAGGACAAGCATGTTTCCAATGGCCTCTTTGATGACAGAAGTTGCACTCATCTATGGAAACCCGAGGCTTGGGCTTACCAATAACCTAAAATAAAGGAGAAGGTGGGGTGGGCAAGAGCGGAGGAGTGGCAAAAACTGACTAGGAAGCAAGAGCACCGTGAGCCACCTTAAATCGAGTTTCTTCCGCAATAAGCTCACGAATAGCACCATCCACAGAAGACAAGGGAGACCGATGAAGAATAGCTCCCCGAAGTGGCTCAAATTGATCTTGAAGGGCCATAAGAAATTAAACAAGATTTTGCTTCTCCCAATACTTGGTATAACTGTCAAGTAACTGTAAATCTGACGGTTCCATCAAAGCAAGCTGATCCCAATAAGTAGTCATCTCATTGTAGAACTCCCGAATGGACTTATCTTTCTGACTAGCACAGTGAATAGACATCTCAAGTTCATACTGTTTTGCAAAGTTAGACTCAAGGTATATGGTTTTCAACTAGTCCCAAACTTGTTTAGAAGTAGAATAGTTGGAAAAATTCATACAAATGGTAGTTTGAACTGAATTAGGAAACCAAGTAACAATTTGTGCATTTTCCTTATCCCATTTAGCAACATCAACCTCAGTTTCTTGAGATTCCGTAGGTCTAATAGTCATACCAATCACATAGTTCCACATGCCTTTACCCATTACAAAATTTTTCATTACATGAGACCAATAAGAGTAATTGGTACTATCTAACTTAGTAGTGATAGCTTATAATTTATCATCAGCCATAATACTATAATTACGCAATACAATAAAACCAAAGCAGAGTGACTAATCAAAGTTGTTATTGCTACAATTACACAACCAATTAGGTCAAACTTATAATAACCTTATCACCACAAATCAATCAAGAGAACCAAGGCAGAGAAGAGAGAGAGACTGATCCTAAAATCAGAAGTCAATTTCAGAGACAGAGACAGAGACGGAGAGGCTAATTTCAGGCTTTACTTTGATCGTGTGAACTAGAGGAAGAGAGAGAGGTCACCAATCCGAGCCACGCAGAGGAATCACAGAGCTTTGATTGAACCAGATGAGGGGCTGCAACGGTCAATGATGACCTAGGGCTCCGACGCAACCTAGGGCTCAGAACCAGCAACCAGCAAGAGCAATGTGCAACGAAGAGAACAAAGACCACAGAAAACTTCAGCGAAGGCCTTGCAAAGAGAGAGAAAGGGGCTGCAATGGTCGATGATGACCTGCGAAGGTATGCTAACATCTAAGTCGTGGCTCTGATACCATGATAACAAACTCGTCTGTCTTATTATTCAATGAGCAATCAAATAAGTACAAATATATAATCTAATAGAGTCAAACCCTAATCAAACCCTAACAACTTAAAGGACTATACTATCCTTAATGAAGAATATAAACTACATAATTCACAGTATCAAGTCAGTTGCTCATCAGTCCATGCAAATAGAATGCATGCACTGCAACATGGAAGCAAGGCCAGAAACAAGTTGGTCGATCAGTTATGCAGTAAACAAAATTTAAATGAACAAATAAAAATTGAGCTTGAGATCTTTTACTACAACTTGTACCACTTAGTTTCTTGAACAACAATTGGCCAGGTTTCAATAGCACTTAATTACTGCTTTCATGCATAACTGGTAGGACAAACATGCTCAGGAAAGAGGAGACTGTAAAAACATAGATGAACATCTCACAGAATGGTTATTAATTTACTCTCAACTTACTAAGTGTGACACGCTTTGCATGGATTGCACAGAGCATTGCATCTTCAAACAAATGAACCAAATAATCCTCTGCTGCCTAAAAAAATGATATCACTGACTGTAATAGGTTAATAACCAACAGAATCATAGTCCCATATCCAATCAAAACTAAGATTTTTACATAACAAATGATCTCAAGTAGTCCTGATAAAGCTTCATTGAGATGATTGATGGACAAAGGGTTAGTTGTTGAGGGTTATTAGAATCATCATTCTAGTAGGCAGATATGCGGGCACCACCCTTGGTTATATGAAAGATGTGACAGATGTGTGCCCAAAGAAAAATATCCAGATGACCAACTTGCGTATTGGCCTAGTTCCAGATAAGTAATCATAATGAATTCAATAAATCAGTTAAACCAAATGAAAACAATAAAATTGCAAATGTCAACATTGAGTCATGTATGATGTATAAAAAATGAACACCAGTTTCCACAAAAATTAACAAGATACCTTTTTTGTTATTCTGCTTAGTTATGACTTACAATACAAGAGGAAGGGAGAAAATTGACAAAAGAGAGCCAACAGCAATAATGCATAGTACAATCTCCACCTCTGAAAGGGCAAAGATGCTAATATTGCATAACTACTCATCTTTTTCTACAGTCAACATCCTACCTATCTACCTCATTATATGCCAACCAAAAATTGCATATGGTCTCTCCATTTCTGCTCCTTAAGTTCTCATCTAATTATGTGACATGCCAAGACAGCCACTTAACACTGGACAGCAATGTTCCAAACATTGGCATCCACGCATCATGTCAATATGCTTTGGTTATTGTACCCTGAATTATGTGCCACCTCTAATTTCTGAAAAAGCAAACTACTTATCACTGCCCTACTATCATAATTACAATTACAAAATAAAGTTGACTTTCTGATCTAAATAACCCACAAATCATGTGAAATCATGGTTATAGACATTGCAATTTCGAAACCTACCAAACATGGTTAAAGATTTAAGTCCTCATACATAAATAAACAATAAAAACTTCCATACACAATATTAACATTGCTATTTAGATCCCATGTCCTACCAACATTAAAAGTTCACAAATACATTAGTCAGATTTAATAAGACAATTCTAAAATAGCACACCATGTGGTATAGTTACCAAAAGCATAGAGTGCAGGAAATAAAGAAGAGAAACAAAACCAGGATATAAGTATTCAAAAGACAGAGAAGCAAGAAGGGAGATTAATCTTTGGCAATTATTATGAGGTGATAATAAAGGTAATGTGAATGATTTGTAGGAAATAGAAAGTAGAATCATTTAGTTATATATATTTTGGATAAGCAGAATGTATAATCATATGAATCTGTCTATTAATATGGCCAATAAATTTTTGTATGCAAGTAACAATGTGGTGGTAAATCATAACGCTGCAAGACAGTAATTACGTGTTACATTAGTTAATCAGTTGCTCATAGCTAACCTAAGATCTCAATGTTGATATAAATTCATGATGATGAAGATCAACTTTCAATACTTAGTTGGACAACATATTGGAATTGTGATTCTAGGGTAAAACTTGCTTGGTGTCTATAGGCTTCTAGGGAAAATAAATCAAGCCTTGGTCAAGTTGAAGAACAAAAAAATGATGGCATGTGCACAACTATGTCTACAAATACAAAAATGCACATCATCACCACCTATTTACATGCATGCATTCATACCAACACTTCCATGCACTCGTTAAATTGGAAAAGGTTGCAATTACCTCTTGAATTGCCACTAAAGCTTCGGCTGTCCACCGAATGATTTGTGGGGCAAAAAAATTGCTAATCTCTCTCACCTACCATAGATGATGAGAAACAGTAAGCCATGTCCTTCAAACCACATAATAAGATCAAATGTGTAAAAAATAAAATAAGCAATAAAAAAACAAAAAATCCAACAAAGAGCAAAATTAGCAAAGAATTGCATATAAATTCCTAATCTTCATATTAGGATGATTGGCTATAAACTTGCACGCAACCTAGGAGACATTCCGCAAGATATGACGCTGTAGGAGACTATTAGTTAAGCAGTCAGTCATTAGTGTAAGAATTCTTCTAAATCCTTGTTCACAAATCCTGATTCTTTCCTCAACTTCACTTTTATTAAATTAGAATCTTGTAATAAATGATGCAAAATAATGGAGTAAAAACATTGAGAATGGTACAGAAATATGCAGCATTAGTTGAATACTAAAGTAAGGGGTTATTTGGGATGATCTAAATAAGTATACTTTTTGACTTTTTACGAAAAAAATATGCAAAAAGTAGAGAGGTGATGTGACCCAAATAAGTGCACTTATTTAGTTTATGCCATATAGTGCCTAAGTAAATAAAATGTTCACCAGAATCCAGTGATAAGGCTAACACACTAAACTGGTGAAATATATACATATAAAGAATGATCATTCAACTGTATACAAAAACGTCTACTCCATGCAAAATCAAAAAAATTAATTTAAGAACAGATTAATCCTCCTAGAATACCAACTATACAAAAAATTAAAAATAAATAAAAATAAAAAATCTCTTAATTTTCAAAATTGTCCTGGCATGGCCAACAAACTTTCTTCTCCTGTGTTCATTCCATATAAACCACATAATTGCCAATGGGATCAAACTTCAAGCCTTTTACACAAGCTCCACCCCAAGACCACACAAACTCCAAAACTCGCCCCGACAAGACCCACATAAGTTCAGACAAAGAAAGTGGCATAAATGAGATTACTGATCATTTCAACATAAATGTACACACACACACACACACACATATCTATACTATTATTATTATTATTATAGACATTATGCCAAAATTAGGTGTGTACTCAATCTTTTCCCTCCCAAACACACATTAATGTGTACTAATTGAGCGTTGTTTTTTTCATTATTATTATAAATATATATATATATATATAGAGAGAAAGAGAGAGAGAGGTAGAGAGCTCACAGTTCTAATAAAAGGAGCGGCTGGAATGATAAGCTTACAGGTCTTCTGGTAAAACCGAATCTCACGAAGAGCCACTGTACCCGGCTTATAGCGGCGGCGTTTTGCCTGCCTTGGCTCCTCTCTTGAACCTGAATATTAGATTTCCAAATAAAAAATGCCACAATTTCGACTAAAAAATTGCAAATAGATGGACTGAAAAAATTGCAAATAGATGAACTCACTCGAAGGAGCATTCATCGTTCTTCTTGCACGCGTCTGCTAAAGGCAAAATATCAAAAGTCACGGTCAAATCAACAATTTTGGAGGTACATTTGGAGAATGCTCGAATACCCAGCTATACATACACATTAAGCTGTATATACAAACAAAAAGTTATACATATATATATATATATACAGAGAGAGAGAGAGAGAGAGAGAGAGAACCATGGTAACAAATTAACAATTTTAGCAAGACATTAGGAAAATGCTCACATACCCAGATATACATACACATTAAGCTGTATATACAAACGAAAAGTTATACATGTTAGATATTTAGCTGTTGTTTTTGTTTTGCTTTGTTAAATAATCCCTATTTGTTAGGGACTTAGGGGTTGTTTGGGATGAACTATATAAATGCACTTTTTGACTTTTTGGGTAAAAAAGTGGAGGAAAAAAATATGATTGCTTGGGATAACTTTTTGACTTTTTACAAAAAAATGTGTACTAAAATATTGGATAAATAACAAAATTACATTTGTGCCCATATGCATACTGACATGGAATCTTCCGCACGTGAGTACGGGTCTGGCGGACCTCTGTGGCCTTCATAATTGTTGGAAAATATTTTTTTTTTTTCCCGTGGTCTGGTACAATGTTTTCAAATTGTTAATTTATTTTTTTTTGGTTTTTTTGTTGTTTGTACTTGTATGGAAGTGGTGCCAGTCATATAAAAAATTAATTTTAGTACTTGTACGAGTCTGGCCAATCTCTGTGGTTTTTTGTTTTTTTTGTGAATAGTTATAACTTTTTGGCTTTTTATCTTTTGTAGGATATCCCAAACAAGCATTTAGTTAGCATTTGATCTATTCCTTTGGAGAATCCCATAAGTCTTGCGTTGTTAGAAGTGGGATATTGTTTTTCTTGATTTTCTGTTCAGTTTGTTTCTGTAAGCCTATTTAAACTAGGTCTCTGATTTTATTCAATAAGAAGTCAACTTTTCACAAGTATTTTGCACTACGATATTAAAAGCTTTGATATTTAACATTTGGTATAAGAGCTTCATCAAGGGGCTTGATTATCAAAAAAGCAGCAGTCTTCCCACTTACAGCAGCAAGATCACATGGCGTCAGAAAATAGTAGTTTTGTGCAACCAGCAATCCCTCGCTTTGATTGTCACTATGACCTTTGGGGCATGCTGATGGAAAACTTTTTGCTATCTAAAGAGTACTGGGGTCTTATAGCGAATGGTATAACTGAACCAGCAGACGATGTAGTTCTGACTGATGCACAAACGAAGGTTCTCAAAGAATAAAAGCTAAAGGATTTGAAGGCAAAGAATTACTTGTTCCAAGCAATAGATCGTGCCATTCTAGAAACCATCCTCAAGAAGGACACTGCTAAAGAAATCTGGAACTCCCTGAAAAAGAAGTATCAAGGCACGGCAAGGGTCAAATGTGCACAACTTCAACTCTTCGCCAAGAGTTTGAGACTCTTCACCAAGAGTTTGAGACTCTTCACATGAAGGGAGAGGAGTCAGTAAATGATTATTTTGCAAGAAACCTGGCAATTGCAAACAATATGCGTATTCATGGCAAGAAAATGGGAGATGTTGCAGTCATTGAGAAAATCCTTCGCTCAAGGACTCCCAAATTTGATTATGTTGTATGTTCCATTGAAGAATCGAATGACATTGATAGTATTTCGATTGATGAGTTGCAAAGCTCATTGCTGGTACATGAACAGAGGATGACTAGGCATGTTGTGGAGGAGCAAGACTTGCAAGTTTCAATTCATGGAGAAACATCCCCTGGGAGAGGCAGAGGACATAGCAGATTTCCAGGAAGAGGAAGAGGTAGGGGACGCCAACTTTCCTACAATCAAGGAGCACCATTTGACAAGGCAAGTATGGAATGCTATCACTGTCATAAGCTTGGCCATTTCCAATATGAATGCCCATACAAGGAGAAGGATACAAAGATGAATTTTGCTGAAACTGAAGAAGAGCTACTTTTGATGGCGTACATCGACAAGAGGAAGACTAAATCAGATGATGCATGGTACTTAGACTTTGGCTGCAGCAATCACATGAGTGGTAACAAACTCCTCTTCTCTGATTTAGATGAGACTTTTAGAGAGAAAGTGAAACTTGGAAACAATACTAATATATGTGTCATGGGGAAGGGTAACATCAAAGTTCTGATGAATAACAATATGTACACTATTATTGGCGTGTTTTACGTTCCAACACTCAAAAGTAATTTGATTAGTCTTGGTCAATAACAAGAGATAGGTTTTGCCATCATCATTCAAAAAAGTTGTTGTCAAATTCATCATCCACAGAAGGGCTTTATTGCAGAGGTCAAAATGACAGGAAATCGGGTGTTTCCTTTGCAAACTCAAACTGATCATGCTGATCAGATATGTCAGAAATCTACAGTACAAGATCTTGCATGGCTGTGGCACTATCGATATGGGCACTTGAACTTTAATGGGCTAAAAACCTTGCAACAAAAGAAAATGGTGAAAGGACTTCCACATATTCAATCTCCTTCAAAGGTTTGTGAGGATTGCATCATTGGCAAGTAGCATTGTGACCCATTTCCTAGAAAGAGCGCATGGAGAGCCATCCAACCACTGCAGCTAGTCCATTCAGACATTTGCAGGCCAATTAATCCAACATCGAACAGCAATAAAAGTTACTTCATTACCTTTACTGATGACTACAGTCGAAAAACATGGGTTTATTTTTTGATAGAAAAGTCTGAGGCTATTGCTGTATTTAAAAGATTTAAAGCTCAAGTTGAAAAAGAAACTAGCAAGTCCATAAAGGTTTTCCGTACTGATCGTGGAGGTGAATTTACCTCACATGAATTCACTAACTTGTGTGCGAGAAATGGCATTCGTAGACAACTTACTGTCGAATACACACCACAACAAAACAGTGTCAAAAAGGAAAAATCGCACGATCCTAAATATGGTGCGAAGCATGATTGCAAGGAAGAACATTCCTAAGAGTTTTTGGCCTGAAGCTATAAACTGGAGCGTTCATGTGTTGAATAGAAGCCCTACACTTTCTATAAAGACCATGACACAAGAGGAAGCATGGACTGGACAAAACCAACAATTGATCATTTCAAGATATTTGGATGCTTAGCCTATGCACATGTACCTAACGAGAAGAGAAGCAAACTTGATGACAAAGGGGTGAAATGTGTGTTGCTCGGTGTCAGTAAAGAATCCAAAGCATATAGACTGTTTAATCCACTCACTCGGAAAATAATCATTAGCCTTGACGTGGTGTTTGATGAAGACAGCAGCTGGGATTAGAGTATCACAAGAAATAAATCTGTTTCAGTTGATTTAAATGCAAAAGATGAAAGCAACACTGAAGAGGAAGTGCAATCCGCTGGAGACAGTTTATCAGATGTTCCATTAAATCAGCTAGTTGAAATTGAACCTTCAAGTGAAGATGTTCAACATCCAAGAAAAAGACCCTATTGGATGACAGACTATGTAAGTGTGAATGAATTATCTGATGATGACACTTTTGCTCATCTTGCTCTATTTGCAGATAGTGATCCTATAGTATTTAATGATGCTGTCAAGAACTTAAAATGGAGGAAAGCCATGGATGCAGAGATAGAAGCAATTGAAAAGAATGATACCTCGAAATTAATTGATCTTCTGGAAGGAGAGAAAACCATTGGTGTTAAACGGATCTACAAAACAAAGCTAAATGAGAAAGGAGAGGTTGATAAATTTAAGGTTCGGCTGGTGGCTAAGGTATATACACAAGAATATGGCGTTGATTATGTTGAAGTTTTTGCACCTATTGCAAGGCATGACACCATTTGTTTGGTGGCAGCACAAAATTCTTGGTCCATTTATCAGCTTGATGTAAAATCCGCTTTTCTTAATGGTGAGTTGAATGAGCAAGTCTTCATTGATCAACGTCCAGGTTATGTACAGAAAGGGAATGAGCAAAAAGTTTATAGACTGAAAAAGGCTCTATATGGACTGAAACAAGCACCTCGGGCTTGGTACAGTCATATAGATTCTTACTTCTCAAGTGCTGGCTTCCAAAAATGTCCCTATGAGCATACTTTGCACATCAAATCAAGAAAGGGAGGTAATCGTCTTATTGTTTGTCTGTATGTAGATGACTTGATATTCACTGGAAATGGTGAAACAATGTTTATTGAGTTTAAAAAGTCTAGGATGGATGAGTTTGATATGACTAATCTAGGAAAGATGCGTTACTTTCTTGGTATTGAGGTGGTACAATCACCAGCTGGAATTTTCATCGGCCAAAGAAAGTATGCTCAAGAAGTTTTAGAAAGGTTTGGGATGACTGATTGCAATCCTGTTCAGAATCCAATTGTTCCATGTTGTAAGCTCACAAGAGATGCAGAAGGAGTAAGAGTTGACAACACTCACTACAAACAAATTGTTGGTAGTTTGATGTATTTATCAGCCACTCGACCAGACATGATGTTTGTGGTTAGTCTCATCAGCAGATTCATGGAAGCTCCAACTGAACTTCATCTTCAAGCTACAAAAAGAGTGCTCCGATACTTGAAAGGTACTGTTGATTATGGAGTGTTTTACAAGAAGGGAGAAGGGAATAAATTAATTTGTTTTAGTGACAGTGATTATGCTAGGGATTTGGAAGATAGAAAGGGTAAATCTGGCCATTTTTTTATGCTGAGTTCAGGAGCTGGTTCATGGTCCTTGAAGAAGCACCATGTCGTCACTTTATCCACAACCACAATTGAAGCTGAATTCAGAGCAATTGCTTGTTGTGCTTGCCAAGCTGTTTGGTTAAGAAGAATTCTCGAAGAGTTATATTGCAATGAGGTTGGACCAACATTGATTTATTGTGATAATAGTTCAACTATTAAACTCTCCAAGAATCCAGTGCTACATGGAAGAAGCAAACATGTAGATGTCAGGCTTCATTTTCTTCGTGACCTTACAAAAGAAAACGTGGTTGAGCTGGTGTATTGTCAGAGTCAAGAACAGGTCACAGATATATTAACCAAACCATTGAAGCTGGAAGCATTTGTGAAACTGCGAGGTTTGCTTGCAGTCTGTTCAATTTCCTTTGTAAACTGATTGCTTGAGTAGCATTCAGTTTAAGGGAAAGTGTTAGATATTTAGCCGTTGTTTTTGTTTTGCTTTGTTAAATAATCCCTATTTGTTAGGGACTTAGTTAGCATTTGATCTATTCCTTTGGAGAATCCCATAAGTCTTGGGCTGTTAGATGTGGGATATTATTTTCCTTGATTTTCTGTTCAGTTTGTTTCTGTAAGCCTATTTAAACTAGGTCTCTGATTTCATTCAATAAGAAGTCAACTTTTCACAAGTACTTTGCACTACAGTATTCAAAGCTTTGATATTTAACAATGCATATATATATATATATAGATAGAGAGAGAGAGAGAGAGAGAGAGAGAGAACCACAGTAACAACTTAACAATTTTAGCTTGACGTTTGAAAATGCTTACATACCAACCTATACATTCCCATTAAGCTGTATATATAAACAAAAAATTATACAGAGAGAGAGAGAGAGAGAGAGAGAGAGAGAGAGAGAGAAACACGGTAACAAATTAACAATTTTAGCTATACATTTGAAAAATGCTCACATACCCACCTATACATTCACATTCAGCTGTTTATGCAAATGAAAAATTATACATATATATATATATATATACATATAGAAAGAGAGAGTAACAAATTAACAATTTTAGCAAGACATTTGGAAAATGCTCACATACCCACCTATACACACACACGAAGCTGTATAAACGAGAAATTATACATATAGCGAGAGAGATAAAGAGAGTACCGATCTCGTTCCAGGGGTTGCTTGTGAGGCTGCTTCTGCATCTTCAATTTGAGAGAGATAGAGAGACAGTTAGGGTTTTGAAAAATGAGGGTATATTGAACAGAGTACAGGACAGTTTTAGAGAGAGAAAGTAGAGAGAGAGAGAGAGAGAGAGAGAGAGGATCTATACCGGAGGGTTGACGGCGATTTCGTCCGCGGCGTTTGGATCTGGCCATGTGTTCGACGAAATGCCGCAGAGAGAGAGAGGGGGGGAAGTTTGATAGTATGCTCGATGATCTGCTACTATTAATACTCTCTACTCAAACTTGATTTTCTCTTCATTTTCTTCTGAAATCTCTGATGATTTTCAGATTCAAAGAGAAATTCGGAGATTGAGAAATTTTCTTGTGTTTTCTTCTTCTTCGGAATCAGAAATTCAGAAACTGGTGCTTCAACAGAGCATGATCCGATTTGCTTCCCGCTCTATTTCATTTTGATTTGGTGTCCGCTTTTATTGTTTTTTTCTTTTTTCCTTTTTTTTTTTTTTTTTTTGCTTCTTCTTGTCTGTCAATCCATCTATCTATGTGGCTGTTTGGGAAGTGAGTTTTTATGTAGGTTTTTTTTAGTTATAGGATATTATTAGAGAAAAAAAATTTGTGTTTGAAAAGATAATTGAATTTTTTTGTAATTGGATGTGATGTCTGTAAGAGAAAAAGTGAAATAATTATGGAATTAGATGTGATATTTTGTTTGAATGTGTTTTTTTGATTTTGCAAAAAAATTGTCTTTTTATGAAAAAAAACCCAACATACAAACTTCCCAAACACCACCATATGTTGTATTTCGAAAATGGGTTTTTAGTGAAAAGTATTAAGTTTAAAATTATTAATTATTTTAGAAATAATAATTATTCTTTAATTTATAAATTTTAAATGGAAAAATAATAAAATATTCCATAATCTTCTTCATCATAATCTCTCACTAATTTTCAAAAAAATTAAAGATTGCGTTTGGTTGTGTTTTGTAAATGTGATTTGAGAGTATGAGTTATATTTTGAGTTTGTGTATTATAGAATTATGATTTGAGTGTAGAAAATTTGTTTGGTAAAGAGTTTTGAAAAATAGTTTTGGAAAAGAGGTTTGATTTGAGTGGGGAATTGTTGATGTGATATTTGATATGTGATACAAAAATTTATAACTCATAACTAAACATACAACTCAAAATTATTTTAAAGCATATAAAAAATTTAAAAAATTTCATTCCATATTTTTCACGATTATGTAAATCAATTGCAAAAAAAAAAAAATCTGGAATTCAGCAGGACATCCGGGTGGACGTCCCCGAGGACATCCGGGTGGACATCCGGGTGGTCTTCCGGGTGGACATCCTCAGGCCAAATTTTGACACAAAATGTGGCTGTGTATCAGAGTTCTCTACAGAGAGTGTAGAAAATTGATTTGAAAATCATAACCGAACATCATACTCCAACACACGCGTAGAAAATTGATTACAAATCACAACCAAACAGACCCCTTTCTCCTTACTCTTTCTCTTCCTTTCTCAAATTATTTCTCTGATAAATAACCTAATTACTAAAGCGGTTATATCATGCAAGAGAATATCACGCTATTTTTATTATTATTTTTTAAGATTATTAAAGGTTAGTCAATATTTAATTTTTTTTTCCTACTCATTACATTTTTATTTATCAACAATATTATTTCTCCATTCTTTTACCCCACATCATTTCTAATCTCTTTTTTTTTTTTTTTTGAGTATCTATAACAGGGGGTGTTTGGCAAGAAAAAATTTAGCTTGGTTTAGGTTAAAATTCACAAAGATAAAATAGGTTAAAATAGCTAATAAAATAAAATGTCACATCAAATTCATAGTCATTTCACTTTTTCTCTCACAAATATCATATCAAATTATAAAAAAATTCAATCATCTTCTCAAATACAAAAATTTTAGCCTACTAAAATAACCAAAAACTAAAATAACCTACTAAAATAATAACTTCCCAAACACCCACTATATCAATATACAAATGTAGTGAAGTCTCACAGACTTCCAAATCCTAATTCCTAATTTAAGGGTTGTTTGGGATGTTCTAAATAAGTACATTTTTTGACTTTTTAGACTAAAAAGTTGAGGAAGAAAATATAGTTGTTTGGGTTAACTTTTTGACTTTTTATGGAAAAATGTATATTAAAAAATTGTATAAATTAGTGTACAGAAAAAAATTAGGATTGAGAGTTGTGCAGCTGTACTTTTTGACTTTTTGTTAATAGTGATAATTTTTTTAACTTTTTGAGTAACTTTTTGACTTTTTAATTTTTTGACCACATGTCAAACTTGGCCTTACTGTAAATTCTAAAAATACAAAAAATTACGTGACACATGCTTGAAGTTAATTTATCAATTTACTAACATTTATCTTCCCTAAGTTTCTTTTAAAATAAGAACTCACAATTTTATATGTGATTTTGATTACACTCATCTCTATCTCCACAATTTTTACTAAAATTGAAACTCTTCAGAAACGTTCTATGCCTCTGTTTGGGAAGATGGGTCGGGTTAGGTTTAGAACTATTTTAGTCATAAAAAGATAAAATAAGTTTTTTAGCATAGTAAGACAAAATATCACATCTAACCTATAATTATTACATTTTTTCTCTCACAAAAAGTCAAAAAAACAAAAAAACACTTCACAAACGAGACTTTTTAGCCTTAGGCTAAAATAGTCAAAAAGTCAACCCGCTTCCCAAACGAACCTATGTAGGTGTTTGGGAAGTTACTATTTTAGTAGGGTATTTTAGTTTTTGATTATTTTAGTAGGCTAAAATTTGTGTGTTTGGAAATATGATTGGATTTCTTTATAATTGGATGTGATGTTTGTGAGAGAAAAAATAAAATGATTATGAGTTTGATGTAACATTTTGTTTTATTAGCTATTTTAACCTATTTTATCTTTTTGTGAATTTTAGCTTAAAAGAGGCTAAAATTTTTATTGTCAAACACCCCCATCCATCTCCATAACAAAAAATAAAACTAATAGATATATATATATATATATATTTAAAAATAAATTAAAAACCCCACACATTTATCCATATCCTCTAAAACCTATCATCTATTCCTTAATCCCTCTCCATACATAATTATACTACTACAAATAATCCCAGCAGTTCAGTGTTACAAATATCCATACATGCACTTCATCAACTCCTTATCAACGGCCATATGATTATCTCAACATGGTTGACGGTGACCACCACCCACCGCCCCGCCTCTCAAATCACTAGTCAAGACTCATGGAATGCATGTCTTGGTTTTTCTTTTTGTTTTGCTTTAATAATTTATTTTTTGTTCTAAACATTTGTGATTTTATATTTTGATTATAATGATTGCAGAGGATTGCACACTTTTTAAATGTATACAACTGATTACAAATTCAAATTTGTATGTACAAACACCTATATTTATATAGATGTGCACACTTGGAAGTTTGTTTTTTTTTTTTTTTTTTTTTTTTTTTTTTTTTTTTTTTTTCCTGAGAGCAGTGTTAGGGAAAAGATATGATTTCCCACAAATGAATCAATCAATGGGAATAAAAACTAATTTTTCCGCATTAGTTTTTATTCTCATTGATTGATTTACTCGTGGGAAATCATTTCTTTTCCCTAACAACTGGTATCAGAGCATACGGTTTATTTGAGTTTATTTATTTGTGTAAATCAATATAGGGGAATGTGAGTCGTATGTTTAGCTTCAATGGAAGCAATTGGGTAACTTGGAAAACTAAAATAAAGGACCTATTATTTTATAAAGATTTGTATGGACCTATTGAGGGTGATAGTAGCAAACCTAAGGGTATAAAAGATGATGAATAGAAGAGGTTTAATCAAAAAGCCGTTAGTGTTATCCGTCAATGGATTGATGACAATGTGTTTCATCATCTTACTACTGAAATTTCAACACATGATTTATGGAAAAAAATTAGAAGGTCTTTATGATAGAAAATCAGCCACAAATAAAGCCTTTTATGTTTTGAAAGTTGGTTAATTTAAAATATAAACATGGTTGCCCTATTCTAGAACATTTAAATGAAATAAAGAGTATTGTTAACTAAATTGCTTCTATGAAAATTGTTTTTGATGATGAGTTGCAGGTTTTAACACTACTTAGTTCTTTGCCCGAAAGTTGGGAAACTTTGATTATGACAATTAGTAATTTGGCGCCCGATGGAGTTGTCACAATGAGCCAAGTCACTAGTAGCTTGTTAAATGAAGAAACTAGAAGAAAATCAGCAGGTTCTTCTCATTCGGAGGCATTTGTTGTGAGAGGCCAAAGCAAAATAAGGGAGAGGAGTAAGACTCCTCATGGTTGTGATCAAAGCTATGACAAATGAAGAAATGGTTCTTTTCCAAAGAAAGACATTGAGTGCTATTACTGCCATGAAAAAGGGCACATGAAACAGGAATGCCAAAAGCTCAAGAACAAGGAGAAAAGGCATAACAAAAGTGTGGATAAAAAGCAAGAAGACACAATAGCGGTTACTACCGATGATCTCATGGTCGTTTGTGAAGATGATTGTATCAATTTTGTGAGCCAAAAGAGCAATTAGGTGATTGATTCTGGTGTTTCTTTTCATGTGACTTCTCGAGTTGATTTCTTCACTACATACACCAAAGGAAATTATGGTTCTGTTCGAATGAGTAATGAAGGTTTGTCCAAGATTATTGGCATGGGTGATGTTTGCTTAGAAACAAATTTGGGCTGCAAGTTGTTGCTTATAGATGTGAGGCGTGTTTCCGACATTCGCCTCAATTTGATCTTTACTGGGAAGCTAGATAATAAAAGCTTCAACAACAAATTTGGTGATGGAATATGGAAGCTCATAAAGGGTTCTTTGGTGGTGGCTAAGTGCAAGAAGACTCATACACTTTATTCGATGCAAGGAAAAACTTGTAAAGGTATTGTTAATGCACTTGAAGATGATACTTCTACCGAATTGTGACACAAGCGGCTTGGCCATATGAGTGAAAATGGGCTACAAATTTTGTTCAAGAAAGAGCTTCTACCCGGTTTGAAAGGTACACATCTTAAAACTTGTGTTCATTGTTTGGCGGGTAAACAACATAGAGTTTCTTTTCTTAAAAATGTTGCTTCTAAAAAAAAAAAAATCTTTTGGAGTCGATTCATTCAGATGTTTGTGGTTCTTTAAAAGTTAGAACACATAGTGGTGCATTTTATTTTGTTACTTTCATTAATGATTATTCAAGGAAAGTTTGGGCTTTTATACTAAAAACTAAAGATCAAGTTCTAGATGTATTTAAGCATTTTTAGGCCATGGTTGAAAGAGAAACAGGGCATAAATTGAAGTGTATCTGATCAGACAATGGTGGTGAATACATTGGACCATTTGATGAGTATTGTCGCAACCAAGGTATTTGGCACCAAAAGACAATTAAGAAGACTCCTCAACAAAATGGCATTGCCAAGAGGATGAACCGCACCATTGTGAAAAGAACAAGGTGTCTGCTTTTACATGCTAAATTGCCAAGATTCTTTTGGGGCGAGGCAATGAAGACAGCGGTTGACGTAATCAATTTGTCTCTTTCCTATCCTTTGAATGGTGATGTTCCTGAAAGAGTGTGGACCGGCAAAGATGTGTCTTATGAGTACTTGAGAGTATTTGGTTGTCGAGCCTTTGTTCACATTCCAAAGGATGAAAGGTCCAAGCTTGATAGTAAGTCAAGACAATGTATTTTTCTTGGCTATTGACGGGTCGTTTAACACACCAAAATTAAACACTAAACTATACCAAATTCCTTAGAATAATGATAAGTCCAGGTATTGATCTACAGGGACAATTGGGAAATTAAACTAATTTAATTGTTAAATTTCTAAATTAATTTTGATAAAAAGATTGATTATTCATAACCTAATAATAATTAAATTAAATAAACGAATAAACTAGCAATTATAAATAAAGATAAATTTATTGATTTGGGAAAAAACCTAGGGCAATGAGTTCATCACTAGTTATGTAAATAAGGTTTCAATTTGAAATCAATTATGCTACGGTTCGAACAGAATAATACTTCGCAACTACAAGTTCAAAACATTTATCAAGAAAATCATCACGTTCAATGTACAGGCACGAACCATCTCAAGTAGTACAAATCGTTCGCTCTAAATTAGGATAGCGACATGACTCATCCCTCATAGTATGATTCATCTCATACCTTGAATATGAAAGAATAGAAAACTATTGTATGGAAAATATTAACAATTACAGAAAGCCGAATACTTGAAGAAATAGTGGAAAATATATATATATATGAAACTACTAAAACACCATACAATTATTCAAACCTTTACATAATCAAAAACCAAAAAGAAAACCTAATTACATAGTTAGGGTTTCATCAAAACTCTAGAAAAGAAGAGCTTAGCCACTTATGGAGGAGTTGGAAGAGGTGGAAGAGATGGAACCCTCCATGAGAATTTGCTTTAAAGATTGAGAATTACCTTTTTCCAGACCCTAGCCTCCTCTTTCTCCTTCAAAATTTCAGAACCCTATTTCAACCTCTTTTCTGCCTTTTTATACCTCTACTATCTTTCAAACAGGTTTAAAACAGGGGCAAAATTTCTGAGGTGCTACCGCACGTGCCGAAAAAGTCAATGCACGTGCGGGAAGCACTTTTCTCCACAAGTCCTGCATTTTTGCTCATTTTATGCTCCCACTATGTACAACCTGATTGACATTAAACAAACATAAAATATATAGTTTGACAAGCAAGTAAAGTTAAGTGATCCTAATTAACAGCCTTAGTGTTGCACAATTTGGCCTTAATCAGCTATGGGCGTGATGAATTTGGTTATAGATTGTGGGATCTGGTCGACAAGAAAGTTATTTGAAGCCATGATGTTGTGTTTCTTGAAGATCAAACAGTTGAAGACTTTGGCAAAGGTGATCATCCATCTCTTTCATCTTCGGTGGATGATGAAAATGGGGGAGATGTATAGCCAACTATTGAAGATGTAGATGATGATACTAATCCTAATAAACTTGAGCCAGAAATTGAGGAAGAGCATCCAACTCAAGAACTGCCACCACAAACTTGAGTTGAGGAAATCTACAAGGGACCAACAACCTTCAAGAAAGTATCCTCTCAATGAATTTGTATTGATTTCTGATCAAGAAGAGCCTGAGAGCTACCAAGAAGCAATTGAGCATGCAAAGAAAGATGATTGGAAAAAGACCATGGAAGAGGAGATGAATTCCTTACTTGAAAATCACACTTATGATTTAGTGAAGTTGCCTAAAGGGAGGAAACTTCTGAAAAATAAGTGGGTTTTCAAATTGAAGAATGATGGCAAGAATATGAAGTACAAAGCACGTTTTGTTGTGAAAGGCTTGGGGCAAAAGAAAAGTATTGACTTTGATAAGATTTTCTCACCAGTTGTGAAGATGTCTTCTATTCGGATTGTACTTGACATGGCTGCAAGTATGAACCTTGAAGTTGAGCAACTTGATGTGAAGACTGTATTTCTTCATGGTGACCTTGAAGAAGAAATTTACATGGAGCAACCAGAAGGTTTTGTAGAGAAAGGGAAAGAGAAATTTGTTTGCAAATTGGAGAAAAGTTTATATGGCCTTAAGTAAGCCCCGCGACAATGGTACAAAAAATTTGACTCGTTCATGATGAATAATAGTTTTTCTAAAATCACTTCGGGCCATTATGTGTTTGTGAAAAAAATTTTGAATGGTAAATTTATTATTCTTTTACTTTATGTTGATGACATGTTAATTGTGGGTCAAGATTACACTATGATTAACATGTTGAAATTGGAGTTGAGTAAGTCTTTTGCTATGAAAGATTTAGGGTTGGCAAAGCAAATATTTGGTATGAAAATTGTTCGTGATCGCAAAAGGGGGCTTATTTGGTTGTCTCAAGAAAGCTACATTGAGAAAGTTCCTGAGAGGTTCAACATGGATAAGCCAAAGTCGGTTGCTTGTTCACTTGTGGGTCACTTCAAGCTTAGTTCAAATCAATGTCCTTCAAGTGAGAAAGACAAAGGAAGAGATGCAGAAAATTCCTTATGCTTTAACGGTTGGTTCTTTGATGTACGCCAAGGTTTTTACAATGTCGGATATTGCTCACGCCGTTGGTGTGGTGAGTCATTTTCTCTCTAATCAGGGTAAAGAACATTGGGCAGCTGTAAAATGGATTCTAAGGTATCTTCGAGAGACTTCGAAGGTCTGTTTGTGTTTTGGGGGTGGTAAGCCAATGCTTGATGGGTTCACAAATTCTGACATGGCCAGTGATGTTGATTCTAGGAAATCTACTTCAGGGTATTTGATGACTTTTGCAGGGGGGAGTTGTGGCATGGAAATCTAAATTACAAAAATGTGTTGCTCTCCCAACTACCAAAGCTGAATTTATTGTAATTACGAAAGCTTGCAAAGAAGAGTTATGGTTGAACAAATTTTTGCAAGAGTTGGGTTTGAAGCAAAAAATGTATGTACTTTATTGTGATAGTCAAAGTGTTATTCATTTGAGTAAAAATTCTACTTTTCATTCGAGATCAAAACACATTGATGTGAAATATCATTGGATTCATGATGTGTTAGATTGAAATTGTTACAACTCGAAAAGTTTACACATATGATAATATTTCAAATATGTTGATGTGGGAGCCGAATATTAGGGGATGTAAAGAGGCCAAATATACACTTAGATAATCAGGATATATTATATTTGGCCCCGTCTTGTACGATCCAAAAGTCGAACATCCTAATCGGCTATAGAACCAGTTCAGGAAAGAACCGAGTGGGAATTGGTTTACGACAGAAGTAGCCGAATGAAAAATCACACGGTGGATTAAAAGTGGGCCTAACCCTGAGGCCCAAAAGCGAATATAAATAGAGGAACATCAGCCAAACAAAGGTATGTGAGAGATAACCCCAAGAAACTTGAGACATAAGCAAACATGAGACGTAAGCAAACATGAGACGTATACTAACTTGTCCATTGGAGTGCTAATTCCGGCACTCCCGACCAGAGTGTTAATCCCTTTACTAACTTGTCCATTGGAGTGCTAATTCCGGAACTCCCGACCAGAGTGTTAATCCCTTTTCAGGTGACAATCAGAGGAACAGGAACATCCTTCAGGATCCAAGAGTATTTCCAAACCACTCTTCCACAATTGGCGCTGTCTGTGGGAATACTCAAATACATCCATGGCGAGCATAACGGAAGATCCTCCAATAATCGCTGACGAAACTACACCAAGAGACGACCTCACACCAAGCAACATGCTAGGACCGGAGATTATCGCCGTGCGACGTGCCTTGAACTTTGACTCAGTAGCTCAGACATCACCCTCAACTTCAATGCATGAGACAATGCAGACGATTATGGATCAGAGAAAGCAAAATGAACAGCGGTTGGAGAACGTGCTGGCTGAGAATGAGCGCATATGCCAAGATTTGGCCTTGGAGGTGGTGAAGTCCCAAGAAGCCGCATGCCAAGACCGGGGTTGACCTTCGGGAAAGAAGGATGGTCGCCAACGTCGACTTCAGAAATGTAATAGTCACCATCCTCGGAGCCCAGAAAAAAAGGGCGCGTTGATGTATCCAGCTCATCTGAGGGAAGTCCATATGTACGACATAGACGAAGGAAAAATGATGATTCGGATGAGGAAGATAAGCATGACCCATTCATGCGACGAATTGCCAAGGCTGTGATACCCAAGAAGTTCAAGGCACCGTCGTTCACCCTTTATGACGGAAAATCAAACCTCACTGATCACATTTATCATTACAACCAAGCGATGACACTCCATGCTGACGACGAAGCCCTCATGTGTCGGATATTTCCAAGTAGTCTGGAACCACTGGCCGTGAGGTGGTACTATAAATTGGAGCCGGCATCAATTAAGAGCTTCCACCAACTCCAAAAGTCATTCAGGGCAAGATTCATCACCAATGAGGTCCAGCCGAAGCAAGCCGACTCTCTCTGGGCCATGCAAATTAAACCGGAAAAAACTCTTTGTAAATACTTAGCCCACTATTGGGAATGCTTTAATCTGGTTGATGATGCTTACAATGATTCCATGGCCATCACCGCCTTTAAGATGGGATTGCATCCTGATAGCCCCCTCCGCAGTTCATCGACCAAGTGTCCCCCCAAAACCGTCTAGGCATTAATGAAGCAGGTTGAAGAATACTGCAAAGTGGAAGATGATGCCCTTCGAGTCAAGGCTGGACGTAAAGCCGTTGAGACGGCCACGACGAAGTTGTTCAGTCGATTAGCTCCATGCCTCCAAGAAGCCTCGAACGGCGGAATCAACCTAAATGAGACAAAAGGCATGATTCACGTCGATCAACCGACCAATGTTCACAACGAGCTAATGAACAATACCAAGTGGATAACAGGTGCACAAGGCATCCGGGCAAGAAATACACGGAGCTGACAAAGCCGATCAATAAGATTCTGTCGAAAATACAACACCTTCCATTTTTCAAGTGGTTGCCTGAGATGACGAGACCCCCCGATGCGAGAAGACAAGATAAATGATGTGAGTATCATAAAGACCATGGTCACGACACCAATAGTTGTTTTTCTTTAAGAGATCACCTGGAAGAATTGGTGCAAGACGGCCGTCTTATGTAATACGTTCGAAAGAACAATTCAACAAATATAGTAGCTCTACGGCTAGAGTCACCCCCTCTTGGTGTAATCCATATGATATACAGCTTGCCGGCACTAGCAGAGGTGCACACAATTTAGTTGTCATCTAGCACACATAGCTCGATGACGCCAGCGAAACGGCCACACGGCACTGGAAGAATTAGTTTCGATGACAGTGATTTAGTTAGAGTGACCCACCCCCACACTGATCCCCTCGTTATCGAGCTACGTGTAAACAGATTCACCATCGAGCGTATCCTCATTGACCAGGGCAGCACTTTAGAGATAATGTATTAGAAAACTTTTGTCAAACTTGGTTTACCGATTCGGACCTATCTCTGGCTGATTATCCGTTATTCGGCTTCAATGCTAACTTGGAGTACCCTTTGGGCAAGATCACACTACCCCGTATGGGCCGGAACCAGATCAGTAGACATAGAGTTTCTGGTTGTTAAGCTCCCTTTGCCGTATAATTTGATCATGGGCAGAACTTGGTTACATATGATACAAGCCGTGCCAAGCACTTACCACCAACTGCTCTGTTTTCTAATTGAATACAGTATTGAACAGATTTGCGGCTCTTAGCAGTCGGCGCAGGCATGCTATCTTCTAGCTACAAAGAGACCGAGGAAACTGGAAGTGCATTCAATTGAGATACCGGATAGAGAGAGTCTCAAAGACATTGGGAGGATCCCAAGTGACAAAGCAACCGAAGCCCTGCATCGAGTCGAAATTGATGGAAATCCTGACAAGTTCTTTATGATCGGTGCTTCCTTGGATAACATCGAAAGGCAAGAATTGACAACTTTCTTACTCAGCAATATTCATGTGTTTGCATGGACTCCATACGAAATGCCAGGAGTAGATCTATCAGTGGCCCAACACTGCTTGAACGTTGATCCAAAATGTAAGCCAATTGTTCAAATAAGCCGGCGGTCAGCTGCGGAGCATACTTCGGATGTCGTTGAAGAAATAGATAGGTTACTTAACACCGGGGGCTGTCCGTGAAGTAACTTATCCTACATGGTTGTCTAATACTGTGGTCGTGAAGAAGAAGAATGGCTATTGGCTCGTCTGTGTGGATTTTACAGACTTGAACAAAGCTTATCCCAAGGACTGTTTTCCCCTGCCCAGAATAGACCAACTTGTAGACATAACGGCACATCATCAACGTATGAGCTTCTTGGATGCCTACAGAGGCTATCATCAAATTGCCATGCATCCGAAAGATCAAGAAAAAACCGCATTCCTCACCCCAAGAGGAACCTATTGCTACAAGGTCATGCCTTTTAGGCTGAAGAATGCGGGGGCAACTTATCAATGACTAGTGACTTCCATGTTCAAGGAACAGCTCGGCCGTACCATGGAAGTATACATCGACGATATGGTGGTCAAATCCAAGGAAAAGCACTCCCATTTAGCCGATTTGTCAGAAACATTCGGCATTCTTCGAAAGTACAAGATGAAATTGAACGCTTCTAAGTGTGCATTCAGCATTGGCTCCAGCAAATTCCTTGGCTACATCATTAACCACCGCGGAATCGAAGCCAATCCAAGGTAGATCACGGCAATTCTAGAGCTTGGATTCCTTCGGTTAGTCAAAGAGGTTCAGAAGCTAATGGGGATGGCTGCCGCGCTCAACAGATTTATCAGCTGTTCCACAGATCGCTGCCGACAATTCTTCCACACACTTCAGCAAGGTAGAGCATTTGATTGGACTCCCGAGTGCTAGGCCGCTTTGGACGGCTTGAAATCTTACCTCCGATCTGCTTCACTCTTGGCAACACCTGCAGCCGGCGATCTATGCATTTTGTATCTGGCAGTATCCAACTAGGCCGTCAGCGCCGTATTGTTGAAGGAAGAACTAGGGGAGCAGTGACCAGTTTACTATGTGAGCAAAGCTATAGTCGACACTGAGACACCTTACCTTCCACTAGAAAAGCTTATCCTTGCTCTCATCATGGCTGCAAGAAAACTGATGCACTACTTTCAGGGACATACCATTGCGGTGCCAACAAAATATCCCCTCCAGTCAGCGCTCCGCAATGCAAAGGCGTTTGGGCGCCTCTCGAAATAGGCTATTGAACTCGGCCAGTATGATATCCAGTTCCTACCTAGAATTTCCATCAAAGGGCAAGTGCTCGCCGACTTTGTTGCCGAGTTCACAGGATCCCTGGCCGACTTTAAGTCTGATCAAGTGCAAACTATGCCCGACTGGAGAATGTATGTTAGCGACGTTTGGTAGATGTATTGTGATGGATTATCTAACCAGCGTGGCAGTGGGGCTGGCGTAGTAATCATGATCCTTGAAGGGGCAATAATCAAACAGGCCGTCAAATTGGGATTCGATGCATCAAATAATGAGGCCGAATATGAAGCACTGTTAACCGGCTTACGAAATGCTCTTCACCTCGATGCGCGGCGTCTGCTTGTTTTCTGTGACTCAAAGCTAGTAATCAACCAGTTGAAAGGGAAATATGCAGCCAAAAATGACCGCATGGCAGCCTATATGAAAACGGCGAATTCTTTGCTCACAAAATTTGATCACCACGAACTGAATCAAATAACCCGGGATCAGAACACGCATACAGACGCCCTGGCTTGCCTAGCCTCTGCTATCAACTCAGAAATTAAGCGGACAATTGAAGTAGGGTTTGTCCCCGAACCAAGCATTGCCTCTTCAGAACCAGTTCAGGTCAACGTTATCGAACCCAGTCCGAGTTGGATGGACCCTATCGCTGCATTCCTATCGTCAAAGTGGCTCCCGATGGATAAGAAAGAAGCACACAAACTCCGAAACAAAGCCCCCCGATACTATTTGGATCTGCAGGGGAAGCTCTACAAAAAATCTCTTTCCGGGCCGTACTTAGAGTGTGTCCACCCGGATAAAGTCGAGGAACTTTTATCTGAAATACGTGAAGGCAGTTGTGGAGCCCATTCGAGCGGACATTCTCTGGCTCACCACGCTGTATTGTAGGGGTATTATTGGCAGACCATGCAAACCAGCACCGAGTGTTATGTCAAGAAATATGGTTAGTGCCAGAAGTTCTCCCCTTTAACTCACTTGCCGGCCGAGGAGTTAAATTCAATCACTAGCCCTTGGTCGTTTGCTCAATAGGGCCTTGATATCGTTGGACCGTTGCCATGGGCCCTGGCCAACAAGTGATTCCTAATTGTTGCGGCAGATTATTTCACAAAATGGGTCGAAGCGGAGGCACTAACACATATTCAAGATTCCGACGTTAAGCGTTTTGTATGGAAAAACATCATAACAAGATTCGGCACACCACGAGCACTTGTTTTTTACAACGGTACCCAGTTTGATTGTGGTGTGTATCGAGAATTATGCGACACTTATGGTGTCTAGCCCTACTTTTCCTCGCCGGCTTACCCTCAAAGCAATGCTCAAGCGGAAGCCACCAACAAGGTTATTTTGGACGGCATCAAGAAAAGGTTGGAGAAAGCTAAAGGCAGATGGATAGAAGAGTTGCCCAGTGTGTTGTGGGCTCATTGCACTACTCCGAGGCGATCCACTAGGGAAACGCCACTTGCTCTATGCTTCGGAACCCAGGCAATCATCCCCCTGCAGATCGGCCTCCTAACCTTGAAATCTAAAGTTTTTGATATGGGCCGAAATGACATGATGTTGGCCTTGGACTTGACTCTGATTGAAGAACGTCGAGACCGTGCCCTTGCATCCATGGCACGGTACCAGCAACAGCTCGCTAAGTCATATAATCAACGTGTTCAGCTGCGTCATTATACACCAGGAGAATTGGTTCTCAAGAAAGTGCTTCCCGCTGCTAGGAATCCGGCTGACAAAAAATTGGGTCCTAACTGGGACAGCCCCTATCAGATTGATTCAATTACAGGGACAGGGGCGTATCGACTCAAAGACATGGATGGAAGAAGCCTGCCGCGCCCGTGGAACTCCACACACTTACGCAAATTCTATCATTAACTTGTACGGCACAACAGCTTGTTTTGATTTTACGCCGTGTGCATCTTCTTCTCTTTTTTTTCAATATAATGTTCTTTTACTCATTGAGTTCTGGTTGTGTGAATAAGCCTTCGAATTTGGAGTACCTAGAGTGAATGACGTTCGGGCCGAATAAGCCCCCGAATTTGGAGCGCCCTTCGTGGAAATCACGATTGGCCACAAAAAGCCACTGAATTCGGAGCGCCCAGCGTGAATGACGTTCGAGCTGAATAAGCCTCCGAATTCGGAGCGCCCTTTTGCGAATGACGTTTGGGCTAATACAAATAAACCTCCGAATTCGGAGCACCCTTCATGGAAATCACGATTGGCCACAAAAAGCCTCTGAATTTGGAGCGCCCAGTGTTAATGATGTTCGGACCGAATAAGCCTCCGAATTCGGAGCGCCTAGCGTGAATGATGTTCTGGCCGAATAAGTCTCTGAATTCGGAGCGCTTAGTGTGAATGCCGTTTGGACCGAATAAGTCTCCGAATTCAGAGCGCCCTTTCGCGAATGACATTTGGGCCAACGCAAAAAAGCCTCCGAATTCGGAGCGCCGATCGTGAAAAACACGGTTGGGCCGAATAAGTCTCCAAATTTGAAGCGCCCAGCATTAATGGCGTTTGGGCCAACGCAAATAAGCCTCCAAATTCGGAGCGCCCCTTCGCGAATATCCTCACAAAGAAGCCTCCGAATTCGGAGCGGCTTTCGTGATTGACACGTTTGAGCCGAATAAGCCTCCGAATCCGAAGCTCCTTTCATGGATATTGTGATCAAAATAAAGTAGTAGACAACTTAATCTGCAAGCATTGCTCGAAATGACATATTGACATCCACAATGATAAGTTTTATTCAATAGATCATAAGTGCATGCTTTACAATAAAAAAATAAAATAAAAAAAACATCAAAATTATTCGGCACCTCCTTCGTCGTCAGTCTTCTCAGCTTCGTAAGCCTCGAACGAAAAAGTATAGCTCTGATATAAGGGTGATTCCAGATCAACGCTCGCGGCTTGGAGGGCCTTGGTCCATCCATGCTTAAATCCACGATTCTCGCATCGACAGACATCATCGACTAGTTTTTCCTTAGTCTTATCTATTCTGATTTTTCGGCCGTCATGAAAGCCTTTTTCATAGGACCTAGCCTTCGCCGATTCAATTGCGAACATGCTGGCCGTTTCTCGATCGGCGATCACGTGATCCAAAATTCAGCGATTTACTCGCTCCGCGACAATCGGATTCACTTGACTCGCCGAGTGAGTCTCAGAGGCGTTAGTTCTTTTCAGCTCATTTTCAGCATTTTCCGCGTGGGCTAGCAAGCTCTGAATGCGAGCATCCTTTTGCTCTATCTTTCTTCGTGCAGCACGCAGACGCATGCCGATTTCGTAGGAGGTGTATAGACCCTTTACCGCTCCATGAACGCCCTTCCGGAAAACTTCGTAATCAGCCTGGCCGACCATGGACTGCTGAACTTTTGGTAGAAAAATCTATCGCTCAAACTCAATTGCTACATTTGGGTCGCGGATGATGGAATCCGCCTCCGTCATCGGTTTGTTCCCAACAAACACCTAAAAGCTCAACGGGCGCAGTGTCTGTCACGACCCAAACCCGGCCCTATGGGTTTAGCACCGTAACCGGCCAGTAATCCGAGATTACCGAAGGCCTACTTAACAGTAATACAGTAAAACAGAGTACAGGGCCTGGCGGAAGCCAATACAGTAATGAAACAATGTCCAATGAGCTGTGACAGTCTGTATGCCAAAAGATTTTTCATACATATTTACAGAACAGTACATATACATACATGTCATTCAGTGAAATAGGGACTTAATCCCCAATCAACAGTACGGTAAACATTCAGTCTATACAATCCATTCGGTTATTACAAACAGTACGACAGTGCAAAAAGGGGAAACACTAAAACACCCCTAAGCCTTAGCATCATAGGCTCGGAACCTCGCAGTGAGGCACATTGGTTGGCTTGACAAAACTGGAGTTTACTCCGACGCTTCTAGCTTTGATCCGGTGCCTGTACACCTACATATATATATGAGCAGTGAGCTAAAGCCCAGTAAATAACACAAAGCGTAAAGAGGTTTAGAATGAATGTCCTTACAGTAATGAAAATAGTTCAATTCAATCAGTATATCAGTTGTTCAGTACAGTAAACAGTCATATGTGGTACATCCATTAGCATAACGGTAATAGTAGGTCTGTAAGACCGAACAGTAATGATGGCCATCAGTCAGTAAACAGTAGTGGTTCCCCGAGGGAACCGACAGAGATCTCTGTAACAGTAACAGTAAACAGTAGGTGCTAAGGATGCCACAGTACAGTTCAGAAATAAAGGACATACATTCATTCAGTAACAATATCCGTTCAGTAAGCAGTTCAGTATTCAGAAGATGAACATTTTGAACATATCTTTACACAATTGTTACTCACAGAGTTCTGGGCTACAGTAGGCTAGAGCGTCTCCCTGGAATGCCAACCCTATACAGTTAACAGAGTGAACACACACTAAGTTTCACAGTTGGGAAAGATAAACATTAACTCCCTATAATACCTCGGTGTGTTCTACATCTATATCCTCATTAAGATGTCTAAAACTAGGCCTAAGAATGCCTAGGATGGAATGAGGATGCAAAGATGCACTTAGAAAACATTTTCAGAAATTCCAGTGAAACAGGGTTCCGCTCGAGCGCAGGTTTCCCCGCTCGAGCGGACAAGCAAACAAAGTTACCCGCTCGAGCGTCAACTTCCCCGCTCGAGCGTGTCACTCAATACTCCGCTCGAGCGTACATTTCTCCGCTCGAGCAGACTGATGAACAGTGCAAAGTACTGGATGCTCGATTTTCCCGCTCGAGCGCTACTTCTCCCGCTCGAGCGAACTGAGTACTGCAGTGAAAAATACTGGGAGCTTGATTTTCCCGCTCGAGCGGCACTTCCCCCGCTCGAGCGGACAACTAAAATCTGGAAATTCCAGATTTGTGTTCTAAGTTCAAAACTCGAATTTGGTCCTCCCAATTCGATCCTCTTGGGCCCATTTTCTGGAAAACTCTTTTAAACACATAGAATAACATGTTTCAAAGCTCAATTTAAGAAATCAAAGCCCAAGGGTGTTTAATTCAAGCTCAATTTCAAACCAATTTCATGAACATGCATGAACATGCAACATGCATGAATTCAAACCATTTCAAGACTTCAAAACATGCTCTAATGAGCCAATTGTTTCACAAACAAGATGAAATCATGGCCTACACTCAAAACATGGACATGCATGTGACAATTTGCTATGAACTCAACTCAAAATCTAACAATACTTACATGCATGCATGAATTATGCTCTATTTCAACATGCTAGAACTAATTCATGGCTCAACTCTACAATGAAGCATGAATCATGCAAGAATTAGCTTAAACACAACATTAAGAAGGTAAAATCCTTACCTAAGTCTTGAATTAGAGGTATGGAGGCTTAATTAGCAATCTACACTTCAATTCCTCAAGGTTTCAACCCAAACTCACAAGAACAAGTCTCTCTCTCTCTCACTCTCTTCCTTGGTCGGTTGAGCTCTCAAATGTGGCTGAAGAAATGTTTTGTGCAAGGCAAGGTTGAATCTCTCAAAGTATGGCATAGTGGCCCACTAATAGGGTAGAAATGTAAATAAGGCAACATTTGTATTTTAGCTCATTTTAATCTAATTTAATCATACCTAATTAGTTTTCAGATAATTATGCCATAAAATCACATAAATTATGATGATTATGAAACATCAGTCGGTTTCCGGTTCGGCCGCCGATAAGGCCTTCAATTAGCAGTTTAAACATAAAACATGAACAGATAAATATTCAATCAAACAGATAGAATATGCAATACAATAGATATACTCCATCAATTCAGGTTCAATTTCCGTCAGTCAGTTCAGTATTTTATTCAGTCCAGTTATCAGTCATTATCAGACTCAGTTAACAGTAATCAGTGGTTATCGGTAAGCAGTGATGAGGGTTGTTACAGTGTCACATTGGGTTCACCTCTCGAACGAGGGGAGTTACCTCGTTGCTACTTTTCCCTTTGGGGTGACCTACTTCGGTGACGTGGGGATTGGCGTTTCTCACGCTCCCTCGACGTCCTACTCACTGTGCGTGTAGGCTCGCCACCCCGATTCATCTCTGCGTCCAGCTCTGCGAGTGTCCTACTTTCCCCCCTACTATTGAAGAATAGTCTTCTTGTCATCCACAGTCGTCCACACTTCTTTTTGGAATAGAATGCAGCAATGGCACCTTTGCGCACGTAGCCCCTGCACCATTTATTGATTACGGGGGTTGCACTCCCGAGGCGATCTCATCAATGCTCGCATTCCATGAGCCACTAATATTCGGCGTTCTAGTTCATTCCTTAACCGGGGCAGGGGCAGATTCATTAATCCTAGCGGCTAAGGATTCACCAATCTAATTGGCCAAATCTCAGGGCCTTGCGCCGAGTGGATCATGTGCCCTAGCCATTCCATGAGCCACCGATATTTAGCGTTCCAGGTCATTCCTTAACTGGGGCAGGGGCAGATTTGTTAATCTTAGCAGCTAAGGATTCGCTAACCTAATCGGCCAAATCTCAGGGCCTTGCGCCGATTGGATCATGTGCCCCAGCCATTCCATGAGCCACCGATATTCGGCGTTCCAGTTCATTCCTTAACTGGGACAGGGGCATATTCGTTAATCTTAGCGGCTAAGGATTCACTAACCTAATCGGCCAAATCTCAGGGCCTTGTGTTGATTGGATCATGTGCCCCAGCTATTGAGGATTTATTTTGGAATTAGAAATTGAAAGCCTAAATGGCTCAAGATAGTACACATGGTGAATTGAATTATTTAATTTCGAGTATCGGACCGTATGGGAGTTTAATTAAATATTTGATTCGGATTTATAAAATTGAGATTTGATTAATTGGGTCCGAATTGGAGTTAATTAAGTTATACAAATTCAGAATTAAGATTATTATGAATTTAATCCGTTTATGAGGTGTTCAGTTGATTATGTAATTTTTTGATGGAGATTTTCGGTTCGATCTAAAATTGAAGGCCTTAATGATGTGAGAAACCAAGATTGAGGATGAGAATAAGTTTAATTTAATATTTGGAGCCTTTTGAGAGTTTGATTAAAAATCTGATTCAGAATGATAAATTTTAATATAATTAATTAGGCTCTAAAGGAAGCCAAATTAGACAAATTAAATTATGTGGAATTTATGATTAGTTGTAATTATTTTAATTATGTGTTGGTTAAGATTTATTAAGATTAAGTGTTATTTAATTAAGCTAATCTTAGTCATAAATTAAATTAAGGAAGAATCTAGAATTGTGAGTGTGTGTAGGTGCGCAGAGAAACATGTGTGGGTGTGCTGAGAAATCTAATTGTGTGTATACATGTTTAAGAGATGTGTTGGAAGCTTGAAACAAGTGCACGTGTCTAGTGAATTGTGCTGGAGCCTTGAGCTCATTTGGGGCTTGTACTTATAAATAAAATAATAAAATAATAAAATAAAAGATGACGAATGAAGTCATAGGAGCCTTGATTCTGCTGGAAACAAATTAGAGAAAGAAAGTGAGAGAGCACGGCTGAGAGACCAAAAGGAAGAAAAAAAAAAGGGGGGAAGGAGAAAGGCTTGTGGGTTATGAAAACTCAAGCTAAAAATTATGAAAAATTCATCATGAGATAAGGAATTTCATTCTTTTTGGTATTGTTTAATTAATTTAGACAAAAATTGATTTAAGATGAATTTTGAGGGAATTAAAAATTGTCACGCCCCATGCTCCGTGATAACGCCGCATACTTATTTAAGTGAGCATGCAAGGCTAAGAGTCCAACACATAACTAATAATGTAAAATACTCAAATTAAATCCTTAAGTATCATAATGCTAAAATTCATAAAAATAGATAATTCTTATCATATGAAATTGTCCACCATTAACAAAATAATAAACCAAGTACTAAAATCATAGTCCTACTCTCGGTACTCCCACAAGTAAAAACCCCGCGCAGCTCTACTTCTCAGAATCTGAAAATAAATAAATAAAATAAGGGTAAGGTAGACAGCCTAGTGAATAACCAACCATCACTGCTAGCTGGATCAAGTATACAAAAAAATAAATAAATAAATCGATAACCAATAAATATAATTTTTTGCTACAATTCAATAAATGAATAATTATTTGTAAGATGGTTTCATAGCTAAAAATAAATAATGTACAATAAATTTTAAATGAAAAGCCAACAAGATAATTCAAAGTAATTCGTTGTTCAAATCGATGGTTGGATATTCAGATGGTTCAATGATTTGATTCACAAAACCCAAGTCTTGGTGACTGCGATCATTTAGCCCGTGACAAGATCCAGAACCACACATAGGCCGGTGGTAAAGCCCCAAAAGAAACTAGTTTTTGTGCCAATAAATAACCTCCATTGGCTAGGGTCCAAATCATAGTCAGACTAGAGTGATATTCAAAATTCAAACAATATACAAATTTTAAATAAAATATTCGATATTTTCAAAATAAATGTTTAGTACAATTTTCAGAATAGATCCACAAAATATTCAAATAATTTTCATAATAATATTCGATATTGTTTTATACTTGACCCATATTTTATTTTAAGATAACATGAAGGCTATAAATAAATACTTATAATTTTAAACGATTCAATAGGAATAAAAATGTACCAACAGTGATAGATGATTACTTACCTCAAACAGCTAAAATAATATTTCCCAAGCTAATCTCAAATTACCAAGATCCACCTCAATCTCACAAACCTAATAAAATATTGCACCACATAAACAATTATTATTTGCACACATCCTTCTCTTCTTGTAGCAACAATAGAATAAATTTATCCAATTGTCTATTAGGAACCCCCACAATTCAGCATCAAAACAAAGCCATCACGGCTTCTGAAATTCTCAACCTATATTATCCTATTGTTGTTCACATACATGTATAAATTTGTAATTGCTTGTAGCCAATCTTATATCCTACAAACACACCACTGTTAAACTTAACCCATCACATATCAATCTCAAAATATGAACCACCCAAACGGAATGCAAAATACACTCTAAAATTGAGCAAAATCGAGACCCCCACCATAGATTACATCAATATATTTATTTAATCATATATGCCTACAAAATCATCTATTGATATATTAACACTAAAATTATAGATAAGAATACAATCAAATAAATCTTACCTAAGTAATGAATAAAGCAAAACCACCACTCTATGAATCCTCCCTCTTCAATTTTTTTCTTTTTTTTTTTTTTTTTTTTTTTAAAAAAACTTTTCCAAACCCTTGGTGCCTTCACCTTTAACTTTTCCAATCCCTTGCTGCCTTTAACTTCACCTTCCGCAGCATCCACGCGGCTCCGTTTTCTTTCTCCTTTTTTTTTTCTTTTGTTTTTCTTCTTTTACATAAAAGGTTATTAACCTAATTCCTTAAAATTACTAAATTACCCATATAAATTAATTTAATTACTACTTTATCCAAAAATAATTCTACATATAACTTGGCTTTTACAAATAAAGCTTTGTAGATCAATTATAAATTGTTAAAATTTGGGTTTGTATGTAAAAATCAAGTTAGGACCAAGAACATGAATTATGATTTCTTAAATTTGTTAAACCAATTTCATATAAATAGAAGAAGTTAGCAAGATGATGAATAAATTGAGTTATGTTCAATTTATGGAAATTAATTTAGAGATTAATTATTTTGAGTTTAATTTTTGTAATCTTGCATGAGATTAAGTTCCATTGTTACATGCATGAGGGAATTCTATGAGTATTTGAATTTATATTTATGAACATCAAGTTTATCGAAATTTAGAATTAATCCTAATATTAGATTAAGTTTTGATTTTATAATTAGATTTTTAATCCATGCATGTAATGTAATTTAAGATTTTATTTAAATTAAACATATTTTGGAACATCTATGATTATGAATTAAGTTGAGGTCGCAAATTAAGTTGAGTTTAAGATTATGGAAATTAGTTAGAAAATTTATAAGAATATAAAATTAGCAATTTTGATGTCAATTTCATACATGTAAATGATTTTATAAGAGTTTATGACCTTAATTTCATGTTTTGAAGGAGAATAGAAAGTGCTTGAAATCAATTTTATGTAACTGAAAATAAAATGAGAAATTGGAGCCATGTTCAATTTGATGGAGATTAATTTAGAGATTAATCACTTTGGGTTTGAAATTTGGCTTGATATGGAGAAAATGAGTTAAAACTAAATTTGGACAATTGGAGCATGATTTGGAATAAATGATTTCTAATTGAGAGTGTTTACTAAATTATACAATGGTTCTCCATATTTATGTACCAAAAATACATGTTTTGAGGCTTTGAATATCTAATCTGAACTTCAATTACAATTCTGGAAATTCCAGAATTCACACTGTCCGCTCAAGCGAGAAAAGTCCTCGCTCGAGCGATGAAAATTGAGCTCCCAGAAGTTTTCAGAATTTTACAGTCCACTCGAGCGACCAAAGTGGGCGCTCGAGCGAAGACCCCTATTTTCAGCATATTTTGAAAAATTGCATTTAGTTCACATTTTTATTCTCATCTCTTTCCAAAGCATTCTAGACATGATTTATGGCTCAATAAAAATTAATAAGCTAACAAACAACATTAATTAGTTGATTAAAAGAATAAGTCATTAACTTAGTAGTACTTGATTAAGAAGCCAAGTAAGAATTGGTTTATTCAGAAAAGAATGATTTAGTAATGAAAGGGTATGTGAAATAAGAATCCGATTTATTTGAATAAAGGAAGAATACACGTAGTAGAATCTCGGACTACTTAGACAGAAAAAGACAAGAAAAGTCAAGCTTGATCAATGAATTGATATTGTGTTTCGATGTGTATATGTTATGGGTTTGTGTAGGTCATGCGCTATCGTTCGCCTGATCTATCTGAATTTTCTGCATTATCTGCTCTGCTAGTGGAGCCATCTGTGAGTAACAATGTTGTAAAGCTATGTTAAATTATAATTATTTTCTGAATGATTAACTGTACTGTTTTCTGAAATGATATTGTTTACTGAATGAATGTTTGTCCTATTTTATGAACTGTACTTGTGGCATCTATAGCAACTGACTGCTACTGTTACTACTACTACTACTGTTACAGAGATCTCTGTCAGTTCCTATCCTTGGAACTACTGTTACTGTATTGATGGCCATCAACTGACTGTTCGGGTCTATTAAAACCTACTGTATTATTCTGCTATTGGATGTACCACGTATGACTGCTAATGATCTCTAAATGACTGATATGACATGAAATATGAGACATTGATTGAATAACTGATCTACAGATGCAATTGACTGTTTCAATTACTAAGAGGACATTCATTCTTACCCCTTTACACATTCGTTATTCACTGGGCTTTACCTCACGGTTTATTATATATATGTAGATGGTCAAGCACCAGAGCAAAGTTAGCGGCGTCCGGAGCAAAGTTAGCGGCGTCAACCTAATTTCGTTTTGTCAAACCAACCCTACTGTGTCTCACGACGAGGTTCCAAACCATTATTGTCAAGGCTTTGTTTTGGGGTGGTCTAAACCCATATCTTTTGAATGAATGCCATATGGAGTCAAGTGAATGTTTTATAAGTTGTTTTGGCTTTGGGATTTAATTCCCCAACATGTCTTTATTTTGTACTTAGACGTGTTCTGGACTTCAGTACTTTCATATATATTGAATATGGACTTGGACTTATGTCTGTATATATATATAAGTTGTTTGTGCATTTAAGTCCTCACAGCTCTTTGGACATTATGTTTTGATATTTACAGGCTTCCGCCGGCCTCTCCTGTTGTATAATTGTTATTACTGTTAAGCAGGCCTTTGGTAATCACGAATTACTGGCTAGTTACGATGCTAAACCCTTAGGGGCGGGTTTGGGTCGTGACAATTCCTTAACTAGGGCATGGGCAAATTCGTTAATCTATGCGGCTAAGGATTCGCCAATCTAATCGACCAAATCTCAGGGCCTTGATCTGATTGGATCATGTGCCCCAGCCATTCCATGAGCCACCATTAACTGGGGCAAGGACATGTTCATGAATTCAGTCGGCTAAATTAAAAGACGGCTAAATTGCTAAGTTGCCAAGTTACGCAGTTATCTAATCGGCAACTATTTGGTGAGATGTTTAATTCACTCATCTCATCATCCTACATCCTATTGGATCGATAGCTAGCATGCACAATAGACAATAGTCATTTTACCCAAAGTAGTGAAAAGCAAAAATCTTTATTAAATAACAAAGATTGACTACAAATAACAGTAAAAAGTAGAGGAAATTTTCATTAATAAATTGAGTACAGATAGTGATCATTTTATACATGAAAATTACTTTAAACTAATAGAAATATACTAACAAAAATTTACAAGAACCATGCATGGGAGATGCCTAACAAAAATAAAGATGTCCCCCTAGTCAATCTTCGGGGTCAGACTCCAGTGGCTCAACGTCCACCTGCTCGTATGGAATTGGCTGGGCCAATGTCACATTAGCGGCAGTGGGGGCTTTGAGCCAGCCATGTTTGAAGCCCCGATTCTCGAATTTGGGGACTTCCTCCACATAGTTCTCCAAGGTGGCATCCTTCCCAGCTTGGAACGCTTTGGAAATCTCAAAGTCGGTTACTTCCTTCGCCTTCTTCGATTCTTCCAAGTCGGCTCCCAGCTTGGCAATCACCTCCTTGGCCAACTTGAACGCTGTCTTCGCTCGCGTTTGCCCTCTCCTTGGCAGCCAATCTGAGCTAGTCAAAACTTTTTGCCTTTTTCTGCCTTGGCATCAGCTCTTGCGCGCTCATCAGCTGCTCTCACCACCTCGGACTCAGCTCTTTGAGAGGCCTCCATGGCCTTGCCCTTCTCATTTTCAATTTCGACTTTCAAAAAGCCGATCTGCTCAATAGCATCATGCTAGCGGCGGCCGATCTCGGCTATCCTACCCACCGTTTACAAAACAAGGAGTTAGAATTTAAAAGTCAAAGTAATAAATAATATACGCTTATATGCACATAGACGGAAAGCTAAAAATAAGGTTATGTCATGTACTAATAGGGCTGATTGAGCGGCTAATGCTATTGACAGTAGATCTAGCTCCACACGAAGAGGTCGCCTTGTTAACCGACAAGGAAATTGAGGAAGCCATACTCAAGGCCATTGCCGAATCTTTCAAAGCCGACGCGTCGGACGCAATTGGCACGTTTTTTATCCTTGGTTGGACGATGAACGACACGACTGAGTTTGACTCCCCCAAACGCGGCCGTTTGTCGGTGAGTGATTCCTCAGGGTCGGCTTCGCTCTCGGCGAGACGCTTCTCCCCCCTCTAATCGGCCTCCTAACTCAACCCTTCAACTATCTACTCCATCTCGGCCATCTTAATTTGAGCCGTTTCTTTCCACGATAATAGGCAGAGAAGACTTAGTCGCCGCAGTAGGTTCAGAACAGATGGTCTCGGCCCTAATCCGGGCGGCCATCCGTTTAGCGTTTTTCCTCATTGCCAGCTGCGTAAGCGACTCCCCCGCTATGCTCTCCAGGATACGAGCCAGGGAGATCTCCTAAATCAGTAAAAATGTCTTCAAAGGAGACGTCCCCTCGACCTGACGTGGATGGAGGGTTGAATGGACTAAGGCCGGCTTCTTGAAAAGTCAAATTTAGAGCTTCGTCAACTTCTTCGGCTTCCAAAGCGGACTGACTCGGCGACTTCCTCGACTACTGGTTCTTCGGCCTGCTCCGAATTAGAAGCCTCCAAACCAATCTGCCTAAGGCTTTTGAAGCGAGGGAAGATAAGGGCCGTGAGCTGCTGTTCGCCCCATGGAATCGGAATGTTTTCCATGGTCGAAAATATTGTGTAAGTCAGCTCGTACCTCAGAAGTATATGGGCCGCCCTCCCTTACTTCTGGAGGTTTGGACGGCCAAAGAACTAGAGTGCGGTTTTGATTTCCGTAAGCACAGCGTCGTTGGCCGAAACTAGAACTTTCTTCAAAGCGTTGTCTGCACAAATAAAACGATAAGTACATGGAAATAAAGCCGAGTAAATATAAAGTAGATAAATGTAAAGGAACTATACGGCAACTTGGTTCGCCTCTCTGTCTAGGTACAGGATCTAGGCGATCTTCGCCTTCGCAGAATTCCTAGTTACCTCGGACAACGACCATGACATCATCAACTCGGTTGCCAGAGCTGGCAAGCATAGCCACCAAGTGATGGTCGGTGTCCTTAGCCTTGAGAAAATAGCGCCCCTGCCGGCCAGAAGATTTGGCCAAAGCATAATAATGCCGAATAGCAAGTATGCCAAGATTGATCCTAAGTTGTCGGTTCAACTCTATAATCCCCATTATGATTCAGAAAAAATTTACATTAGGTTGAGAGGGGATTAGACCCCAATGGCGAATGACGGCCCTAAGAAATGGGTGGAGGGGGAAACGGATTCTGCCCTCAGCAATTGATAGGAAAGGAAAGATGATTGTACTTTCATCAGTCCTCTCCATATCAAGGGTGCTGTCTATCACGAGTAACAGATGGACATCGTCGGGGATGGAAAAATGGCGTCGAAAACCGGAAATTCGATCCGTAGAAAAGAGGTCTTTTAAATGTTTTGCCATCCTAGCCAGTCTAAGGAGTATGATAAACTAAAAACAAACAAGGAAATGGGATTTGAAAAGAATGAGAAGAGAACTTACAAGGAGCAAAAGAGACAATGAGAAACAGAAGGAGGTTGCAGAGGTCGCGAAATGGAGGAGATATACCGAAAGGCAGACCAGGAGCTTTGAGTATTCAAAAAACATGCATTCGAAGGGACAACAAAGTTTAAAATTATAATAAATGAAGGAAGCATACGACGGGGCGGGAAATTGTAATGATGACCAGAAAGCGTGTGCGTTCTGACACTAGCGTTGGAATGAGGTTAACTGCCGAATTTCCATTTTGACTTTTTCAACTTCGAAACCAAACACACCAACTAACTGGTGTTAGTGGCGTGTTTAGGGGGCAATTGTGGGAGCCGAATATTAGGGAATGCAAAGAGGCCGAATATACACTTAGGGTGTGTTTGGTAACGTTTACATTTTCAGTTTATATTTACAAAAATTTTATAAACTGGTTTTTGTTTATTTTTTGTTTATTTTTAGAAAAACATAAACTACAAACGCGTTTGATGATTGACAAAATGTTTAAAAAAAATTTAAAATATAAAAAAGAGTGAGAAGTGGCAAGTGGCGGCGGAAGACGGTGGTAGAAAGTGGTGACGGTGGGTGGTCGGTAGCTGGTGGTGGTGGGTGGGTGGGTGGGTGACGGTGGCGGGTGGTGAGTGGTAAGTGGTAGCGAGTGGTGGTGGTGGTGGTGGCGGGTGGTGGGTGGTGGTGGCAGGTAGGTGGCGGATGGCGGGTAATGGTGGGTGGTGGCGGGTGGGTGGTGGTGGTGGGTAGGTGGCGGGTGGTGGGTGGTAGCGAGTGGGTGGTGGTGGTGGTGGTGGTGGTGGCGACGGGTGGTGGGTGGTGATGGCAGGTGGGTGGCGGATAGCAAGTGGTGGCGGGTGGTGGTGGCAGGTGGGTGGCGGATGGCGGATGGCGGGTGGTGGTCGGTGGTAGCAGGTAGGTGGCGGGTGGTGGTGGTGGGTGGGTGGGTGGGTGGGTGACTGTGGCGGGTGGTAGGTGGTAGCGAGTGGGTGGTGGTGGTGGTGGTGGGTGGTGGGTGGTGGTGGCAGGTGGGTGGTGGGTGATGGTGGTGGTGGTGGTGGTGGGTGGTAGGTGGTAGCGGCGAGTGGGTGGCAGGTGACTGGTGGTGGTAGGTGGTTGGTGGTGAGTGGTGGTGGCAAGTAGGTGGCGGGTGGTGGGTGGTGGCGGGTGGATGGCAAGTGGGGTGGTGGGTGGTGGTGGTGGTGGTGGTGGCGAGTGGGTGGCAGGTGGGTAGTGTTGGCGGGTGGCGGGTGGCGGGTGGTGGTGGTAGGTGGGTGGTGAGTGGTGGTGGCAGGTGGTGGTGGGGGGTGGGTGGTGGCGGAAGACAGTGGTGGAAAATGGTGGCGGGTGGTGGCTAGTGTCGGGTGGTAAAAAAAAAAAAACTCAAAACTCAAAACTCAAAATGGAAACACATTTTTTGTGTTTTCATTTTTTGGCCAAATTTATAAACTGAGACCACTGATTTATAAATCAAAAATTTTACCAAACAAGTTTTTATTTGAGTTTTTAAAATTTTTGTAAATATAAATAGAAAACTGAAAACGTAAGTGTTACCAAACGGCACCTTAGATAATCAGGATATATATTATATTCGGCCTTGTCTTGTATCATCCAGAAGCCAAACATCCTAATTGACTATAGAACTAGTTCAGGGAGGAGCCTAGTGGGAATTGGTTTACGACAGAAGTAGCCGAATGAACAATCACATGGTGGATAAAAAGTGGGCCCGACCCTGAGACCCAAAAGCGAATATAAATAGAGGAACATCAGCCAAACAAAAGTATGTGAGAGATAACCCCAAGAAACTTGAGACATAAGCAAACGTGAGATGTATACTAACTTGTCCATCGGAGTGCTAATTCCGGCGCCCTCAACCAAAGTGTTAATTCTTTTTTAGGTGACAATCAGAGGAACAGGAACGTCCTTCAGGATCCAAGAGTATTTCCAAACCACTTTTCCACAGTTGACTAAGACTTTGTCGAGGGACAAACATCTGAAGTGTCAAACTTTGGCGGGTATGGTTGATGTCTCCACCCAAGTCGGTAGGGGGAGAATTGTTGGGTATACCTCCTTAGTGGAGTATGGATCCAATTGGTTTATTAAAAATATTTAATTCAGTTTGGTATTGGTTATAATATATTGTTAATATATTATATCTAACTTTTGGATGCCCAATCAATATTTTATAATCAATTTGATAACAGCTAGGGTTTTGATACAAAGCCCAAGATTTAACAATATATATAAATGTTGTCTTTGTTTTTTCCGGAGGATATAGCGGCTGCTACATTATATTCGGTGGGTTTCTTAGTTTGTGCGGCAATAGATATATTGCTTTGGTGTAATAGTTCAAGTTATGGGTTTATTGTATAACCTTGCTGTGTAGGTGGTTATTGGATCAAAGTTAATTCGGTGGAATTCAATTCAGTGAAGCAATTTTGATTCAGACTTGTGGTCTTCTTCAACTTTGGTTTCGAAGACTTTTATTCATCTATTTGGTAAGGTCTTTCCTCTTGATTATTTGTGATTATTTGGAATTCACCTAAGGGTGGTTTGTGAGACCATTCGTGTCTTGTTTGTAATCATTTGGAAACTCTTTGGTTGATAGTGGAATCGGATTTCGATCTCGTGGACATACCTCACATTAAGGGAACCATGTAAAATTCTTGTGTCGTTGTTGATTTAATTTTTCCGCATTAGTTTTTATTCCCGGCATTTGAAGTCAAATTGTCAATCTATGCACATCTTTTTTTTCTTTTTTCTTTTGGTTTATTTTTGGCTTCAAAATGTCCAAATTGAATTAATTTACCAAGAATTGAGTCTCCTCTATGATCTATGCCGTCATGGATTATCATTCTACAGTTGTAAAATTTACATAATTGTGGTGATGTATTTTGTGAATGATAGCACGTGACTAAGGTGATGCCAAAGTGTCAGCCGAGGTGCCACGTGGCTTAGTCATTCGCCGAGGTGATCTCAACTAGGTCGAGGTTATCTGCAGAGATATCAGAATTCGAGATGAGCGGATAAGGGACAAGGGTCCTAGAACAGGGGAGGATCTCAGTTTGGATAAAAATAAGGCTCAAGAAGAGTTTATCTCAATCTAGATGAGGGTCCAGGATGAGCATGGAGCTTGAGTCCATTGAAATGAGGTTTCTAATGGGATCAGGTCACTACTGGTTATAAAAGCAAGGTACCCTCGTGGGTCTGAGGTAAGTTCTTTTTGGTGAGTTTAAGCACAATTTGCTATCTTTGAGAGATATTGATTACTGACTTGATCGTCGGGGTGCTCCCAGTGGACGAACCACCGCCGGATTCTCATCTTCTTGTGCAGGTTGTTGGGCTTAATCTATTCTATAGGTGCTCTTCAGCTGAGTTCTCTGTTTGGTTGTGTGGTCAAAAATCAACGCCTATAATTTGGCGCCGTTTGTGGGAACATAAAGAGAATATATGGCCAACAACAGGCAGGGAGAAAAGATTGGAGACGACATCCCTAGTGGGAGTGGTAAACATGCCAAACTTAACGTTGAAGAAGAAAATCGTAATGAGGAAACACAAGATCTGAATCCTAGGAAGAAAGATGTCAGCAAAAAAGGGCATGCCTTGAAGAAATCAGGATGAAATGAGTATTACAACGAAAGCAACCTCCAGGTATAGAAAGATAGATGCCTAAGGAGGGACGGCGAGATGAAAAGAATGGCAAACAAGTTGGCAGACCTACAATCAGTTGTCAACTTCATGATGTAGAACAACATAATGCAACCACCATACCCATTACAGGATACGCCGATATCAGCAGCTAAGACTGACGCCCAAAAAAGAGGGCAAAAAGCAATCCCAATAGTCTCTCAGCACGACAAGGAGAAGGAACGTTCACATCGGCGTTCACGGGATATCGGGTGAGTAGAGTCAGTGAAAGGTGAGTTGCAGAGGACGCCTCGTACCAAGGGAACCTATGTCAAAGAACATTGGCATGTCCAGGGGAAGGGGCTTTGCTTTGATATAGTAAATGAAGAAAAGTCCAAGAGGACACACCATGACGCTGGAAGTAGAGCACCAAAAAGGCTGAAATTTGTTGATAGCTGAGCTCCCGATCGAACGAAGGAGGACCTGAGTGACTACTTCCAGAGGAAGTGACTCAATGCCAAGGTCACATCCCCGTCAAACCAAGAACGCTGTTCTCAGTGGAGTTGGATAGGTTTGAGGCCCCGAAGAGGTTTCATATGCCGAGGTTCTAGGTTTATGACGGTAAGTCTGATCCGAACTTTCATGTCGGCTTATATTTGAATTCAATGGCTTTGTATAGTGGGAACGAGCAGCTGTTGTGTAAGATGTTCCCTTTATCCTTTGGGGAAATTGCATCGGATTGGTTCCACAAGTTGCCTAAAGGAACTGTGAAGAGTTGGGAAGGCCTAGTCGAGATGTTTGTGGCCAGGTTTGTAACAAATAAGTTATATCCACTAAGGATAGACTCCTTGCTGGCTTTGAACATTAGCGAGGGTGAAAGCCTTAGAGCTTATACCAAACAGTATTACGAGGTGTTCAACCAAATACTGGCCTGGAAGATAAATGCTCACTTCAAAAGTCACTTGTAAAAACTCTACCAAAGAGTATAGACAAGCTCATGGCACGAATTGAGAAATATGCCAGAGCGGAAGAAGACGCACGGAGCAAAAGCACCAAAGCAGGAGAAAAGAAACGGCTCGCTGAAGCAAGGCCGAGGTAACACTGATTTTAACAGGCAAGAGACAAGCTTAAGGGCTCCACAGACAGTCACTACTATGTTCCAGATCCCGGTTTACAAAGTTCTAGAAAGAATCAAGAACCAGCCATATTATAGAGCATCGGAGAAAATCCCTGGCGAGTTTATGGGAAGGAGCCTTGGGAAGCACTGTACGTACCATAATGAGGATGGGCACTTAACTCAGGGGTGTAGGGCTCTGAAGACGCACTTGGAGGATTTGGTCAAACAGGATAATCTGAGAGACCTAGTAGATAAGGCCAGAACAAGAGAAGAGCAGGCAAGGCTGCCCCAGGCACTGGTAGCACCATCTCTACCACTGCTACCACAGTAAGCAGATGGACCTCGGGTGATCAATGTGATTCACTCGAAGGTTAATGAGAATGAGGTGCGTGGGGAGACTCAGAGAGTGAGGCACCTGCAGCATGTGTATCAAGTCTAGCAAAAGAAGCCTAGGACCAATGAGTATCAAGGGCCAATGGTCTCTTTTACCGAGGCAGACCTAAATATGGTGCAACATCCACACAATGATGCCTTGGTGATAATGCTGAAGATTGGGGAGTGCCAGGTAAGGTGCATATGATCAAGGCAGTTCTTATGACATCATGTATGTTAGAAGTTACAAGGAACTTGGCCTTCACCCAGATGATCTGGAACAGTCCAACAGCCTGATGGTTAGGTTCAATGGAACGCTGACATGGCCTTTGGGAGCCACGAATTTGGAAGTGCAGCCTGGCATGAAGAAGGTAAGCATGGAGTTCATAGTAATTAACACCCCCTCCCCTTATAATGTTATCTTGGGTAGACTGTGGTGGCATGCAATGAGGGCAACTCAATTGAATATGGAATTAAGGAGGTCAGAGGGGATCAGGTATAGGCAAAAAATTGCTCCATGGCAGCAATGAAGTCCACCTATAATGTGCGAGATGTAGAGACAATGAAAATTGAAGATGAAGACATGGAAGTCCTAGATAATGTCGGCAAAGAGCCAGCCGATAAGAGTAAGGAGGCTTTGAAGAAAATTCTGGTTTAAGAAGGTGACGAAGAGCTGTGGACACCCCATTTTTGATCGCCTACAAGGCTCGAGCACTTTACTCGGAACACTCGATTATGAAAGTGGTATTATGCGTGGTTCGAGGTCTCAACGAAAGAGTCTTGTTCGAGCTTCGAAACAACCCCAAACCTTCCATGTTCTCATTGATCATACCTAAGAAATCCATTTTTACACCTTGTGCCACCATATGTTGAGGCTGAAACAGAAAAATAGGGGAATTCATTAAGGCCCGGCTATGCCTCATTGAGGGCTGGCCGTGGCTATTGAGGGTTGGCCGGGCTTCAATAGCGAGAAACACTAGTCTGGGTGGGAGGCCGCCAGCTGTCCATTTTTGAAGATATTTATCACCTTTTGTGCCCAAATTCTATAAATACGACCATATACCTCTATTTTGGGGTTTGAACAATTGAGAGAAAGCCTACACACATAGAGAGAACTCCTTCTTTCTGTTTCTTCCATTGCAAGCTACTTTTAAGTTAACCTACACCATACATAACCTTGACTCATCATCTTAGAGCCTTGGTTAACCCTTGAGAAGCATAATTCAAGCTTGAGAGTGTGTCAAGAGTGAGTTTGATCACCAACCAAAGCTTATTCCATTTTGAGAGGTATAAGCTTGTAACTTTTGTTCTTATTTTTGCTTACTTCATTTCTACCTATTTCTTGTATTCTTGGGCTGTTTTGCATCCATTTTAAGTGTTGGAACTTAGGTTTGGATAAGCTACCAAAGGTGGTAAGGTTAACACCCTTACTTGCACCTATTTTTATAGCTCAACCCTTGGTTCCTTTACACTCTTTTTCTTTAATTTTTGAATTGATTTTCAGAGTTAAACTAAGGCCAAAAAACATGGTTTGAAGTCTTGTAATTGGAGGGATTGGCCACCCCTCCTTGTTTTTGTTTACATAGCTTTAGTGTCTTTGCCTTTTGTTTAGCTTTTTTTTAAGTTCTTTTCTTGCGTTTTCAGCCACTGTTTTTGGCTTATTAAAGACTGTTTTAGGGCTTTCCTAATCTATTTAATTGATTCAAGCTTCGATTAGTTCATTTGTTGTAGCATTGGTCTTTGTACATAGCTCGTATTATGTTGTTCTTAGCTTTTCTTTGTCTAATTTTCATGTTAATGACCTCATTTTAAGAATCAACTTGCCACTCCTTTCTTTCATTTGAGAATTGTTTCAATCGGTTGATGGTTATTCAACACATGAACTAGAGATTCACGCTTAATGGCTTAATCTCTACGGAGATTCATTGTCAACGGCATGATCTCTCTTTCATGTCGAGAATTACTTCCCGTTTGACGCTTCTCTCCTTTTAGAGGACTTAATCATCATTTCGGACAAATGGACTAAAGAATGGAAATGACTAAAAGAATTAGTTTAAAAGCAACCAACACACATAAAGAAAATGAGTCATCTTACTTATGCGTGGCCGGATGTTATGCCAAGTTTATCGAATCAAGAGTGGTCATACGCTAATTCATGGCATTTTAATGATTCTTGAAGCGTCTCTACTTCTTTTTTTTGAGTTCATTCCATGATAAAAAGGGAGGAGTGGTCATATTCATTGCATTCATTGATTTTTGTCTATAATTGTATCCGAAATCATCAAGCAATCAATTTGCTCATTGATTGTTTTGGAAACAATTCTAACCTTCTCTCAAGGTTTTTCCATGGCAGAGAAGGAAGGAAGGGACAAATAGAGCTTGAACAACTCTGTCTGCACTGTTTTCACTTCAGAACACAAAACAGAGTTTTGCACAAAATTGAGGCACGACTGACCTTCTTTAGGCCTGGCTGGGCTTCATTGAGGGCCGGTCGGTCCGCAATGTTTGGTCAGCAGTGTATTTTTTCAAAAAATAAATGGTAGTGGCTAAGGTGAAATAGAGCAAGCCTGGGGCAGACAGAGCTGTTCTCGAACATTGTGCATGCATGCAATCCTTGCGCTTCCTCGCTTACATTATGGTCGTTGTTGTAATTAATTAATTTAATATTGCTTATTGTAATTAGTCTCATTAATTATTAAGTGTTGTAATTATTATTATTGTCTTTTTGTAATTGTTGTAGTTAATTAGTTTAAAAAGCGAGTTTGTTTATCTTAGTTATTCTTGTTATAATAGCATAGTTAGCTAGTTAATTAGCCTCATTTATTTATTCATTCGGTTTTGTAATAATTAGTTTAATTCGGACTTTCGAACTTTGATTCGCACCCTCTTGCACGAGGGCAATGTTGTAATAAGTTGTATGTCTTCCAACGCCACGTCTTTCTCCCTTTTACTTACTCGCGTACAATGGTTAGTATAGGGTATCACGTTTCATTAGCATTCTTATGCTTTGCATCCATTATCTTGTATGCATCCAAGGTTCAGCTCATCATGCTAACCCAATATCAAATTGTTCAAACTCATTACTTGAATACGTGCTTTATCGTATGTCTTGGATGAAATCATATGCCATGCTCATAGCCGAGCCTATAAAAATACATAATGTGTGCGTTGCATTAGTCATATTGCATAAAGTTAGGAACATGCATATTTTTCTAACTCTTACCCCCTGTTTTGGCTCGGAGTACTAGGTGAGTTTTTATGTCTTAGTATCTTGCATCGGATGTTTGTGTTGCCATATCCAAAGCATGAATACCATAAGGCCAATTGCTTAAATAATATAATTGTTTGAATACCTGTGGATGAAGGCTAGTTGCTTGAATTGGGATGGCTTGATTAATGTCCATTTTAGCCCACTTTTTCAAGTGGTAAAATCACAAAACAATTTCGAAACAAAACATGAAATCAAGTGTTCCAATTCTTGCAAACTAGTCTATACCTTGTGTGCGCATCACATAGTAAAATAACTAATAAATCAGAATAAGAGCATATAATGTAAATAAGAAACACATCCTGATTAGTAGAGGCTGATCTTTGATCGGACGAGGGGGGTGCTCAATTCAGGACCTTCCCTTCTCGTACCTAAGTTCCTGAGCCGAGACACTTTGGTGATGACGAACTAATGGCCTTTGGCAAGAGTCTCGGGTTTCCTAAGTTTTCCAAAAATATTTAGGTGGCAACTCTGTAATCTGGCAAAGCAGTCCATTTTTGACATTTGCTTCAAACATTGATTTTTCAAAAAGAATTGCCAAATTTGGACTCTTTTTGTGTTTTCATTATTTCACATTGCACTTGTGAAATCAGATTCAGAACCAACAGTGGAGTCCGAATTGTAGGGCTATTCGTCTTCCGAAAGGAGCACAAAAAGTCGGGCTACAAGAACGCTTCTTTCTTCTCGGCTCAGGTTTAGCTAAAGAGGAAGAAAAGGAGTTGGAAGCTTTCTTATGAGCAAACATAGAAGTGTTTGTATGGACACCTTATGAGATGCCAGACATTGACCCCGAGGTCACCTACCATAGGCTCAATATAGACAGGTTGGCAAAACCGATCATCTAAAGAGCAAGAAGGCCAACATTGATTCATGTGGAGGTAGTAGAGGAGGAAGTGGACAAGCTGTTGGAAGCCAAGGCCATTTGGGAGGTGAACTACCCAACCTGGCTGTCCAACACAGTAGTTGTGAAAAAGAAAAAGGGCAAATGGAGGGTCTGTGTAAACTTCACCAGCCTGAATAAAGCCTGCCCCAAGGACAGTTTCCCATTATCCAAAATTGATCAGTTAGTAGATGCCACTTCAGGGCATGGACGGATAAGTTTCCTGGATGCATACAGAGGCTACCACCAGATAGCTATGTATGCCTCAGATAAAGAGAAGACGGCATTCATCACCTCAAAAGGACTCTATTATTACAGAGTGATGCTTTTCGGGTTGAAGAATGTGGGAGCAACCTATCAGCAGTTGGCGACTAAGATGTTCAAACACCTAATTGGAAAGACAGTAGAAGTATACATCGATGACATGGTCGCGAAGACCAAAGAGCCTGGGAACCACCTAGTCGACTTACAAGCAGTTTTTGATATCCTGAAAGCATATTGACTTCAGCTCAATGTCTCTAAATGTGCATTTGGAGTCGGATTCGGTAAGTTTTGGGGGTACTTGGTCACCAGAAGGAGCATCAAGGTAAGCCCAGATCAGATCAAGGCTATACTTGATTTAGAGAGCCTAACGTCAGCCAAGCAGGTTCAGATTTTGACCGACAGGGCAGCAGCCCTGAACTAATTTATCAGCTGAAGTTCTAATAAATGTAAACCATTTTTTAGTTTGTTAAAGTAGGCCACAGATTTTTTGTGGACGGAAGAGTGCAAAGTCGCCTTAGCCGACTTGAAAAGGCATCTGACAACAGCTCTAGTTCTGTCAAATCCAGTACCTGGAGAAGAATTGCTCGTATACTTGGCAGTTTCAGACCACGCAGTAAGTGCAGTGGTAGTTCGAGAAGATGAGGGAGAACAGAAGGCGGTTAACTATGTGAGTAAAACCCTAGCAAGTGCAGAAACCAGTGTGGAGATCTGACAGGAAGGATAGCCAGATCGGCAGTGGTGTTGGGCCAATACGATTTGGAATTCAGGCCAAGAACAGCAATCAATGACCAAGTTCTGGCCGAGTTCACCCTCGGTGCCATACCATGTCGGGCTCCGGTGAACCGCTACTTAGGGTGTCCAAGGGAGTAGGAAGAAACCTAACTAGGGCCCAAAAACTCTACTCTAGCAAAACAGAAGAAAGAAGAGAAACCAAAGCCCTGCGACATCTACATAGGCGACTCCTTCCGCTTGTTTGTTAATGGAAGTTCAAACCGTCAAGGAGCAGGGCCAGGAGTATTGTTAGTATCGCCAGATGGGCGAATAATAGAGCAGTTTATTCGTTTAGGGTTCAAGGCTTCAAACAATGAAGCAGAGTATGAGGCACTAATTGTAAGGTTGAAGTTAGCAGCAACAATGGAAGCCGATGAGGTGGCAGTCTTCTACGACTCCCAACTTATTGTGAATCAGGCAATGAGCGAGTATGTAGCCCGAGATGAATGAATGATAGCCTATGTTAAAGAGGTTGTCAGACTACTAGCATTATTCCAGGATTGCCGGCTACAGCAGGTTAACCAAGATGATAATAGTCATGTCGATGCCTTAGCTAACCTGGCTAGTGCAATGAAATCAGGGGAGGCAGGGACAATAATGGTTGATTATTTGTCAGGCTCAAGTGTAGAACCACTAATCACAGAGTATGAAGTAATGTGTATGGAGATGGGTCCAAGTTGGATGGATATAATAGTAATGTTCCTGAGGGATGGCAAGCTGCCGGATGACCGAAAAGAGGCGCATAAGACCAGATTAAAGTCAGCAAGGTTCTGCTTGTCAGCAAAAGGCCATCTCTACAGAAGATCCTTCACTAAGCCCCTTCTAAGATATGTGCATCCATCCCAGGTTGAGGATTTCTTGTATGAAATACATGAAGATGTATATAAAAGCCATGCAGGGGGCAAATCATTTGCCCATAAAGCCATATCCCAGGGGTACTGGTGGCCCTACATGCAGAAGGATGCTGAAGTCTATATCAAGACATGTGAGAAGTGTCAAAGGTTTGCACCTTTGATACATCAGCCAGCAGCAGATCTGAACCTAGTGTCCAGTCCTTGGCCGTTTACTCAGTGGGGCATAGACCTAGTGGGACAATTGCCCAAGGCAACTGGACAGAGAAAGTTCCTGCTAGTGGCGACTGACTATTTTACGAAGTGGATAGAGGCAGAACCCTTGGCCAAAATCTGAGATATTAATGTGAAGAATTTCATTTGGAAGAACATGATCACCAGGTTTAGGATTCCGAGAGCTATTGTCGTAGACAATGGCACCTAATTTGATAGTAAATTGATCAAGAGCTTTTGTGCCAAGTACAAAATTAATAACTATTACTCTACTCCAAGTTTCCCTCAGAGTAATGGTCAAGCAAAAGCATCCAACAAGACCATCTTGGATGGGATCAAGAAGAGGCTGGAAGTAGCAAAGGGAAAATGGGTGGAAGAGTTGCCCAATGTACTCTGGGCACATCGGACTACACCGAGGAGATCAACTAGGGAGTCTCCTTTTGCCATGGCTTATGGCACTGAAGCAGTTTTTCTGTTGGAAGTCGGTATCCCTGGAATCAGAACCCAGGGAGTGGAAGATAGGACCAACGAGGCATTCTTGCCTCGAGATCTGGATCTTTTGGAAGAAAGAAGAGAAAGAGCAACAATTCGGCTGGGGGCATACCAGTAGCAGCTAGCTAGGGCTTACAACAAGAAGGTCAACCCAAGGGAATTCAAGGTTGGAGACCTCGTCCTAAGGAAAGTTGTCGGCAATAAGAAAGATCCCAGGGAGGGCAAGCTTGGACCAAACTGGGAGGGACCTCATAGAATTATCTCTATTACCAGTAATGGAGCATATCGACTAGAAGACAGTGATGGCAAGGAGTTGCTATGACTCTAGAACACTTGCAATTTGAAATTTTTCTTTCATTAGCTTTTTGAGATTTATGTAATTAGCTGAAGCTTTAATAAAACACTAGCTCGGTTTTGTTTTCATTACTATTGATATTTGTGCGATAGGACCGAAGTAGTCTTATGATGATGTTTTTGATTGAAACATGACGAATAACTTAGACTTATCATATGGTAGAGTTGAATTATACCTACCATATGATAGAGTTGAACTAAGTTGGCGATATTTCCGATTGAAACATGACGAATAACTTAGACTTATCATATGGTAGAGTTGAATTATACTTGCCATATGATAGAGTTGAACTAAGTTGGCGATGTTTCTGAATACAACATGGCGAATAACTTAGACTTGCTACGACGACAGAGTTAAACTAAGTTTGATCTAGATAGATTAATAGAGAAACTGAGATAGAAACCTCGGCTAATTTTCGTTTGAAACAGACCTCAGCAAGAATTGGCGTTGCATGCTTCATGTGAACATAAGTGGTACTTAGGTTCACATTAGGCGACAGGAAGTGGGAATGGAATAAAAGCATAACACTTGTGAAATTTTCTGAAATTTCAAGTTGAAGTTTATGAATAAACACTTGAGAAATTCGATAGATGGAATTATCCGAGATAAGTTAATCCGAAATGGGAGTACTATTTTATACCCGAAGTATAATTGACCGAGATACCCAGCCAAGGTGCTGGACATGGAAGGGTGAGGTCTTGCTAGAAGACAGCAAGTACAAGTGAAGGAAGAACACTTGTAAAAATGTTTGAATAAAATATTTTTAAGTGTTGTTTGGCCAAGATCACAGTAAAGGTGAACTCCGAGGTAATCTGGTCCTAGGTAACTGACCAAGGATGGATCCGAGGTAATCCTTGTCCAAGGTGTTCTAAGCCGAAGTAATCACTCAAAGAAAGTTGTGGAAATGCAAAAATATTCTAAGTATGGAAGCATACAAAGACAGTGAAAATTTAAAGAAACAAGCACACATTCAGTACTTAGAAAAAAAAGAAGGCATTCATTTAAAGGAAACTTGTTCTAGAACAAAAAGGCACTTCGGCTTGGCATAAGAGATTACTTGTCCAAGTTACAATTGAAACAGAAAAGTTTAGAGGAAAGAAAAGATCCTAAGTGCTGGAGACATTGGCATTTATATCAGATTGCTTAAACTCGGCTATTGGTATTGTGTCGACCTTGATTGGCAGTAAGGTTTCCTTCTCTGCTGCTATCTGGGCTTCAATTTCGAGTAACGTATCATCGAGGCTTTTCTCAGTTGTATGGACTTCGGTCTTAGATGTCGTCTTTTTAGAAGAGGCGCTTTTGGAGACCTCGTCCTCATCATCTTGAGTCAAGTCCAGGACTTGCTCATTCAGAGTGGAGGACTTGGCCCCAGCAGCAACCTCCCCCTCTTCATCAGCACCATCAACCTCGACGTCCTTTTCCTCGGCTTCATCCTCAGAGTTCTTTGAAGGAGGAGGGAAGGGCACACTAAGCTAGTTGATATCTCTGAGTGGGGAGTCCATGGGGACAGACAACTTGTTGAACGCTGCCATTCAGCTGAGATAATAACATCGGTTGTAAGCCAAATTGACTTGCTCTTTGTACTAATCATGGACGGCGGCTTGGCCTTCTTCAAAAGCCTTTTCGTCAGCTGCCTTGACCTCAGCCTCTTTTGAGTCAATGGCCTCCTTGAGCTTGGCCTCTATCTTTGTCACCTTAGCCTTGGCAGCAACATCAGCAACTCCGGCTTTAGTCTCAGCCTCGGTTTGAGCAGCCTTGGCATGATCCAGCAGACTTCAATTGTTGGCCTCAGCATGGTTGAGTAAGGAGAGAGGTTTGGTAGCTTCTTGAGTTTTCTTTACCAACTCCTTCCTCATCATCTCGGTCTTGACCACATATGAGTGTGCATACTAGATAGCCTGCAAGGAATAAAACAGATTAGTAAAAAATTGTTTTGGCTAAGTATTGGAAAGCTCAAAAAGATATAATAGGAGACTTACCAATACTGAGTGCTACAACATTAAGCCAAAGTTCTCGTACTCATGGAGATCGGCCATGTGGTTCATATCTTCTGGTACGGTCGTTAACAGGACGGTCCTAACTTTGACGCTTTCGATCGCACTATCACCGGTTGTCAATGGTCTATCCCCCACCATGACCTCAGGCGCCCATGTGATATTGCGAAGGAAGTTGCTGCTACCCTCTAAGCAATTAGACCTGGCTTCTTTGGTGGTGGAGCATCGGGTGTTGCGGCATTGACTGGCCTTTTCTCGACGGCAGTAGTTTTCTTTTCAGTCTCGACCAACTTGGAGATTGGCACAATATCCTCAGAGTCAACTTAAGTCACTGTAGCCTTGGCCTTGGCCTTCTTCATTCTTTTTGGCTTCAGTTTAGATTAGGATGGAGAAGAGGAGGATTGCATAGTCACAATCCCAGGAATGTTGGTAAGAAGATCTTTAAAGACGGCTGGTTTGCGGCCTATCTTGTCGGCTGTTGTAGCAACTGTGACTCTGGTGCAAAAATTTATTACTGGGAGGGCAATAAGAGGGTTTGAGGGGTCGATCTCCAAGAACTCAAGACCTCAGCATCTTCTACTTTGAGTTCTGCCAGCAAGGGCGTTAGCAGGAGCTCGGTGTCAGCGTCGGCGCTGGCGCTGGGTTGGAGGAATTAACTAGGGGGTAGAAGTTGATGGCTGGTCTACAGGATCAAATGTGGAGGCCTGATCTAGCCTTGGCGATGATGTGACTAGCAGAGTTGTAACGGATGAAGGGGACTTGCTCTTGCGAAGGACGTCGGACAGAGGGCTCTTGTATGTCGGGATGTAGTTGAGGAGGATGGGAGCCTTGTAGACTTCAATTGGTAAGCCGAGAAGGCAAACCAAGTCCATGCTAGGCACGTAGAATTGGCGAAAAAAAATTTCTGGCTGAGGAAGGGCTGCAAGGATAAGGAAAAAACATCAGAACAGATTAACAGAAAAATGACTAAGTAAAGTAGTAGAGAAGGGACTTGGGGGGGAGGGAAGGGACTAAGTACTTACCCTTGTCATCCTTAAAAACTTCATGCCGCAAGGGAAAGCGATGGAGCTCATCGTCTGGCGCAAACTCCCAATTGTCCGAGACAATCAGGTAGTTGTCTGTCGCGCCCTTATTTGAGTCTGGAATGTCGGATATTAGTTTGTACTGGATAGATCTCGATTTAAGGTAGTACGTGTAGCCAGAATTGGTTTTAAGGCCACACTTTGTGTAACAATACTGGATGTCAAATAGGGTTATTCTAGCATTTTTTCGGCGTGCCAACTCGACGATGCCGTTGATAATCCTAAAGGAGTTTACAGCTAATTGCATAGGGTTCAATTTTTAGTAATGGAGGACCTCTCTAAAAAGGATATCTAAGGGGAGCCTGACTCTGCCCTCAATTATGGAGACTATGGGAAAGGGCATGTAGTCTTTCTCAAGCATGATAGAGTCATCGAGTATGTTTGGTTTGGATTTATAGAGTGATTTTGAAAAAAAAATTCTAAAAAACTTGTTTGGTTAGTAATTTTTCCAAAATAATTTCCAAAATCACTTTATTTCTCTTACACATCAATCAATCACTTTTTCTCTCTCATCTCTTTTTCTCAATCACTTTTTCTCTTACACACATCTACTCAATTACAACAAAGTATCAAATCATTCCAAATTCCCAAACTCCAAAACTACTTTCAAAATACACAACCAAATAAACCAAAAAAATTTCTAAACTCTCTTCTCAAAACAATTTTTAAAAACTACTCTCTCAAAACTAAACCAAACATACCCATCATTTCCAGCCAACCGAAGTTGAACGTCGGCTGGAATGGAAAACTCTTGCCTAAAGTAGTCTAGTTTGGAAGGGGTGTCTACTCTTCACCTAAATATGCCCATTATCTCGGCTAAAGTGCGTTCGGTAAACAGAGTTTTGATAAAATGGCTTGGCAAAGGGTTAAAGACCTCGGCTAAATCCTAAAGGCACTGGGGCAAGGATTCTAAAGATCTAAGGGAAAACTTGTTTCAATTTCTCCTAAGTGTGTGGGTGCTAAAGCAAATCCCAAACCTAGAACTATAGAAACAAGAATCAAAGGACAGGAATCTGAAAACAAGCAAGAAAACTGAAAGGAACATGATTTAGAATCAGAGAGAAGCGTAAAATATGGCAAGAATTGTGTCAGACATTTCTAGAAACACGGTGAGAAAACTTCATGATGCACAGAACTAATTCAAGAGCAAGAATTTGTTTATAGGAAAGAAAAACAGAGCATATGTATGGATATAGATTCAATCGCAACACAAGAGTAATTATAGATACAATACAACGCAAATCCAAAAGCAGGAGATATTACAAAACAAATGACCAGTACATGTAAATGGATTCAAGAATGAGAACTGGTTTGCAAAATCTAAGTGTGGCAATCAAAATCGAAGAATATAGAATTTCGAGCAGCAAGGAACATACAAGTAGATTCATAACAAAATTATGCTCATGAACAGTGAAAAACTGACAGAAGAAATAAAGAAATCAGAAACTTATCGATTGAAGACGAAGAAATGGACGCCGAGATGAAAATAGCCGGAGTCAGACAACAGGAATGATCGGAAGCAGATTATGAAAAAAGTGTTGGAAGAGGTAAATGGAACAATTACAGAGCTTGAAAAAGCTTAAAAATGACGGACTATAGAGAGAGAAAGTTTGAGCAGAGAGAAAATGAGAGAATGAGAAGTGAAAAGACGAAGAGAGAGAAGAGGGAGTTTTAAAAGAAGGCAAACCATAATGAAATGCCTAGGACGACGTGCCTGTCAGGCGGCGGGGGCAAAAATGACGTAACTTGATAGCGTGTATCAAATGCGAACCAATAGTTATGGGACACGTGGAAGAAACGATTGAAACGAACCATGCATGACAGTTCATACGCAGTTAGAACTATTGAAATTCTTGAAGTAATAAGGCAATAACCTCAGCTAGAGGAACGACCTCGGCTGGGACGTTTAAAGAACTTGATTCTTGGTTCTTGACCCTTGGTAAAGTGGACATTTGAGTCCTGGGTACTTGAAGCCGATGAAATGATCTCGGTCATGAAGAAGAAATGAAATTTTAGCCAACATACTATATGGCAAACGATGTAGGTTCCATTACCTCAGGTTACCGAGATAATAGAACCTAGGGGGTAGTTGTGGGGACGTATTTTGTGAATGATAGCACGTGGCTAACGTGACGCCGAAGTGTCAGCTGAGGTGCCACGTGGCTTGGTCATGCGCCGAGATTATCTGTGGAGATACCGGAATTCGAGATGAGCGGATAAGAGACAAGAGTCCTAGAATAGGAGAGGATCTCAGTCTTGATAAAGATAAGGCTCAAGAAGGGTTTCTCTCAATCTAGATGAGGGTCTAGGATGAGCATGGAGCCTGAGTCCATTGAAGTGAGACTTCTAATGGGATCAGGTCACTGTTGGTTATAAAAGCAAGGCACCCTCGTGGGTCTGAGGTAAGTTCTTTCTAGTAGTTTAAGCACAATTTGCTATATTTAAGAGATATTGATTACTGACTTGATCGTCGAGTGTCCCCCGGTGGACGAACCACTGCCGAATTCTTATCTTCTTGTGCAGGTTATTGGCTTAATCTATTTTGTCGGTGCTCTCCATCTGAGTTCTCCATTTAGTTGTGTGGTCAAAAATCAACACCCACAATAATTATAAATATTTCTAATAATTGATGCTAGTAGTGTAACATGCTATGCATGGAATAAAAATATATATTTAAAAAGAATAAAATTATAAAAGATATTGTCTTGAGTTATACACCTATTGTTAAATTTTTTTAATTTTTTGATTAGGGATAACGAAAAACAAAACTTAACAGAAAATAGTTTTGGTAGTCAATGAAAAACAAATTTATTTGGATACCTATGACAAAATAGTAGAATTATATATTCTCAGTGTGTTTATATATTTTGATTGAATTTACATTTGATGATTGAAAAATGCTATACATACATAAAATTTATATTAAAAATATCACAAGAATGATGTAATAATGTCATTGTAGTAAGTAAATTTAAATTTTAAAAAATTATAAGTTGACATTCCACCTCAGTTCTTCTCTTATTTTTGAGTGTTTTTTTATTATTTATAAATTTAAAATATATATATATAGAAAGCATTTCACTCTTATCCAATTTTTAAGCTACTACACTCTCCGATTCTTCTATTATTAGAGTTATATTATATTTTATTTTATTTTTCAAGTTTATCTTATTTTATTTTTCAATCTCCATTTGACGTTTAGGATTCATCTAATTTTATTTTTCAAGTTTAGGATTCATCTAATTTTTTCTTCCTACATTTTTATAATTTATCTTCAAATTTAAACTAGATTTTTTTTTTTTTATACATAGTGGGATCAGTCAAATACAACCATCTAAATTAGTATCATAGTATTTAATAATTAATTTTTAACATGTATAGCGTTGTTAATCGCTTTTTATTACTTACCTGTGCATAGCACGAATTACCGCTAGTATATATATGCGCAAATGTAGTGGGTGTGATCTTAAGCTTCCAAATCTCTATTCTTAATTTCCTAAAATTTTAAAAAATTATGTAACATTTAAGTTTCAAACTCAATCACCTCCCATCACTTCTATTTAAAAAAATTTAATAATTTAATAGTATATACTCTTAGAACAATAGTTATCCGAATATAAACTTATCAATAAAAAAAGAAAAAGAAGAGAGAGAGAGAGAGACAGAGCTATCATAAAATTCAAAAATATTTGAATTGAAAATCTATATAAAGATAATCTATATCTATTAACAAAAGTCAAAATAAAGATAATTTAAATTTGAATTTGAATATATAATAAAGTTAAATTTATATTTATCTATCCAATTTTACATCTCTTTCCTCCTATATAAACAGTTATATTTCAATTGATTATAAACACATACAAAACTATTATGTTGTTCTTTCTCTTTCCCCCTCTCCTTTTCTTTATATATATAATTTTATATTGTTATAAGTATAACCGAAAAGTTTCACATATTTGCATTCCTCCTCTTTCTTTCTCTCTCTATATAATTTTATATTGCTATAAGTATGGCCGAAATGCTCCACAAATTTGCATTTTTTGTCTAAATTTTAATTCTTTTGCAGGTGACATCATAAATATAATATCAAATTTGACGACTAGAGAGTTTTTGAATTTTTTTTATTGCATCAATGTTGAATATTATGTACCAAAATTGTAAAAAAAATAATAAAAATGGTTGTGTAAAAAAATTATTTATGTGTATCATTCTCATAATGACTTTCCCATCAAACTAAAAAATTCTTTTCTATTTAAGTATTTCAAAATAATTTAACCTGGCCATTGAGTATCTACTATATTCTTTTGCTTAAAATTTTATTTGTTGAGGATATTTTGGTGATGAGTTCACATAATTTATATGTTTTTATGTAATATTTAATTTTGCTATTTTACATTTGATATCAAATTTATTTTTTTTAATAAAAAACTTGAATAATTGTGTCTTTTATTTTATTTTGTTTGTGGGTTAACAGTAGAATATTATTTTTATCATAGCAAAAATAGTTCTCAATTATATGATTACTTATTGATTCACTTCAGTGGTTTTTTATTTATTTGTTTGTCTAATTGAATTACTTTTTATGTTTTTGATTATCAAAATCTCATCGAAAATAAATAATAAAAGACAATCAGTGCGAATGATATTAAACCTAAAACCATAACACATCATATGTTTTGCAATCCTATTTTTAAGTTATTCATTTTAAATCATATACACCCGTGCATCGCACGGGTTGCCACTAGTATAATAAAAAGGTAAATTACACGTACCACCTTTAGGTTTCGATAAAAATATAGTTAATTCTATATTTTTTTGATAAAAGACTATATGCACCTTATAACTATAAATAAATAAATAAAAATGATATAATTTCATACTCTTTGAGTTATAACTAAAAAAAGAAGAAGTTATAACCAAACACAAAAGAATCATAACTAAAATCTCAAAATAATGTCATAACTAAAAAAAAAATTTGGTCATAACTAAAGAAGAAAATGACGGAACTAAGGGTGTAGTACGGGCTATGTATAATAGAATTTCTATATTTTGGATATAATTACACTTATTTCTCTCAATGTTTTAACTCGCCATTTTTTATTAGTAATTTGCTGTCTCATATGAACGAAAAAGTGATGTTACTATCTATTTTTTACTAAAATGTATATTTATCTTTATTTATTTCGATATCTACTCGTTATTGATATTAATTTCAATCGCTTTTATCATACTAAAAGAAAAACTTATATAATTATGTCAAAAATATAATGCTATTTATATTTTAGTCCAACCTCGAGGGAGGTGAGTGTAATTTACACAAAATAAAAATTACACCTACCAAAATTGTTGTTGACCAGTGGCTTGAGAATGTGAGTGAATTGAGTATCAATTTGCCAGTCAAAATTTGTCATGATACATTCCCCTCATTATCATCACATATTTGTTTGTTTTCTTTTAATTTTTGATTATTTTGTGTATTAATTTATAAAATATAATTTTAAATAGCACTTTGCATTAAACTAATTTAAAAACTTTGTGTCGAAATTTAGAATAAAGTATTAATTTTTTATTAAAAATTATAAAATAAATAATGTTATATGATTATTGATATTCTTTCACATTAATCAATAGTCTACAAAACTCAAAACACTTACAATCCAACACTCATTGACATTTCTCTTACAATTTTTCACAAAATTCATCATTTGTTTTTACTTCTTGATCCAGCAATTGTTTTCAATTCTTGTAGTTTTTTATTTTTCATTTTTATTCTTTTTTCAAAATGAAAGCACTCGATATGGTGAGCATGACTTCACTCAAAGGCCATGCAACACCCTCTTTCTTGTACAACTACATCTTGCAGGTGAAAATACAAAGAGATATAGAGAGAAAAAGATAAACAAAAAAAATAAAAAATTACAGGCAACGACGCAAATTATTACCCACATAAGATGGATAAGAATCCAAGATCAACATTTGGGTACCCTATGATTAACAACATCAAACAACACCAGAAGCAAGCAATTGAATTACTATAAACATTGTTTACACACCCAATTCTAGCTAATAGAATATTCCCATTTACATGAGACACAAACTAGAAATTATTCTTCAACTCATGAAACTAACTTAACAACATCGAAGTTTTTCTCTTTCATTGTTATATTTACTACTCATAGAAATTATTCAACTCATGGAACTAACTTTGTCTACGTTGCAATTCATTTAAGCCCAAAAATCTCATAGAGAAGAGAAGCGTACATCACAACTGATATGTTGGCTCGGGGAATACCTAGCCAAACAATTGCCTGTTGAAGAAAAAGACCGAGCCTTCAATTTGCCATTACATCTCTAGGGTTGTGATGGGGTTGGAGATGTTGGAGGCTTGAAATCTGGATACTGCAACAAACAAAGGTAAGAGAAAGCCAAAAAGTAGTTAGTTAGCTGAGAAGCAAAATAATTGGCCAACTATTTTCAAATTTTCTTCTAAAAACAACCCATTTTCTAGGAAAGACCACAAAGTTATTTCGAATTTTTCAAAACTGCTTTCAGACAAAAATGATGAGTGTTTTTTTAACTTCTTTTTGTTTCCAAAATCATGAAAATGATAACACTCGTGCCATCAACAAGAGGCAAAAATATACTAGCCGCTTGCAAATAGCACATGAGCTTCAAACTGCAAGCACCTAAACTACAACGAAAATGAAAAATAATAATTAATTAATTAAAGAATTTGTAAAGGGTTGAAAATGAGAATTACAAATGGGTATGGTGAAAGCGGTCTTGAAAATCCAGGAAGTGATTCTGTTTTAACTTCTGGTTTGGGAACTGAATTAATTTGGGGAGTGGGTTCAGCAACTGCTTCTACTTTTGGTGGCTCGGCAACAGCTTCTGCTTTCTGCACTGTGTTTTCGGTGGTGGCAGGGCTCGACTCTCCAGGTGCTGGAAGAGCCTTGCTAATATCAGAGGATGGTAGAAGGGCCTTCCCAATTTGCTGAGTTTCAAAATTGTTAGAAATTCTAAATGGAACGTTCAATAATTTGCAAAAAGGCCATCGCTGAAAACTAGGACTTCATAAATAAAAAGAAAATAAAAACATTAATAAAGCTTTATGTATTAAGGTAAAGTACCGTTATATCGCCTACAAGCTCTTTGGGGGCAATCTTGGTGCTCAAGAACTCATCAACTAGTTGCAAAGTTTGCTTTCGATCCTGTCATTAAAAGTTGAAGTGAGTTCAAATTTTACTTTTGAAGAAAATTCTGACTGTTTCAGGCCGTGGAGACAAAACCTAAGCATCTTTAATAGTGGTGTATCAACAGTGGCCTTCACTACGATCACTAGAAGGGTGTATATGATACACGGTGATCACAAGACGAGAAACGCTGATAGCGAGGGTAGAAGATTAAAATTACAAGGACATTCAACAAACCTCTGCAAAAAGGAGCTTCGTGCTGACAACTTGAAGAAGTGCAGCAGAGCCTAAAACTTGGAGTATTGTTTCTACCTAAAAAACACAGGAAAAGCATTAACAATTGAATTTGTCATAGCACCATGTTCACCCATTGTAAGAACCATTGAAAAAAATAAATAAAGGGCAAATTACACCCACAGTCCATGTAGTTTGTTTTTATGTCAATTTGGTTCTTGTAAGTTGTAGTTCAAAGTGCACAATTTTACCCTCGGATTTTATACATTGTGTCAATTTAGTTCAATTGATAACTTCCTTTTAGAAATTGGACTAAAATCAATAGGCAAAATAGTTCATTCACTCTCCTTAAAGTAATTGAGAGGTTAGCATCCAATTTGAATCAATTCCCTTTGAATGGAATATTTTGTAATTGATTTATGTCCAATTTCTAACGGATGTTATCAATTGGACTAAATTGACATAATATGAAAAATTAAAAGCCAAAATTGATACAATTGAAACTATATGACCAAATTGACACAAAAGATAAATTACAAGGACCATGGATATAATTTTCCTAGGAATAAACAAAGCATAATGTATGACGAAAGGACACAAACTATCAACAGGCTAACCTCTGAAAATGCCAATAAACCTAATCCTGCAGCAGCAGCAAACCCAAGGGCAACGGGCAATGCTTCAGCCCCCTCCTGCAAATATACCTCGTCATACACTATATGAAAAAAAAATACTTGTTTCTAGGTTGTGGGAAACCAAAACCATATGGGTGGAAAAAAAAATTCAAACAAGTTGTAGGCTGATAGCTCTCGAGGTGAAATCCATACTCCAATTGCATCAGTCAAATTGCTGAAATCGAGACTCAATGTTTTCTTTGGTAGTATCCAAGGAAGACCACTATTCTGCAAGCACAGAGACTTTATCTTAAAATTTCATCTTATTTGAGAAACAAATAAAACTTGGATGCCACAAAGAACGAAAAATGTGAAACAGAGAAATGAGAATTGTAACGACCATCCATCCCCGGGCTCCTTCTGCACCATCTTTTATGGCATAAGCAGCTTTAAATCCATTCGAAGTGACCAGCTCTGCAACGAGTTCAGAGTTTCCATCAAATCTGGCTTCCATCACAAACTCAGCAGCATTAGTTTCACATGTAAGCATTTTGGAAGAAATTTTTAAAAAGAAAACTCAAATACTATCACCAACATGTCATAAGTTAAGAAGCACTAATAACCATAACAAAAAGCAAAAGAGAGATTGAAAAAAGATTAAATAAATAATTGAAAATGGCATGAGATTTTCCTGTCAAGCCCAAGAAATCCTCCCTAAAACATCCTAGAAACTCAAAGAAAATGTAAAAAAGATGGGTTTTTTCCTTTTGTTTCTTTGGTTCTTTAGTTTGTTGTTTGTTCTGTTTCTTTTCCAAGCCAATTGGGCTGTGATTGGTTTTTCTTTACTGGCTAGACTAGCTGTAGTGTGTTTCTTTTGAGTGTGTGCCATTTAGGGTTGTGAATACATTCGGTACGTATCCTGAGCCTCATTGTAAGTGTTGTACATTTTCACCAAATTACCATTCTTCCCCCTCAATTCTTGCTTTGATTTTGATTTTCTACTCATCCACATCTCAATTTAACAAGAGCTGTGGAACTTGACAAACGTCAATCTAAATTTCACCCAATGTACAATTAAACAACAATTCGTATATATAATGAGCAAAAAACCAAGAAACATTACGTTGATAACCTTACTTGTCAAGAATGAACAATGTCGTATTATCTGGCTCCTTAAATTTCAATGAAAGCTTCTTCAAGAACCTCGGCTTGTCCTCGCCTTTATACGCCAACGCCACCGGCTTCTTCCTCAGCCCCCGGACGTCCGGGACACCCACCTGCCGGAGCTCCGACGGAGCTCTAATATCAAGCAACTGAGCACTTTCATCATCACCCAATTTTGCATAAGCATTCTTAGCAGACTCAACCCCAAATGGCTTAGAATTACCAAACACCTGAGACGCAACCAGAGGCACCGCCACAATGGCGACGCCACCAGCAACCACCACGGGATTATCTACTGCGAAATTGACGATATCATCAACAAACCCACCAAAATCGAAGTCAGAACTGGGAATTAAAGTGGTTGCGCTCACTGATTGTTGTGTGGCTTCTTCATATGTCAAAGCCCTAGAAAACCCAGAATTGAGAAATGAAGATAATAGCACTAGACCCCCACCAAAACTCCTTGACAAATTTGAGAAACCCACTTGGAAATTTGGTGGGTTAGCGTTAGAATTTGGGAATTTGAATGGGAAAGTAGTTGGGGGAGAGAGAGTTTTTCTGGGTTCTGATCTTCTGTCTGAGAAAACAGAGATGGGTGTCAATCCAACTGCATTGAGGGTCTCCATAGCATAATTCTGTTTCTCAAGAACTCAGAAATTTTGGTAGATTTTGGTTCAATCAAACACCATGAGAATTTTTCTTTTTCTTTTCTGCAATTTTTGTTTGGTTACTGTGAAAATTTTGAGGCTTAGCTACTGGGATGCACTGGGTGTCGTTTGGCTGGTGGTTTTTGACTGAGGGAGGGAGGTGATGAGGTGGAAGGGGAGATGGGGTTGTGGCCACTTGTTGAGTGACACGTGGCGTATTGGATGGGGTGGTAATCTCATTGATTGTGTGGCTGAGAAAATGTCTTAAGAAGTCTATTGAACATGCAATACCATTGCGAGTTGTACATGCTATGCAGTACAGTTGTACCTTCAGGCCCATTACCAAAGCCCAGTATTTTTTTTTAGTGGGTAAGTCATAAATTAAAAAATCAAAAATATACAAAGCTTCGTGGGGCATGCCCCAGAACTTAAACAAAATTATACAAACAAAACCAACCCATGAAGAGCGGCTGGCCAAACGAAACAAATAAACTAAAAATCAACCAAACCTAACAAGAGCAAACCAACCAAATTTGGAATAGTCAGAGCTGATAATTGGATGGAATTAGAAACCACTCAATTAAGCAACCTAGACTTCTAACAAATATATGTAAATCACAATAACAACCAAAAACAGATTTTGAATCTATGAATATGTTCATGAGCCCCATACCGACAATATGAGGACCATGAATACATTCCATATGCTCCAAGATCTGAAACAAAACAAAAAATAAAAGAGGGCCCCACACAACCCGTAGGAATAGGTCAAAAGAGGATTATCAAAAGAGTCACCATTACAAAAATATATAACGACTAACAGAAAAGAAAAACTTTCTTCACTCTAAAGGTGCATTGTGCAGCCATCAACTTTTGTTGTCTACCATGATATCAACAGAGTAAGGAAAATGCAAATTTCTTTACTCCACAGGCACTTCCAGCAGCCATACAACCTGTTACAGAGCTTCTAAAGTTCAACAAACCAAGGAAAAAGGAATATGTTAACAGCAGGAGTTTCCAGCAGGTGTAACCATGCATCAACAAAACCCAAGGATGTACAGAGTAAATCTAAATTGGTTTTTCCATAGCTTGCAGTAGGCAGATAGCAGACATAGATTGCAAATATATCAGCACAGGCTATCTGTACAAAATCAAGAAAAAAAGACACCAACAATCCTATTTAAGAACAGCTGAAAGGGCTGGCGCATATATGCACCCTAGCCCTCTAGAAGTCTTTCAAACAGACCCTACAAAGAACTGTGCACAGATCTATATCAAGACTCACTTTATGTGACCTCACAAACTCAACCGACATATAGGCACTCAAGCTCAGCAAAGAATAAATATAGCTTAGCACAAATGAGAAGAAAAAAGAAGCAAAAAGCTCTCCAATAATGTAGATCTCTCTTCACTCAACCCTCAACAAATAACTCCCTCACAAAAGTACCAACTTTGTCACCTGCAGGCACAACAGTTAGAAACAGAATATAACTGGAACTCACATCACTCAACCCTCAAGCTCACAAACCTCCACTGCCTAATATAGATCTCACAAACACTCAACCCATTTTCCCTAAGAATAGGCCAGCTTGACAACCCGCAAACAAACAGTTAAGGAAAACTATGTAGCAGCTTACAGTCACTCAACCCTGGATATAGAGATCTCACCACACTCAACCCACAAAACCTCCCCATCACTCCACACACAAAGACTTGGAAAGGCCATTGTCAAGGATACCCCTACTTGCAAAAATTAGAAACATATATACAGTATATCACAGTGAGGGGACTGTTTTGCGAATAGAATCTGGCAATCTCCAAATGGACAAGAACCATGCATCATTTGGATTTCTCTTAACATTTTTAAGTGACAAGACCCTGAACCTGATCATTTTAAAAATATTCAAGGCAAGAACTTCTTCAGTGATTTTCTCTGTGGTGAAAATTCTATTATTCCTTTCAAGCCAAATGAGATAGACAGAGTAGGTGAAAGTAAGCCTAGAAATTATGGAACCAAGAGACTTACCTTTAACAGTTTTGCTAATATGAGAAACTAGATCAGGCCATTGCATCACAGGCCAAGCCACATTTAATTTATCTTTTACATTTAGCCAAACTTTCTCAGAGAAAGGACAATAAAAAAACAAATGGGAATGGTTCTCAGTATGATACTGGCACAAAGGACAAGTAGCAACAGGGGAAATGCCAAAAAACTTAAGTCTATCCCCAGTGTTAAGTCTATTTTGAATGGCCAGCCAAGTAATAAAACTTGCCTTAGGGATGGACACAGCATTCCACAACAAATCAGACCAAAGGACCTTATCAAAAGAGAGCCTCCAAGCATTCCAAGCAGATTTGATAAAAAAATTCCCCATTAGAAGATGGAACCCAAATAAGCTTATCAGGCCCACTGCCAGGGATAAGAGTATGAGGAGTGGACTGAATCAGCTCACAGATATCCGCTGTAAGGAAAAAAGGCCACTTCCAAGAGAGATTGGATATAATCCTACTAAACTTAGACTCCTCATTAAGAGCAGAATTATACATGATTCTATCCCCAAACTTAGCCCAAAGAGAACCAAGGGGGTGCCAATTGTCATACCAAAAGAAAATCCTCTGACCATCCCCAACAATATACTTCATGTGAGAATAAATAATGGGTCTAAGCCCCAAGATTTTCCTCCAAACCCAAGAGGAGTCTGATGGCACTTTGATTTGCCAGAAACTTCTACCCTTTAACAAATAAGATTTGACCTATCGACACCACATAGATTGCTCACCCCCAGAAAGCAAGAACCAGACATGCTTAGCAATAGCAGCCCTATTCCACACCTCCATAGATTTGAGACCTAAGCCCCCCTCCTTCTTAGGGGAACAAACCTTATCCCAAGAGACCCTAGCCCCATGCTTCTTAAGATCACTCCTAGACCAAAGAAAGGATCTAAACAGACTCTCAATCTCTTTCACAACCTTTTTGGGAAGTATAAAGAGAGAGGCCCAATAGACTTGCATAAAGAAAAAGATGGATTGGATCAGTTGCAATCTACCAGCATATGAGAGACATTTGTTGGTCCAGCTCTTAATCCGTTTGGTAATTCTCTTAACAAGTTGCTTACAATCACAGGCCTTAAGCTTAGACGCAATGAGGGGAACCCCAAGGTATTTAACATGAAGGAAACCCTCAGGGAAACAAGAATTATAAAAAAATTTCCTAAAATGAGAATAAATGTGAAACAAATAATAAATCCATATATAGAGTTCATATTTATGTTTTATTTTATAAAAATTATTTGTCCCATTAAATTACTCCACAAACAAATGCTCCCAAACAATGTGGTTTTTTTTTTAATATTTAAAAAAATTAAACTATTTGTGTAAATAATTAAGTTTTTAAACTATTTATCAAACTAATTCACTTTTTAAAATTGCAAGTTCAAAATATGATTTCATGGTGAAATTATATCTTGAACATGCGATTTCATTTGACATGGCCCACATTTATACATTTGTAAGTCGAGTCAATGTGAAATCACGTGCGATTTTATCATGAAATCGCATTTTAAACATGAGATTTCATGATGAACTTGCATTTTAAACTTACGTTTTTAAAAAAGTAAATTTGTTTGATAAATATTTTGAAAAGTATATTATTTTGATAAATAATTTAATTTTTTAGAATATTTATAATAAAAAAAAAAACTCCCCAAACAATGTGGTTTAGTTTTTTGAAACATTTCAATTCAAATTTGTATGGGAAAGAAATAAACCTTCTCGTATAATCCTGTTGATCAAGTCTGTATTCCTCCGTACGACGTCGTTCTACTACCTAAAAATACAAACGTGAGCTAGCCGGCGGGTGTGTGCCGGAAACCTCTCCGATGCCTAAGTCAGCAAACTAGACAAAGAGATAAAAGCTCTGTGTATTCAGGAATCAAAGTTGCGTTACCTCTCCATAGGTGATGTTATGGGCTTTTATAGGTTCCGTGTGGCACAATCCAAGTAGGACTCTTACTCCTTCACATAGAGTCCTCCTAGGATTCATACTCCTGAAGGACAATGCTTATCCTTCAACACCCTCCTCACTGCTTAAACCAAGTGAGATGGTTTTAACACGGCCGGATTACCATACGACCGACCTAACTGTTACTTCGGCTATTACTTTCCTTTCTCTTACCTCGGCTTTCACATGATAAGACCGAGCTATCCATAAGAGAGTTGAGCCGAACTAACCCCAGGACTAGGTTCTTAAGAGGGCTCAACATACCTCGGTTCCATACACTACGATCGAACTAACTCTGGCGGCCGACCCATCCGTAGTACTCTTCGGAACCAGACTGAAAATAAGGCCATTATGTGACCGGACCAACCAGTACGGCTTTGGGACCGGACTAACTTCAAAGGCCCTTCCAAGACTGGAGTAACTTTGCGGCCAATCTAATCAACGCTTCGCATAGCGGCCCAAAACGGCCCATTATCCAGCTCGGCCCAATTTAACCATATAAATTACCCCCTCAATTGCCCCTTAATTCCATCTGCATAGCATGATAGGGATTACTTGACTATAAGCCGAGCTGTCAACCGAGCTAAAATTTTAAAGCCTTTCCAACTGAGCTAAAAAACTGTTTTAGCCTTTCCAGCCGAGCTAACTTAAGCCGAGCTGTACCTGTCCGGTCAACACGTCTCTTCAATCACAGCAACTGAAACGTTTCTACTTCTGAGGACACGTGGCACGCCCTTATTGGTTGAAGGCAGCTGTCACGCCGTTCTTCGTACTTCGTCAATTTTGAACAGTTCCCGCCCCAACTTTGGGCCTTTCAACGAAACTTAACCCTTTCATTTGAATCTCACTTTAGACTATTCACCTTCTCCATCCTAACTCTCTGTGCCTCTGCCTTTCCAACTCCTAAGCTCGTGTTCTTCATTGTTGCTGCTGCTCCAATCTTCCAGTTCTTTCCTCTTCCCCTGGTAAGTATTACAAATCCTTTCGATTTCTCTTGTTTTCGTGTTTGTTTAATTCATAGCATACTGTTTTTACGTGCCTTTGCAAAACACTCTACTTTCATTTGCTTTGCTTTGCGTTTTTCTGGAAAAAACCTCTTAAGAACCACTTGAACTTCATGAAGTAGTCTATAGAACACTCTGTTTGATCCAAGATTACAATATAACCGAACTAAAAAGTAGTTTGCGTTGCTTGTAAGTGCAGTCATAACTCACAACCGAACTGAAACTTGTACCCATACTTGTAGTTTCTGCGAGCCAAACCCCATTTTTAATCACTTAGCCGGACTATCCAACCGTACTAAGTCGGTGTAACAACAGACTTGTAAATTTAATCATGGCCGAGCTACAACTAGGAACTAAACCAGCCTTCTTAGCTCAGACCGAACTAAGAACGCTGCCTCCAGTGGCTAGACCGGGCTAACAAATCCTTGCACAAACCAAGCTAGCAAGCCCCATTTTTCAAACCGAGATAATACCTGTAGCAATTGACACAGCCGAAGTAGGACTTCTTTTATCTTGCTTTTACTTTGTAGCACGGTCCAACAAGCTGTGCTTAACACCTCTGTTTTCCACTTTGCAGACTTAGGTTGCCCAGGCACTCCTCTGAACGCTCAACCGAGCTACTAAGCACAAATTTTCGGCCGATCTAATTTATTCATAACTTATAAAATTAATAGGGAAGTATAGGTTTTTGGTAGAAACACCTGGTGGTATGGCCGAATTCCGAAGGGAGTACAACATCCCTGACGACATACACCTTACCTTAGCCAAAAAAGATATTATCCCATGGGGGAACGAAGGTTTTGTACCCTTTACCCTCTTATCAATAATAGAAATCGGACTAAGATTTCCAGTCCAACCCTTGATTTGTGAATTCCTTAGACAAACCCGAATATGCCCAACCCAGCTTTCCACCAACTCATACCGCATAATAATGGGTGTAGCCGAGCTAAACCGCCGAGCTGGCCTTAACCTCAGTTTAGCCAAAATATTCCATCAATACTCCATAGGATCAAAAGAAGACGGCTGGGTTTATTATTTGAGAATACGCCGCCGCCGAGAGAAAATAATAAAAGACACACCGGACAAAGACTTGAATGACGACGATTTCTTCTAGGTATCTGGCAATTTTGAAGACCACCAAGCCCAGATCCCAGGCCGTAATATAAATTGGAATAAAGGAACACCCGGTATAATTACTTCGGCTAGATGCATGCTTCTGTTTTACTTCGGTTTCTGATTTCATAACCGATCTAACAGTTGTATTCTTTTTGCAGATTCAGCCCATCTTCTATCCTTGTACAGTTACCCCAACCTGAACACACTCCGCGCCGCACTACGCCTTGAAGAAAGAAGTTGGGCCAAACTTCTTAATTTTGAGCCGACATACCGTTACAGCGGTCGCCGAAAAGCCAGAGTCACAGACTTTCTGCTTGAGGACGCCCCAGAACCGGACCCAACTTTACCCCAGATCAACCTCATCCCCCTGACCGCCGAACAAGAGATGGCCAAATGAAACTGAGTAAGAGCCCTACTCACCGAAACAAATCGCGCCGAAGTACCACCAGTAAGCCAAACTCAGGAAACGGTGGTGGCGCTTCCTTCCCAACAACCCTCATCATCTCGCCCCAGCAAGCGTGCCCGGACTACAGCAACCAAGCCACGCCTTGTTGACGAAGATGAGACTATACTTTCACCAAGCCACCTGCCAAGTCCGCAATCGGAGCCCTCTGCCCGAGCTAGCTCCTCCAAGTGGGCACCAAAGCTGAAATTTCAGAACCGAGATATCCAAGACACCGATTCGGTGGTTGCTGAGAAGGATCACTTGATGGCATTCAACCTTGCCAAGTGTTTGCCTTCCAGCAGACATGGAACACCACCAACACCTGACCGAGCTAAGGGCTATCCGATCGGCCACCAAATCCATGATCCTGGTAAAATGCCCCTCTTGTCTCTCAAATTTTTCAAACTTTCAGTTCGGTTTTGACATTGATTTCTTTTCATTCGTTTCAGTCTCTTCAAAAGAGCCAAATTGCCCATCAAAAGGTGTTGGAGCTCAGGAAAACGGCTAGGCAGGCCATGGTAGAGGTCGAAGAAAGAACAACCGAACTGAAGGAGTCACAACAAAAAACGACCGAGCTAGAGGTCGAGGTAGCTCGTCTAACCGGCCTGGTTACCTCGGCTGAATCTGAAAAACAGAAGGCGTTGACCGTGATGAAAGATAAGTACCTTCGTGAGTTAGTTAAGCTTGAAGGGAAAAAGGACGCCGAAATTGCTGAACTAAAGAAGAAAGTGGAGGACGCCAACGCCGAAGGTTTCAAGGAGGCGGAGGCCCTCTACATTCCACAATGTGAGGCCGCCAAGGAGTTGTTCTTCAAGTGTGGTTGGAGAGGTGCTGTGGAGCAGCTCGGCTGTGGGCTCGAAACCGAGGTCCACAATGCTCCTCAGTATTTCATTACAGCCTCACTAGCGGAGTATGCTGCTTCTGTCCAACAACAATTTTTGCAGGGTTCAGATGATGAAGATGAAGAAAATGAGCCAACTGTTACTCCGGTAGTCAACGAGCAAGGCAACGATCAATCAGCTCGGTTGGAGCCAACGGTTGAAGACCTAATTGTTGAGCCGCTGACTGACACCGTGCTGCCAGTTGCTACTGAGACTGATCTTTCATCTGCAACCGGTGTTCAAGTTGATATTGAAGCCGATCTTGAAGACCTTTTTAATTGATTCTGTATTTTTTCTTTTTCTTCTTTTTGCTTCGACTTGTAACCGGGCTGGGAGCCCCTCCCTTGTGATCGCTTTGAACTTGATTAATGAGAATCATCTTCTTTTGCACCAACTGTTATTCCGGTTTAAATACTTTATTCCGGTCCTTAGCTTATCAATCTGACTTGGCTGACTTGCCAACCATTCTTTAGCTGATATAAATACTGCGGCTGAAGAGTACAAAGAGTTGGTTTAATCTCGCCAACCACTTCTTCAGCCCAAACCCTTACTTCGGCTGAAGAGTAATAAGAGTTAGTTTAATCCAGCCAACCACTCTTCAGCCATACCCTTACTTCGGCTGAAGAGTAACAAGAGTTGGTTTAATCCAGCCAACCACTTCTTCAGCCCATAACCTTACTTCGGCTGAAGAGTAATAAGAGTTGGTTTAATCCAGCCAACCACTCTTCAGCCATACCCTTACTTCGGCTGAAGAGTAACAAAAGTTGGTTTAATCCAGCCAACCTCTAAGTTAGTTTTTCCAGCCAACTTAGAATAAAATGTTTGGTTATTCCGACCAAACGTCCTGCAGCCTGGATTCTTATCCTGGGCTTAGGAGGGGTGCTGGTTTAATCCGGCCAACCTCTAAGTTAGTCTTTCTAGCCAACTTAGAATAAAATGTTTGGTTATTCCGACCAAACGTCCTGCAGCCTGGATCCTTATCCTGGGCTTATGAAGGGTGTTGGTTTAATCCAGCCAACCTCTAAGTTGGTTTTTTCCAGCCAACCTAGAATAAAAGGTTTACAATGCTCCTAGCTCTCTAAAACTATCTTTTACAGAAAATAATTATGCTGAAAAGAATTGACTTGTTTTATTGAGAAAGGAAAAAATTACATATGTTTAAAAAGAAAAAAGCTAAAAATAAAATAACTTGAGATTGGCAGTGTTCCATGGCCTGGGAATTGCTTTGCCGTCCTCATCTTCTAAGTGGTATGCCCCTTTGCCTGCTAATCCGACCACTTTGTAAGGTCCTTCCCAATTAGGTCCTAGCTTGCCATCTCCCGGAACCAAGGTGTTTCCCATCACTTTGCGCAGCACCCAATCTCCGATCTTGAATTGCCTTGGATGCACAGTTTTGTTATACTTTCTGGACAGTTCTTGTTGGTAGGAGGCGATGTGGACCAATGCTCTGTCTCTTCTTTCTTCCACAAGGTCAAGCTCCAATGATATGGCTTCGCCATTTAAGTCTGGGTCAAAGTTTTCGCTTCGAATTGTAGGGAGGCCAACTTCCAGTGGGATTACAGCCTCCATGCCGTAAGCTAAGGAGAATGGTGTTTCTCCTGTCGATCGCCGAGGTGTGGTGCGGTAAGCCCATAAAACATGAGGGAGTTCTTCTGCCCACTTGCCTTTTGCTTTCTCTAACCTTTTCTTCAATCCATCTAAGACGACCTTGTTTGATGCTTCTGCCTGACCATTTGCTTGGGGATATGCCGGTGTAGAATTGTAGAACTCTATTTTGTACTCTTCACAAAAGCCTCTGAAAATTCTGTCGTCGAACTGAGTGCCGTTGTCTGAGATCAGTGCTTTTGGTATGCCAAATCGAGTGATGATGTTCTGCCAAACAAACTTCTTTACGTCTTTTTCCTTGATTGATGCCAAGGCTTCTGCTTCCACCCATTTAGTGAAGTAGTCGGTTGCTGCAAGGAAGAAATTCCTGTTGCCTGGTGCTGTTGGAAGTGGCCCTACTATGTCTAAGCCCTACATTGCGAAGGGCCATGGGCTAGTGAGAGGTAAAAGTTCTCTGGCAGGTTGGTGTATTTGGTGCACAAACTTCTGACACTTCTCGCATTTTTTGACATATTTCTCTGAATCTGCCTGTATGTATGGCCACAAATATCCTTGCGAGATTGCTCTGTATGCCAGTGATCTTCCTCATTGATGGCTTCCGCATACACCCTCGTGTATCTCGAACAAGAATGCTTCCACTTTGCTGGGGTGAACACACTTTAGGTAGGGTCCTGAAAATGATTTTTTGTACAATGCCAAGGATGGAGAGAGCCAAAATCGCAGCGATTTTGCCCTTATTCTGTTGGCCTCTTTCTTGTCTTCTGGTAGGGTGCCATCTTTTAGGAACAATATGATGGGATCCATCCAAGAAGGGCCTAGATCGGCGCAACATACCTCTTCTGCTTCTGGGTCTTCAATGCTTGGTCTAGGCAGGTAGTCGATCAGTAGTGGGTGAGGGATGGAGGTATCTGCCATTGAGGCGAAGCCTGCTAGTTCGTCTGCTCTGCTGTTTTCCTCCCTGCCGATCTGTTCTATCCTCATCACTTCAAACTTCTTGATCTCTGTTCTGACCAATTCTTGGTACTTAGCCATCCTGTCATCCTTTGCTTCGTAGTCGCCAGATATTTGGTTCACCACCAGTTGTGAGTCGCTGTAAACCATTAGTTCGGTGGCCTTCATGTAGAATGCTGATTTGAGACCTGCCAGAAGCGCTTCATACTCCGCTTCGTTGTTTGATGCTGGGAAGCCCAGATTGACTGCCTGCTCCACTACTAGGCCATCTGGAGAGATGAGGTCTATGCCAAGTCCTGCTCCGTGCCGGTTGGATGCTCCATGCACGAAGAGTTTCCACATCTCCCCGACGAACAACTTCCAGCAAGTAGAGGGATCAGATGATGCCTTGGGGTTTTCCATGTTGCTGGTGTTGTCTTCTTCATGGTTCATACCTGCTGTCTGCCCCTCGCCACCTGGTTGTACCAAGTCTTGTTTTGTTGGTGAGTCTTGACTTGGCGTAGCATGGTTCGCTTCTTCCTTCCTTGTTTTACTCTGGTCTGCCTTGGGACCTGACTGGGTAACTTGTACCAGGGGTTGCGCTATTCCAACGTCAACTTCCATCCCTAGTTCGGTTGTTTTGGTCAGGTCGATTGGGCAGATATGATGACTTCCTGGGGTGAATTCTGCGACAAAGTCAGCCAAAGCTTGTACCTTTATTGCGGTTATGGGCTGGAATTTGATGTCGAATTGTCCCAACTCTACTGCCCACTTCAGAATTCACCCGGAAAAGTTCGCCCTTTCAAAGAGAGCTTTCAACGGAAAGGCTGTGAGGGCAACTATGGTGTGGGCGTGAAAGTAATGCAACAACTTTCTTGAGGCCATCATCAAGGCTAGGGCCAGTTTTTCTAATGGCAAGTACCTTGTTTCGGCGCCCAGTAATGTCTTGCTGACATAATAGATGGGTAGATGTTGGATTCCTTCTGCACGGACCAATACTGCGCTAATTGCGTGCTGTGAGACTGCCAGGTACAAGAAGAGTTCTTCTCCAGGAATTGGGGTTACAAGTAGTAGAGGAGAAGACATGTATTCTTTCAAGCTTTCCAGAGCTCGGTCGCATTCTTCGTCCCACTCAAACTTGGTTTTTAGAGCGTGGAAAAATGGTCGTAGTCTGTCTGACGACCGGCTTATGAACCGATTGAGCGCAGCTGCCATGCCGGTGAGATATTGCACTTCTTTGACTGAGTTAGGCCTTTCCAGATCCTGAATTGCCTTGATCTGAGATGGGTCTGCCTCAATACCCCGGTTGGTCACCAGGAAGCCCAGGAATTTGCCAGATCCTACTCTGAATGCACACTTCGACGCGTTGAGGCGTAACTTGTGCTTCTTCAGGATCTCAAACATCTCACCTAGGTCCTTGAGATGGTCATTCTCATCTTTGCTCTTGACCACCATATCGTCGATGTAAGCCTCCATTGTTCTACCTAACAACGGTTCAAACATCTTGGTGACCATTCTCTGGAATGTTGCCCCTGCGTTTTTTAGGCCAAAGGGCATGACCTTGTAGCAGTATAGACCTCTTGGAGTTGTGAAGGATGTCATTTCCTGATCTGGTTCGTGCATGGCAATTTGATGGTAGCCTCTGTATGCATCCAGAAAGCTAAGTCAGTTGTGTCCCGCCGTTAGATCTACCAGTTGATTTATTCGTGGCAGAGGAAAGCTGTCTTTTGGGCATGCCTTGTTGACTGTTTTGTAGTCGACGCAGACACGCCACTTGCCATTCTTCTTTGGTACCACCACTGTATTGGAGATCTATCTTGGGTAGTGCACCTCTCTAATTGCTCCTGCTTCTAGCAGGTTTCCTATTTCTTCCGCTACTATCTCGGCGTGGTGGAGTGCCGATCTGCGTGTGCGCTGAATGACTGGTCTGGCAGATAGGTGGACATTGAGTTGGTGACAGATGAAGTTGGGATCAATGCCTAGCATGTCGTATGGTGTCCAGGCGAACACTTCGATGTTAGAGGTCAAAAATTCCAAGACCTCTAATCTCTCAGTGCTGGTCAACGACGAACCAAGCAAAAAGAACATATCCGGGTTCTTTTAATCTATTCTTACCTCTACCAAGTCTTCCACCGCCTTCTGATTAGCTGCTTTGCCGACATCTGCGAACAGTTCATTGTTCTCAGGTTCTTCCACCGAATGAACGTATCCTTTGGCAGCGCGGCTGCCATTCACCGTGACAAAACATTGCTTGGACATAATCTGATCTCCATAGACCTTTTCAATTACACCGGTGTCGTTGGGGAACCGCATTACTTGGTAGTAGGATGACGCCACCGATCGCATGGCATGCAGCCATGTTCTGCCCAAGATGATGTTATAAGTGGAGGAGACTTTTAATACCCAGAACTCCACTTGCTTCGTCACACTTCCTGCTTTGACTGGGAGGATTATTTTGCCGACGGGCCATTCTGGCATGGAGTTGAATCCAATCAGGGGAGATACGGCAGACGCCAAGTCTTTATCTTGTAACTTCAACTGTTTGAATGTTTCGTAGTACATTATTTCACATGAACTACCTTGGTCAATCAGAATCCGCTTGACGTCAAAATCCTTGACTCGGAGGGTGACGACCAGGGCATCATTGTGAGGGCAATATATCCTTGCCAAGTCTTTATCTAAAAAAGACATGACGTTCGTGGCCTCTGTCTTCCCCTTCTTGGTGGTAGGTTGGGCACTTAGTACCTCTCTTAAGTGCTTAGCCTTTTTGATTGATCCTCTGAGTTCGCATACACGCTCAGGTTCAAACACCCCATGTATCACATTGATCACGCCTTGAGGTGGGGCGTCGATTGGCATCCCGTTGGGGTTATTGTGGTCCTGGGGGGCTAGTTGCGCCCCTCTTTCAATGTATTTATCCAGGTGACCTGCTGCCACCAACTCCTCCAGGTGCTGTCTCAATGGCGTGCAATTCTCAGTGCGGTGCCCCTTTTCTTTATGGAAGGTGCACCGTGATCTTTCGTCGTAGTCCTTTTGAGCCTCTCCTAGCTTAGTAGGCCATCTGACGAAAGGTTCATTGCGAATCTCGCTTAGAATCCGGTAGATCGGTTTCTTGAATACCGTGGTTATGGCAGTGCGGACTCTCAACCATCTTTTATCCTGGTCCTCTCCGTTGTCTCTCCTGCCTTGTCCGTTTCTGTTCGGGCGGTCTACCGCGTTGACCTTTGCTGAGGCCTTCTTCTCTGGTACTGTGGTCGTGCCAAATTTTGTTTTGGCACGTGCGCCATCCTCTTCTACCCTGATGTGCTGATGCACTCTTTCCATCAAGGCTTCCATGGTGAGGGGTGGTGTCATGGTGATTGAGTCCCTTAGTCTGTTCCCGACCGGAAGACCTCTCTTGTATTGTACAATGGTGAGATTGGTGGGACAGTCCCCAATCTGGTTGAAGGTCTCCCAGTAGCGACTGTTGTAGGGTCTTAAGGTCTCCTTATCGCCCATGTCGATGGAGAGCAGCTGATCGATCTCCACCGGGGTTTTGGTGTTCGTTCGGAACCTTGTGACGAACGCTTCTGCCAACTACGCCCAGGAGGCTATGCTGCCTTCTGGAAGTTTTTCGAACCAAGTCAAGCCTAGGTCGCCAAGGCTAGATGGGAAGAGGATGTACATTAGAGCCTCGTTTCGCCGGTATATCGCCATGACCTGGCGAAAGTGGCTCAAGTGTGAGTAGGGGTCCGTCTTTCCCTCATATGTAGTGAATTTGGGCTGAAGGAAGCCTGATGGTAGGGGCGCGTTTTCAATCGCCGGAACAAACGGTGAGGTCTGCAGCCTTGCTAGTGCCTTGTCCGTTGGTTCGTAGGCAAGGCGCGGTATTGGCATTCCAACCTCGACGCTTCCATGCATCCGAGGAGCCAACCACTGTAAGGCAGAAACTCTGTGTGGATCGCGTGCCCTGGCATCCTCCTTGCATCGTGCCTTTTCCTCGAGCACGGTTCGTAAGTCGGACGATCTGGGCAACTCCGTCTGTCTGGATCTGGTTTGGTGCGTATGTGAAGGCCAATAAGTGCTCCCTTCCGTGTATGACCTTTCAGATCTCGTCCTCTCAGACCTGGAGTGACGAGTTCTGGAAGACCTGGATTGAGTATCGCCTGTCCTAAGGCTTTTACTCTCTGCTTGGGATGGTGTAGTATGTCTACTGCGATCTTCCGAGTGGCGAGGGGGCGTCTTGCCTTTGCGCCCCTCTCCTATCGCCACTCCTTTTCCCTTCACCTGGCGCTTTAGAGATTCCATGTCCGCCGCCATTCGTCGTATCAACTCGTCCTGTTCCTTGACGCGATCTTCTAAGGCTTGAGGGTCAATCCTCCGCCTTTGTCTCTCTGGACTCTGTGAACGAGAGTGACGAGGGCTGTTAGTCCGCCTTCTTCCCCTTCTATCCCTCCTAGGATTCTGTTGTTGTGGCTCCAACTCTGCCATAGGAGGGATGAGAGGCAGACCTTCGCGCCTCGCACCCCCTTCTGGTGTCCGTCGATGGCGGACTGTGATAAATCTTCGTTGTGCTCCATTGATTCTTAAGAGGAAAAGCTTGATCAAGAGGTTTTGTTCTTGTCTGAATTCCCATAAACGGCGCCAATTGTACGGGAAAGAAATAAACATTCTTGTATAATCCTGTTGATCAAGTCTGCGTTCCTCCGTACGACGTCGTTCTACTACCTGAAAATACAAACGTGAGCTGGCCGGCGGGTGTGTGTCGGAAACCTCTCCGATGCCTAAGTCAGCAAACTAGACAAAGAGATAAAAGCTCTGTGTATTCAGGAATCAAAGTTGCGTTACCTCTCCATAGGTGATGTTATGGGCTTTTATAGGTTCCGTGTGGCACAATCCAAGTAGGACTCTTACTCCTCCACGTAGAGTCCTCCTAGGATTCATACTCCTGAAGGACAATGCTTATCCTTCAACACCCTCCTCACTGCTTAAACCAAGTGAGATGGTTTTAACACGGCCGGATTACCATACGACCGACCTAACTGTTACTTCGGCTATTACTTTCCTTTCTCTTACCTCGGCTTTCACATGATAAGACCGAGCTATCCATAAGAGAGTTGAGTCGAACTAACCCCAGGACCAGGTTCTTAAGAGGGCTCAACATACCTCGGTTCCATACACTACGACTGAACTAACTCTGGCGGCCGACCCATCCGTAGTACTCTTCGGAACCGGACTGAAAATAAGGCCATTATGTGACCGGACCAACCAGTACGGCTTTGGGACCGGACTAACTTCAAAGGCCCTTCCAAGACCGGAGTAACTTTGCGGCCAATCTAATCAACGCTTCGCATAGCGGCCCAAAACGACCCATTATCCAGCTCGGCCCAATTTAACCATATAAATTACCCTCTCAAAATTAATAAAATGAATCTCAATAATTTATTTATAAGAAAATTTATTAAAATTCACTTGAGTCAACGTTGTTTTGCAACATTGGATAATTTTCACAATCAACCAATGAAAATCAAAAGAATAATCCTTCATTAGTGTGAGGTCTCGCACTTTTGAATTGTGAGAAAAAAGAACGGAGAAATTGGAAAAAGGAAAAAAAAAAAAAAAAAAAAAAAGTCAAAAAGAAGAGAAAAGTAGGGATGATTGCGGATCTGATTGGATCGGGTAACATCTCATCCGTTCAAAATTTAATAGATTAGAAAAAATCAATAAATTTTTGTCTACCAGTTTAGCAGATGCAGAATGAGCGGACCGTGCAACCTAACAAATAGATGTGATCGATTTAACGATTTAGACTTTACAAATTTTAGATATTTTTTTAAATTATAATTCATAACTTCTACAAGCTTCAATAACTAATAATTTTAAAAAATATATATTATTTGTCTATAATAAGTCATGATTGCATATTTTAAAGATATTATTTTCTATTTTTACAAAAATATATATTTTATTATGTCTATTCTATGTTGTTACTTGTTAGCAATTTTATTTTTTTTTATTAATTTTTTTTTTTAACATCTACGGACAGATCGAGTTGATGCAAATACAAAATGCTTGAACCACCATCCATATTATATCCGTAAATTTTGAAATATTTTATATGCAACTGTCCATTGAAAAACACACATCTGCCCAAAATCAATCGTGTTTAGTTCATTCGGTTAAGTTGAATGGATCCATGATCACTCCCCAAGAAAAGAGAAAAGTATAAAGGACCACGTATCAAATATCCATTTTATATATGATTGTACTGGAAAACTGCTTATTAATGCATAAGATAGATTTCATGAAATCAATTTTTTATTTTCACTAGTCCCTAACATACCAAACTCAAACTTGTTGACATGGTACTTCATAATCAATAAGAGCGGTAATTATTGGATTAATGAATCCAACCTTTTAACCTGCTTGGGTCGGTGAGAGATAAAACTATGACCCTATCCATCTTTTTTTGTGGCACCTCATGTATCGAGAACACTAAGTGCACATACCACAGTGGTATTCCAAGACTAAGATAACAAATAACATTTCCACAAAATGGGGTTCAGACAAATAACACTTTCCTTTATAATGTTTTCATGGACAAACAAGTTAGGTTCCTGTAAATCGAGACAAGACTTGAAGTGCAATTAGGTATTAGAATTTATATACCTCATTCGGGTCAATGGTTCGAATATTACCACAGGCAATACCACAACCTCCAACGTATATATGTATATATATCCCAATCTAAATCTTTGTGCAACAAACACAAAATTGTCAAAATAATGCTAGAAGCATATTAGATGCTACCTTATGAGAAAATAACTGACAAATGAATTAACCAAAATTAGCCTGTTAAAAAAGAGTGAACAATGAATACCCGAAATTATGTTACAATTTCTAAGAAAGAACTGGGAAGATCTCTTATCACAGAAGATCAAAAAAGTAATCCAAACCTTGTCCAATTTCCCAAATCGAGATGCCAGCACCCCAAGAACGGGCTTCCTCTAGCCGCATTGATATTGACATCAGCGATGGGTAAAACACCGCATGCTTGACATGTTGATTATCAGAGTATATGAAGAAATGCTCGGCACTGTTCTTCTCCCACTGAAATGAAGGCTTGTGTTGCTCTAACAAAGACAGGTAATCCCTTCCAGTGATAGCTCCACCGCCTAAACCTGATAATTGAAGATCATTCAGAACAAGAACTGCCTGATCTTGTATATTATCAACATAACATTACAAGTTTTCACCTTGAGGCTGAGTTTGTTTAGTATATATATGGCTTTATGCAATAGTTTTAGGACAGCTTTGAAATAAAATAGAGTGTTTAAGGTTGTGGCCATTTGTTTTAGGTTTGTGGCCCTCTCTTCTTCTCTTCTTTCCCTATAGCATACTACATCGCTAAGTTTTTAATTTCTTGCAAAAAATACAAGAAAATACAAAAAAATTTAGATATGTCCATGCAAGGGGTTACTTACAATTAAAATTCCAAATTTCTCTCTCTTGTTCTTGCATAATTTTAATCCTAATCAAATGCCTGCAATAAAATATATTTTATTTCCCATTTTCTTTTCTTCTCTTTACTTTCTACCACTTTCACTTTCCATAATTTTTTTCTCCTAATCAAACGGGAGAGTAAAAGAAAGTTCCTTCCAATAAACTCCTAGGCAAACATCTCCGTTCACGAACCACGAATCAGACAGATTTCCTTGGGTATTTAAGGACTCCATTAAATGCTCAATTGATCATCAAAAAGGAAAGCCTAGGTCATTGAATTAATTACTAGATGGTTTGGACTTAGTTATCTAAAGAATCCTTGACTTGGGTTCGCTTCAGTCAAAAGTTCATATCCTATCCACCAATAATATAATGACATTTTTAATGCATATAGCATATGTACACTAGAAGCGCTAACAAGATCCCACATGGGTTGATTTCAAAGGATGAAAAGCATCCTCAAGATTTGCATCTACTTTGTCCAAAGTCATCGAGTTGGAAACCAAATGACTCAAGATGCTTTGGAAATGACAAATCATGGTGCCTTATTTGATTAACCAAAAAACAAAAAAGCACAAGAAGGGGGGGAAATTGTAAGCTTGCATCCCGAACTATAACAAGTTTCTACATTTCATGTCTTCCTTCTTCATGTGCTCTTATTAATCAATTAGAGCATAAATAAAAAAATATAAATTAATTAATACCAAGCAGCAAATAATAATTAAAGGATAAACCGAAGTGACATACCTTCTGAGAGGGTGAAGTCATTCCCATAGAAATTGATACCAATAAATATCTTATGAGCCAGGCTCCGAGCACCACTACTGGAGGTACCAAGGAGCAGCTGCAAAGTAGAATGGATCCACTTTAGAGGAGCATTGGGACCCGGATGCTGAGGATTTGAGTAGTCATAGGTCATAAGTGAAAAACCATCCACATCATCACTCAAGCTTTTGAGATCTTCTGGTCCAAAGTCATACTCTTGAAGCTTCTCCGAATATGGTGGACCGATAACATACACTAATTGCAAACGTTGCTTACTGTTCCTCTCTAAGCTCACAGCATGTAGTGCTTGTCCAAGTTCCTTTATGAACTGAAGTGCCTAGGCTTGCAAAACAATAGAGATCCCACAAAATTCACAGATCTTAGGATGTAAGAAGACAAAATGGGATTCATATAAAGGCGAATATGCCGGTTAAAATGCTAAAAACTAACGGGTCATGCATCCATGCTTAAGAGCAAGATAATATCACTAGAATATCCATTCATGACACACAACTTGGATATTACAACAGCAAGGTTTTATTCTTGTTTTTGCTAAATTTTACAATCATAGAACACTTTTGAAAACTCAAGACAAGCAAGCAAGGCAAGGAAATATTTGAATTTATGAAAGGTTTAACGAGTTGGCTCATGAAAAAAAGTAAATCAAACAGACCTCTCAAAATGACACTGGTTAATTATTGTGTTTATCAAAGGGAAAGCCATGTCAATTGTTTCTCAAAACTAGGAAATACAATAGTGAAAATAATGAGATATTTATAAGTGCCTACACTGCAGTTAATTACATGCTGAAGATGGTGTGTATCTCAAACACTGCAAAAATTGTCGAAAGGAAAAGAATCATAAAGAGAATTTTTAAATACCGTATTCCGCATGTCTGGATCATGCAAGACTCTATATGCCGCCCACCTTGACCAAGATTCAAGCACAATACCATCATATTCCATTTCCCTATACATTATGAGAAGAGCCACATAAACATTTTTATTTAAAAAAATAGTAAACAACACATGAACAGGTAGTTTCAATCCTTGAATTGTAATATCAAACCCCAAAGATGAAAAGCCATTAGCATTAATCAGTGGTCGATGATTATAGCTGGTTCACTCTTGACATGTGAACAACAATAACATGCCAGGGAGGGTGTGAAATGAGATCTCTCAAATCTTTTCAGGCTAAGAAGCATGGACATGGACACACGACATGACACAACACGGACACGCCGACAAGGTAATTTTCAAAAAATGTAAGACATAACACATGGGGAGCACGCATGAACTATATAATTCTATATATTTATTATATGTTACATATATGAATATATCATTCAAAGATAATATAAAATGCAATATGACACAATTCCCATAGATTTATATGGTTTTTGTTTTATTATTGTATTTTAAGTTGTTTTGTTCAAACCTGTAATTAATTTCACCTATGTCTAATCAATAGACACGTGTGTTTAAGCGATAGACATGTGTGTCCTCCAAGTGTCCAAATAGTGTCCGGGTCTTCAAAAAAAATAAAAAATAGAACACGTTTTAAAGAGTGTCGGACACGTGTTGGAGAAGTGTCCAAAGAGTGTCGGTGTCCAACACGGATACGTCACTTTCTCAGAAATGTCCGTGCTTATTAGTTTGCAGGTATAAATATAGTCCTGACATAATCTGAATCCATAGCTGAGACCATTTACAGTATAAAGTCAGCATCTTCTTCGAAATACGGCTTGAAGTTAGGTCTGCATCCAGTTCATCCTCCCAACATCCCACATTATATGACCAACACCTACATTATCAAATTCCAACACCCACCCCCCCCCCCCCCCCCCCCCGGCGGGCAACCCCAAACTACCACCAATCTTTATCAATCTTATATTTTTGAAAGAAAAAGACAAAAAGGGCAGGTTAAGGTTGGGTAGTTTTTGAACTAACCCTTGCATGTACTGTTTCCATTCTTCCTCAATATATGACGGTACATTTGCAGTGCACATGACGGTAGCCCATGGAGAGAGTGGAAGGGAAAGAAAGACAAAAGCATAGGAATGACAAAAGGGATTTGAAGGTAGTTAGGGGAATATTTGATGATGTGGCATTCTTTTAAGTTACCATTTAACACTTGATTTCTTTTAGTCAGCGAGATGGTTTTAGGATAAAATAAGAATACAATGGTCCTATAACTACCCCCCAAAGTAGGAAGGTGTCTTACCTTTCCATTTAGCATAGATGTTTTCAGTGAACCATGTTTCCGCATATAACACAAACTTACTGAGATAGAATATATGTTGCGGGATAAAAGGCTTACTCGCATTCTCTCACTATAAGGTCAATTGCTTTTTTCCTCTGCTGCTTCTTTTTCAACAGCTCATTGGGAAATGCTTCTAGAACAACTCTCGGTAAAACCTATTTTCCAAGAGAGGAAAACAAAACCAATTAAGGAAGTTTAGTATTTCTTTTTTCTTTTTTCTTTTTTTTTTTTTTTTTTCTTTTTTTTTTTAAGTTATAATACCAAAAACCTACTAGAAGCATGAGTACTTGTCAATATGCTCAGCTATATAAGTATTTCCAAGAAAGAAAAAGGAATCAATCCAAGCAAAAGAAATGAAAGAATAATAGTTATATCCGAGTAAAGATATCTTCCCCCTAATATGTGTGGTGCCATCATCTTTTCGTGTATTGGAATATTTGAAAAATAAATAAATAAATAAATAAGTGAAAAACCAAGATTGTGAAGCCAATCATTCTAATTTGAGTTCTCTAAATGTTTAAAGCAATAAACTTCATAAAAGAGAAAATCTGACAAATAATTATGAGCATCTTTGGGAGAAATTTATGTCCTGTCAAAGATGCCTTTTGGTTACTCTTAACGTGTACTTATTCTTTCAGCAAATTTTCAATTCATTTTTTTTTTTAATTCTTGTTCAACAAGCCTCGAAAATACAAGTCATGCTAATCCTACTACGTAGGAAAATAGTACATTTGTCTGCTTCCATTGTGCAATATGATAAAATGAGTTAATTATACCAGAGCATTTCCTTTCATTCGAAGCTCTGAAAGCCATCCTTTATCAGCATTATGTCTTCCCTCCAGAACTAACTTGGTCCCTTGGCTGGCATCAGAAAGAAAGAATAAAGAGCATGAACATATTTAACAGCACATACAGCCCTAGCTTAAACAGTCCAATTTCTCATTCTTTGTCATTTTAGCATAAATATCATAACTCTAGAGATTTTTGAAGTCTCATTTAGCTCTATCGAGGCTCTGATGTCAGTATCAATTGCCTCCATCCAAAAGAGTGGGCCATTTGGGCATCTGATACCACTTGATGACTATGGATCACCAGCAATTTTGGCAATAATGTAATCTTATATAAAAAAAAATTAAAATGAAAAGCGATGGTAAATGCTGGAAAGCTAAAATAACAAGTTCAAATTCATTGTTAAAACTTAAAACCCTTCAGCTAACAACCATACCAAAAGGGGTTAGCATATTATAGAGACCCCAAAGGTCAATATATTCTCATAAACTTCAGGTTTCAAAACAATCATTTCTACGATTCAGGACTTACTCAAGTTGATAATCAGAAATCAGACACACCTCTTCAGGTCATACCACACAGGCGATAGATGAGTAAACTTGGAATTGAATGTCTTTGCAATATCATAGCCTCTTGAGTTCCTGCAACATTCAGTATGTGATAGCAAATTTGTAAATGCTAAAGGTTGCTATAAGTATATGACAAATATGGAGACCCATCATTATCAAACAAATGTCTATACTAGATAGCATAATAGCAAACCCAAAAACCCAAATATGAAAGGTAGTAGGAAAACTATATATTCACAACCACAAGCTTCTCCCAATCACCATGAAAATACATTGCGAACTTTGCAACCTTTTAACAATCTAAAAAGAAATCTCACGGAAATAACAGTTCTATTACATATAATTAGTTTGGCTAGCAAAATAAACTTATACAAGCTGAGAAATTTCCACACTCTCTCGCTAAACTTTCGGTTGGAGAAAATTTATATTTTGTGACCACAGATTGAGAATACAAGTACCAGCTCCAAATCTAACTACTAGTCATATAATTCAATATTCCTGTGATGTTTAATCTATTAAAACCTGTGTTATCTCAAATGTGAATCACTCAGCTACGTAGAACAAGAACATAGTACGTCACATGATCTAAATTGCAGTATGATAGGGGTAGACTTATATGTATTACACTAAAAGAATTTAAAGTACTTCTTGAGTACTTTTTTTTCAACAATTAGACATTTTTTTAAAATGTAGATTTTTTTCCTACGTTTCGTCATGTCAAAAGTTCAGTCACCTTAGATTTTAATTCATCATATTTGCTTTTTTTTTTTTTATTTTACTCCTACAAAATGGTTAGTAAATATATTAGGAAATACTTTTGGGATTGTTTTGGATTACCAAATTTACTAGCATTTTCTAGTTACACTGATTAATACACTAAGATATCAGCATACATACCAAAATGAACTTTCTCTTCCCCACATTACACAATAATGCATCTCGTTAGTACCAACTCTAATATCATGTCAATCAAACTAACAAAAACCAAATTACTAGTAAAACAAACTTAATTATAAGAGATTGATAGCATTGTCTTCCCACTAAAATCAAAGCTTCTTTGCTTAATACAAAACACTGTTTATAAGATGGACATACCATGGAGTAATGTAGGCCAGTACTGGATTCCTAAAATGCCGGTGAGATGTATTCTCCGATAACTTTGAATTCTCCTGAATTTCTAAAGAAAACATAATTGAAATACCTGAAACTTCTATCTCTATTCTCTTGCACAAATAACTACAATTACAATATATATATATTAGCAGGTGGCACAAGGGATGCGTGTGCAATTCAGAATTCAGAAAAGTAAGAATAAAAATAAATAATAAGGAAATTAGTATCTTAATGAAACAGAAGGATTTGGGTTCAAATCTTACCTACGCCTTCAAATAATAATTTTTTTATTTATTTTTAGGATATAAAAATTTACCGCGTGCAGAAGAAGAAGCCACCAAACACTTAGATATCAAATCAGTGGTGACATATATAATAGTATATATATATAGAGAGAGAGAGAGAGAGAGAGAGAGAGATGCGTACAGTTAGGACTTGGAGGTAATTCATGTCGATCTTGGCGAGGCCTGGTTGGTGTGAGTTTGGGAGAGAAGTGTCTGTGCGTGAAGCGAATAGAGTAGTGTATACAATTAGGGAAGCGGCGGGAAGGACGATGAAGAAGACGACGAAGATGATGAAGAGCTTGCGGTCCCGGTTAGGGTTTGAATCGGCGGCCGAGTCGGTGGTCCGCTGTCGGTCACGACGGTGGTTTGAACCGGTGGCGGTTGCTACTCGCTTCTCTCGCCTCTTGCCCATACTGCACCGCCTTCGATTCACAGCCGAGTCAACAACCTTTTACCTTTGCACTTGTTCAACCCTTTGTTTTGTCCATCGGGTCTAGGGCAGTTTACTGAGCTCAAGTCGACTCGTATTGAAATAGTTACAAATTGTTGTACGGTTTGGAAAGAAGTTGGCTAAAATAACTAATTACGGTTGTATTTGGTTTAACAATTTAAAATATGGGCGGTGCTTCAGACCTCAGTGACGAAGCGTACTGGGGTGGGGCGAAAATAAAAAAAACAAAAAAAAAAAAAAAAAAAATTTTTGGATCAATGGGAGGGCTACACAAACGACCTCCAAGTGACCTCTACTGGGGTCTGAGGTATTTTTCTTGAAATATATATAATAGCGTATGTATGTATTTAAAGGTACGGTGTAAATAATAAGGTAAATTATCACTAGGTTTTAATAGTTGGACTTAATTTCTATCAAGTTCTATTAAAAATAAGTCTTGGTAAAATTATCGCTAAAAATAAAAAAAAAATTTGTGACAATTTTTATACATATTACTAAAAATTGACAATTAGTGACTTTTTTTTGACATTATTTTTATAAATTGTCACTAAAATTTACAATTAGTGACTTTTTTTATGACAAATTTTTTCCATAGAACCTATTAGACAATAAGTCCACTAGGATTAAAATATAATTGTAATATCAACACTATTTAAATTTATTTTTTAATTTGATAAAATCACAAATTTATTATAAAATTTTGGAGTTCTCACAAAACTTTTCACAAAAACTCATTTTTACTTATTTAATAAATAGCTAGATAGATAGATGTACTTAGCATATATACAATTTCCACGGGCATACATTTGCTTATGTAATTATATGGAAATTGTATGTATGCCCGTAATGTCCTTGTGTATTACGGTCATACATACATTATATGAAAATATGTGTAAAATATATTGAACAAAAAGGAGAAAAATAAATAAATAAATAGAGAAAAAAATAAAAATGGGAAAAAATAAAAAAAACAAAAAGAAAAAGGAGAGGAATGCGAGATCATAGGATAATGGAAAGAGGGGTGTGAGAAAAGTAAAAAGTAAGAGAGAGAGAGAGAGAAGTAGGAAAGTAAAAAATGTATATATAAAATATTTATTGGAAAATATATCTCAGCCATTGTTTTATAATTTAAATAGATCTGAGTCATCCAAATGTCTTAATAGGACAAAAATATGTTGAAGATTCAAAAACCGTCACGCTTTATTAAAATACTAGCGTGTGCCAGTGCCTGAAGACATGGTGTAAATAATATTAGGATTAGAATATAATTGTACTCCCAACACTATTTAAATTTATTTTTTAATTTGATAAAATCACAAATTTATTATAAAATTTTGGAGTTCTCACAAAATTTATCACGAAAACTCGTTTTTACCTATTTAATAAATAGCTAGATAGATAGATGTGTTTAGTATACATACAATTTTCACGGGCATACATACAATACTGCTTTTGCTTAGGTAATTATATGAAAATTGTATGTATGCTTGTAATGTCCCAGTGTATTACAGTCATACATACATTGTATGGAAATATGTGTAAAATATATTGAACAAAAAGGAGAAAAAAATAAACAAATAGAGAGAAAAATAAAAACGGGAAAAAATAAAAAATTAAAAAGAAAAAGGAAAGGAAGGCAAGATCATGGGAACATAGAAGGAGGGGTGTGAGAAAAGTAAAAAGTAAGAGAGAGAAAAGCAGGAAAGTAGAAAATGTATATGTAGAATATTTATTGAAAAATATATCTCAGCCATTGTTTTATAATTTGAATAGATCTGAGCCATCAAAATGTCCTAATAGGACAAATGTATATAGGACAAATTCAAAAACCATCTTGTTTTATTATATAGATGTTGAAGATCCATATAAGATCTAAATTTACGAACTGTATCAAGTATTCAATACATTTAAAAATAATAATTAATTGTTCAAATTCATTTAATTTATGGATTACAAAATTCATTAATATAATGTCCACTACACACAGTAAAATCTGACTCATAATCCTGGCATCACAAACCTTTCCATATAATATGAATAAAAATATGTGAACAAAAAAGAGAAAATAAAAAAAATAAACAAATAGAGAGAAAAATAAAAATAGGAGAAAATAAAAAAAATTAAATTAAAAAAAAAAGAGAGAGGAATATGAGATCATAGGATCATAGAAGGATGGGTGAGAAAATAAAAAAGTAAGAGAGAGAAGCGAGAAAATAAAAAATGTACATATAGAATATTTTTTAAAAAATATATCTCAGTCGTTGTTTTATAATTTGAATAGATCTGAGCAGTCCAAATGTCCTAGTAGGACAAATATGTGTAGGACAAATTTAAAAATCATCTTACTTTATTATATAGATGTTGAAGATTCATATGAGATCTAAATTTATGAAATCTATCATGTATTCAATATATTTAAAAATAATAATTAATTGTTCAAATTCATTTAATTTGTGGATTATAAAATTCATTAATTTAATCTCCACTACACACAGTAAAATTTGACTTTTAATTTTGGAATCGCATACTTTTCCATATAATATGAATAAAAAAAAGTGAACAAAAAGGAGAAAATAAAAAAAAATAGAGAGAAAAATAAAAATGTGAGAAAATAAAAAAATAATTAAAAAAAAGAAAAGAGAAGAAGGTAGGATTATGTGATCATAGAAGAATGGGTGAGAAAATAAAAAAGTAAGAGAGAGAAACGGGAAAATAGAAAATGTATATGTGAGATATTTTTTGAAAAATATATATCAGCTGTTGTTTTATATTTTGAATAAATCTGGGCCGTCCAAATGTCCTCGTAGGACAAATGTATGTAGGACAAATTCAAAAACCATCATACTTTATTATATAGATGTTGAAGATTCATATGAGATCTAAATTTATGAAATCTATCATGTATTCAATATATTTAAAAATAATAATTAATTGTTCAAATTCATTTAATTTGTGGACTATCAAATTCATTAATTTAATCTCTACTACACACAGTAAAATCTGACTCCTAATTCTGGGATTGCAGACTTTTCCATATAATATGAATAAAAAATAAGTGAATAAAAAGGAGAAAAAAAAAAGAAGGGAAAAATAAAAATGTGAGAAAATAAAAAAATAAAAAGAAAAGAGAGAGGAATGTGGGATCATGAGATTACAGAAGGATGGGTGAGAAAAGGAAGAAGTAAGAGAGAGAAGTGGGAAAATAGAAAATGTATTTGTAGGATATTTTTTGAAAAATATATCTCAGCCGTTATTTTATAATTTAAATAGATCTAGACCATTCAAATGTCCTAGCATGACAAATGTGTGTAGGACAAATTTAAAAACCATCCTACTTTATTATATAGATGTTGAAGATTCATATGAGGTCTAAATTTACGAAGTGTATTAGGTATTCAATCTATTTAAAAATAATAATTAATTGTTCAAATTCATTTAATTTGAGGACTATAAAATTCATTAATATAATCTCCATTGCACACAGTAAAATCTGACTCATAATCTTGGGATTGTAGACCTTTCCATATAATATGAATAAAAATATGTGAACAAAAAGAAGAAGAAAAAAATAAAAACAAATAGAGAGAAAAATAAAAATGAGAGAAAATAAAAAAATTAAATTAAAAAAAAAGAGAGAGGAATGCGGGATCATGAGATCATAGAAGGATGGATCAGAAAAGGAAAAAGTAAGGGAGAGAAGCGAGAAAATAAAAAATGTATATGTATGATATTTTTTTAAAAATATATATCAGGCGTTGTTTATAATTTGAATAGATCTGAGCCATCCAAATGTCCTAGTAGGACAAATGTGTACATGACAAATTCAAAAACCATCTTACTTTATTATATAGATGTTAAAGATTCACATGAGATCTAAATTTATGAAATCTATCATTTATTCAATATATTTAAAAATAATAATTAATTGTTCAAATTCATTTAATTTGTGAACTATAAAATTCATTAATTTAATCTCCACTGCACAGAATAAAATCTGACTTTTAATTTTGGGATCGTAGATTTTTTCATATAATATGAATAAAAAATAAGTGAACAAAAAGGAGAAAATAAAAAAAAATAAAGAGAAAAATAAAATGTGAGAAAAAAAAAGAAAGAAAGAGGAAGGTGGGATCATGAGATCATAGAAAGATGGGTGAGAAAAGGAAAAAGTAAGAGAGAGAAGCGGGAAAATAGAAAATGTACATGTAGGATATTTTTTTAAAAATATATCTTAGCCGTTGTTTTATATTTTGAATAGATCTGGACCGTCCAAATGTCCTAGTAGGACAAATTCAAAAATCATCATACTTTATTATATATATATATGTAAAATTAAGTAAAATGTTGATATATTGATATATATTTATACCTAAAGATATGGTGTAATTAATGATGAGATCAAAATATAATTGAATATAAAATTATTAAATTAAAATGTAATTTATTAAATTCATTACTAAAAATTTAAGGTCAAAATGTAAATATAAATCTGATTGGTTTCGATTTTCAAATGAATTTTGTAAAATTACCGAGCCATAAATGCACCTCAATAAAATTAAAGTAAAATTGGCAAACATAATTTATTGTAAAAATATGTCTCATGGGCTTTGTTACTGAGGTGGATAACAAAGTTCTGTTTAAAAAAAAACTCATTTTTTCAAGTTTTAAACAAATAACATCACCCCTATTATCTCTCTTTCTTTCTCACTTGCCTTGTGAAAAGATTGTAAAACATAAACTACTTTTATCACTATTTTTTTTTTTTTAACAGAACCCAATTTAAATTTTGAGTTTAAATTTGTCCACCAAAAATAAAAAATAAAACATTTTCCAAAAAACAAATTCACATGCTCTTTGCCTCCAAATCCTTCTCTACTTTCTTTTTACCTTTCCTATACTAACTACAAAAACTCATAAATCTAGGACATGCTCTTCACTTCAAGAAATCCCATAAAATCCATAAAAAACAAAGACCAAAGACCAATTTCACACTTAAAAAACTATCAGGCCATACACCATTTCTTTAGGAAGTCCCCTTGGAAGTCCCCTTCTCAAGACACTCCTCCATCTAGTTGATATGTGTTTAAGAATACTGGTTAAGATATATAAATACTTGGCACATGAAATGATACATTAAATATGACAATACAATTTTTTTTTTTGATTTTTTGTTTTTAGCTCACCAACATATTCAAAATTACATCCCAACTAATATTGAGATGTATGTATTTCGCATGTACCAAGTAATTTCCGTCATTTGTACATTCTTGAGAATTTTCATACAATCTTAAAAAAATTAACAACCATATATAGCAATCAAATATTTTTTCCAAATCAAATATTTCAAGCTCTCTGATTTTTAAAAAAATAAATCATACAAATTGTAACAATATATTCAATAGAAATCAAAACCCAAATATTCAATAGAAGTAACCAAACACCAAATATATTCAAAAAAACATACATACAAATGTACGTATGTCTCAACAATTTAAGTGGTATTCAAAAAACATACCCATCTTCCTCTCTCTCTCTCTCTCTCTTTCTCTTCATTTCCTTTTCTCTTTCCTTTCTTACGTTCTCAGAAATCCTCTAATGATCAACCTTTCTCTATGGTGTTTGGTTACTTCTATAGATTTCAAAAAGCTGTAAACAATATATCAAAACCCAAATATATTGTAAGTTATTTGTAACAATCCTGACCTGTGATTAGCCTATAAACCATGATTAAGGATGCCTAATGAGTAATTAAGATGAAATTCTGAATTAATTGTATGTGTATTGCATTATTTGTGTTTATATTTGTCTACTGTAGGAATATCTGTCTGTATTTCCGAATTGGTATGTAAATTGAAGGCCATATCAGCATCTGATCACGAAATTGACTTAGTTTGTGTGTTATTTAAAATTTTTAGAACATTATGGTAGGTTTAATTGAAATTCGATTCGGAACTAAATAATTAGAATAAATTAGATTAAATAAGTTAGCATGACTTAACTTAATCCTATTTTATTAACCTAAACTAAGTGGGCCTATATAAGGTCAATATAGCCTCTAGAATCCATTTGATCATCTTTGTCCTCATCAAAACGTGAGAGAGAGAGAGAGAGAGAGAGAGAGAGAGAAGTTTAGAAACTTGTATTCAAGCTTGGAATTTTAGAGAATTAGAGGATTTAACTTGGAAACTGAAAGAATTAACAATTTAGAACACAATTGAACACCTAAGGTAAGAATTCAAGCCTTTAAGTTTGTAATTGAGTTGGTTAATGCATGAATTCAAGAGTGTTAAGCTAGGAAATGCAAAAATCAAGCTAAGAGGTAGGAAACATGATCATAACACACGTGTGCATAATTCATGAATTTTTGAGCTTTGACTTCAACAATTCTTACATGCAAGAGTTTATTTTTGTTCTATTCTGGGAGCTCAGTGTGGTTTTGCACTTAAACACTTCATTTATTCATGTTTTGGAAGCTTTGTATCTAAGTCATAATGCATGTTATGTTTTCAAAAGTCTAAGGTTTACTTTGGAAGAATTCACTTGTTTTTGGGATTGATTTTGCGAAATGGCTTTCGAATCATGAAATTCCATGAGTTTACAAGTGTTTTATCAAATTTTGGCCCAAAATGATGTGTTTTATTGCTTCGGAATTGAGTTTTGTACTTGGGAAGCAAATATGGAAATTCTAGAATTTGCTCTCTCTGCTCAAGCTGTGGAGTCTGCGCTCAAGCAAAAAATTCGAGCTCCCAGTACTTTTTGCAGAGTTTGGGGGTTAGCTCGAGCGACAGAACCTGTGCTCGAGAAACCACTCATATATTTTCACCTCCGCTCGAGCGAAGAAGTCTAAGCTCGAGCGTAAATTTCATGCTCCTAGAAGTTTTGCAAAGTTTTACAAATCACTCGAGCGACCGAAGTTGCGCTCGAGCAGAGACCCTATTTACTCAATCTTTGGCTTGAGCGACTGTCGAGCGTCCGTTGAGCGGAAAAATCTAGCAACCAGTACTTTTGCAGACTTTACAGACCGCTCAAGCGACCGATGTTGCGCTTGAGCGAATGCTTTGTTTTTGAAAATTTGACTAAGTATTTCAATTTACATTTTGGCATCCTCATTGCATCTTAAGCATTCTTAAGTCTTAATTAAGACATAATAATGAGGATAAGGATTAGAAACACACCAAGATAAAAAAGGAATGAGTTAAGTTTTTTTTCGAGCGTGTGTTTCAATGTGTATTTGTTATGTATTTGTGTAGGTCACGCGCCATAGGCTATCCGATCTGTCTGCTCTGTCCATTTTACTATCGGAGCTATCTATGAGTAACAATTTTGTAAAGTTATATTTAATTATAAGTATTTTCAGAATGATAAGATATGATTAGTTTTCTGAATTGCTATTTATAAATCATGAATAAATATCCATTTTTCTGAAATGTATTTATGGCATCCTTAGTTCATGTGGCCCGCGCCCGAGGATAACAATACTGCGGCTCATGATCATATGGCCCTTACCCGGGGGAAACAATACCATGGTTTATACATGGCCCTTACCCGGGGGAAATAATACCGTGGTTTATACATGGCCCTTGCCTGGGATAGACAATACCATGGCTACTTGTGCACAAGATATGGACCTTTGGGGTCGTCGGTATCGACCATGCATATGAGTCCCAAGACCAAGATGATATGATAGTTAATGGATGCACCATATATAACTGCTTATGAATTCTTGTTACGTATATAAATCTGAATCTATTTCTGATATGGAACTCTGATTTTTGAAACTATTTAGACATCATTCATAAATCCTCTACTCTGTTATTATTTACTAGACTCTAGCTCACCGTATTATTATGTATGTATGTAGGTGACCAGGTGCGTGACCAGGATCAGAGTTGATTGCCTGGAGTTTTTGTTAGACTTATTTATTTTGATGATTTATTTAATTATATTTTTAATTTATTTGGAAGAGAAAAATAGAATCAAAATTTATTTTGATGATTTATTTGAAAGAGAAAAATAGAATCAACATTTATTTTGATGATTTTATGTTTTAATTTATTTGAAAGAGAAAAATAGAATCAAAATTTATTTTGTCCCATTATTTCTCACCTAAACCTTTATCCTAAATGTTGTTAGAATGTATTTAATATTTGATTAAATCAGGAGTTCAAACAGCCAAAAAACAGAGGTTCAAACAACTCAGCATAGCAACAGTTCAAAAGGTTCAAGTGGAAGATATTCAAATTTGTAATGATGGAGTGGAAGATATTTAAATTAGTAATGATGGAGTGGAAGATATTTGTAACATGCTCGATGGGTACTCGCGCGCGTTAAACAGTTCGGACTCCCGAGATCTCTTTGATCTAGTCTCACGAGTGCAATGTGACACATAGATGAGAGTCCAGATTTGGCAACTTTTATTGAAAATCCATTTTATTGCAATTTTGTCAAAAATGGACTGCGTCATCAGATCTCAGAGTCGCCACCTAATATTTTGGGAAATTAGGAAACCCATGACTCGGTGCCAAGGCCACTGTTCATCGTAACCAAGGATGCTTGGCTCGGAACCTTAGGTATGAGAGGGGAAGGTCAATAATGAGCACCCCCACTCACCCGATCAAAAGATCGGCCTCTACTAAACCATGATATGAATTTTATTTTCTTTATATGTTTATGTTCTGATTATTTTAGTAAATCCTAAAATTTACTATGTGAAGCATATAAGGTACAGACTAGTTTGCTCAAATTGGAACAATTCAACTTCATGTTTGTTTTTCGAAAAGGGTTTGAATTTGCCACTTGACAAAGTGGGCTTAAAGTTTGTGAATTTACTACTGCAAAGTGGGCTTAAAACGTACATTTATTGAATTATTCCAATTCAAACAACAAGCCTTCATCCACAGGCATTCAAACAGTTTATCAGGTAAGCAAGTAGCCTCATGGTAGAATGCTAACGCATAATAAGAAAAACATACACAAATGGGATGCTAAAGCATAAAAACTCACAAAGTTACCGACGTCTCTCGAACAGCTACAAAATAAAGTTAGTGAAATATGCATGATCCTATATACAGAATCCTAGTGCAATACATACACAAGAATGCTTCTAAAGATCCGGCTTCTAGAATATGACATGTGAATCATCTCAACATGAGGTAGCGCATAGAATCATATAAGAATTGATTAAATCACAAAGATGCAAATTTAGCTGGATCAAGATGCATGAAACATGGATGCAAAGCATGGATATGCATGGCATGTCAAATATATACATATGCACAGTTAGGGAAAGCGATAAAAGAATGGGATAGAAAGAAGGCGGGTGGGGGATTATTACAATACTTTAAATATTACAAATCCAAATGAGGGAGAGAGGAAAGAATAATAATAAAATAAAATAAAACCTCACAAAACACTCAAAATCAAAATAAAAGTTTTAAAACCCCCGACTAATCATCAATTAGCAAAGATCCATGTGTCTTCAATCAAATCCAGTCCATGTACTCATCTTCAATGAAGGGCCACAGCCCAAAATAAGTCAACTTGTAAGCCCAAAGAGGTGAGCTCACTTTGATCTGCTAAGCATCTGTAAGACCATAGCCGAATTGGCCCAAGTCTGCAACAACCCTCTTGATCTTAAAAAGCCATGGGCCCACCATAACTAAGCATCTGTAAGACCATAGCCGAATTGGCCCAAGTCTGCAACAACCCTTTTGATCTTAAAAAGCCATGGGCCCACTATACAACTCCAGCTTCTTCTTTTTTTGTCTGCCCCAAACAAGGCCACTGTTAACCACCATAACTAAGCAGCTCAAAACATCACCTCCTCACGCACACTGAAGCAACGGCATTGGAGTTAGAACCTCGTCGGTGCAACATGAGCCACATACACACTCTCACACTCACTATCCATCTCCATAACCTTAGCTTACAGCAAAGACACCATTTTTTGTTTTTACACTCCGTGGCCGCTCTGCTTCTTTCTCTCTCTCAAATAATTTTTGTCCTCTTCCAGAAAACACACCCACCTCCTCTCATCTCACCACATTTTCTCTCTCTAGACACCTACCCCTTATATCATAACTTCATGTTGAACTTCATGGGTTTGCAGAGAGAGGGAGCTCGAGAGTGGGTTTTGTGGAGGAGATGAGAGGAATCATGGTGAAGCTCCAATGGATCAAGAGGGTAATCCGGCCCATCCCCGAGAGAGAGAAAAAGAGCAAATGGGTTTGTGTGTGTTGCAGTGTGTGTTCATCAATCAATGTGTGCATGGAGTGTGTGTGCCGTGTGCTGTGTATTCATCAGTGTGTGCATGGTCTCCTTCCCCCTCTCTCTCTAAACCCATGTGTCTCTATGGTGCCTTCTTGCTATGTGTGTGTCCATCCAGCTCTGTATGTGGGTGTCCAGTTCTTTTCTTTTTCAGAAAGAAAGAGAAGTCTATGTGTTTTTGTGTGAGCCTCGTGTGAGTGTATGGCAGTGATAGGTGTGTGTGTGAGCTGCTGGGTGTATGGCAGTGATGGGTGTGTATGTGAGCTGCTGGGTGTATGGTAGTGTATATGTGTGTGTGAGCTGTTGGGTGTATAGCAGTGATGGGTGTGTGTGTGAGCTGCTGGGTGTATGGCAGTGATGGGTGTGTGTGTCTGTATCTCAGATTAAGAACCTTTCTTCCCCTCACATTTTTCACTCACTCACTCTCCCTTTTGAAATTGCTCTCTACCGAGAGCCCAACCCAGAACTCTTCACCATTACCTCCAAAAAAATCGAGAGAGAGAGCTCCTCAAGAAACCTCCATGAGAGAGAGAGAGAGAGAGCGAGGGATTGTGTATGGTGTGTCTGTGTCTTCTCTCCCCGTGTGTGTTCTTTTCTTTAATCATACACTACCCACTCCCTTTCTTTTTCATTGGACCACCCACTCCCTCTTTTTTTTTAAAAACATACAGATCCATCAGCTTTTGAACCACTTCCTGAAATTCTCTCCCATCTTCTCACCTGCTCTCTCTTTTTTTTTTTTATATTATTCACCCACGAGACCACTCACATGAACCACCCACTATCTCTTAAAATAATTTATCATTTTTCCCACCCAAAACCTCATCATAATATATTCTATCTATATTTTAATATATAAACATAGACATATATATAAATTGAATTCAATTTCTTTTCTTTTTTCTTTTTTTTTGTTTATTATTATTTTCTTTTTCTTTTTCTTTTTTTTAATTTTGTTTTTGTTATTTTCTATTTCTAAAATACACCACCTCAAAGTATATACACACACACATCAAATTATATAAAAATATATAAAATTATAAAATACTACAAAGTAATAAACTATATGATATAAACTAATTTGGCCAAAATAGGTGAGGTTTGGGATTAAAATTTCAATTTGATTTGTCTCTGCTGAGAATGGTTAAAATAAAGTGTCCAAGTCTTAGAACTGGTCAAAATGGGGTGTCCACAATATTCAAATGAATACAACAGCTATAAACGGTTATAAGTTTCATTATATATACCAAAGCCTCTAATGTAAACAAGTTACAAAAAAAATCAGAAAATATTCTTTGATCTATAATCACTCACATCTATTCTCTGAAATTTTTTTTGAGAAGTGTTCTTCAATTTTTATTTACATCCTTTTTCAGAAATTATACACTGAGACGTATAGCTTTAAGCCTATCTTTCCTGTGTGAGGTTTACAGAAAAACCAGAGCTTCATTTTGTATATCCATCTGGGAGAGATATTTATTGTAAACTTTCTTTGAAAGCAAAAATACCATTTCATCTTGTAAAAGTGTTGCAAACACTGTGTTCTTGAAATCTTGAGAGTGATTGTGAATCACCTAAGATTTGCAAGGGTTTGGGCTTGTGAAGTTTGTGTAAAATCTATGGAGGATTGCTCCATGTTTATGAGGTTGCTAGCACTCCTGTGAAGCTAGAAGATAATGAAAAATCTCAAGTGAAGCTTGAGGAGTGGATGTAGGCTTGGTTGAAACCGAACCACTATAAATCTGTTTGTCTCCTCTTCCCTAATCTCTTTACTTTCCTACTACTGCTATAGCTATCTAATATTCATGTGTTAATCATTTGATTTACCCTGTATGTTAGTTATACTTCATTGTTATTTTGCTTGATCATTTACTGCTAAGTTCATCATTGTGCTTATTAATAATTTGTTGTACTAGTAGTTAATTTTATTGGGATATTATTAATTTTAATTTGTAAAAACCTAATTCACCCATCCTCTTAGGTTGCTTTTTGGGTAACAATTGGTATCAGAGCCTGAGGCTCTTGTTTAGATTTAACAATCTTGATTTTTTGATCCATAGCAACCATGTATTCTACTTACTCTGCTGTAGGACAAGCTAGCAATAGGCCACCTTTCTTTGATGGTAGTAATTACATTCATTGGAAAGAAAAAATGACTTTGTATTTTCAAGGTACCAATTATGCTTTGTGGTTCATTATCACTAAAAGTCCTAAAATCCCTTCCAAGGTAGTAGACCATATCAGTGTGCCTAAACTTGAGGATGAATTTGATGAGCGTGATTATAAACTCCTTCAAGCTAATGCTAAAGCCAATCTTATTCTTGTGTGTGGACTAGATGCAAATGAGTACAATAGAATTTCTGGATGTATTTCTGCTAAAGAGATTTGGGGTAAACTTGAAATCACCTATGAAGGAACTAGCCAAATAAAAGAGTCTTGGATTGATATGCTTATTCATGATTATGAGCTCTTTACTACGGAATCATTTGAATCTATTTATGAGATGTTTTATAAATTTACCAATATTATTAATACTCTAGAATCGCTTGGTAAATCTTATACTAATGGTGAGCTTGTGAGAAAAATGCTTAGGTCTTTGCCAAATGAATGGGAAGCTAAGGTTACAGCTATCCAAGAAGCAAAAGACCTAACAAAATTAGGCATTGAAGAACTCCTAGGCTCACTCATGGCTCATGAACTTCCAATGATGGATGATAGCAAAAAAGAAGCCATTTCGGGAGAAAATGATGGAGTAGCCAACCAGTGTCTCATGGCTCTTGGAGAAGAAGAATTCACTCAAGATGAGGTAATTTCTAATTATGTAAAACTTGAAAGTGCTTTCAATGAATTACATGACACATTTAGAAATGTTTGTGTTAAGAATTCTAAATTAAAGAAATTAGTTACTTCTCTTTCAAATGATGTAGATGTTTTAAAAATGGAAAATGCTACTTTGAAAATTGACTTTACGTCTATTGCCAATGAGAAAAACATTTTGAAAAATAATGTTGAGGATTTAAACAAAACTCTTGAAAATTTTGTAAAAGGAAAAGAAAACCTGAACAAGCTTCTTGGAAATAAAAAATGTGTTTTTGACAAAGTAGGCATTGGTTTTGATCCTCCTAAACCTTTTATGAGATTAAATATTCTTAAGACTAATCCCTATGGACCCAAGAAAGTATGGGTACCAAGAAAGAAATCAAGATCTTTTGTAGTTGGAATCTCAAAAAACACCAAGGATTTCGAGAGGAAATGCACAACAAGAGTATTCAATCTAAAGAGCAAAATCAGCCCCTACAAGAAGAAGAAGAATGATGAAATGAAAATCAGCAAGATGAACAATAGAGGTAATGTATGGGTGAAGATTCCAAAGAGATAAATGAAGGTATAACTCCTAACACACCTTTAAGCTTAAAGTTCTGTATTCTTTAAGGTGTGATTTGTGTACAATAGGTTGAGTCTAATCATTACTTCCATGTAACCTAATTGTACTAAGTTTGCTAACTTATGTTCTTCTAGTTTCTTTCAAACCTTCATTGAACTCAAAAATGAGAATTATATTATTTTGATGAATGCCTATTAGAATATGAATGATTCATGTATTTATTAATATTGTACATCATGTCATCCATTGCTTTGAAAAAGAGATAAGAAGTAATAAATATTTTTTGTGAGCATACTTTTCACATCTTATATATGACTTCATACTAATATGTTAATTCCTTTTTGAGTCATATCTTTATAGAATCAATTTTGATGTCATAGCATGTTTTTGAGATGTATACTATCTATATTTTGAATTGTACATTTATGATCTCAAGAATATGCTCAATATGAAAATTTCATGCTTATATGCTTTACATTGGAATATTTGAATGAGTTATGAAATTCGTTGATTATGATCCATCAACAATGTCTAAATGAAAAGAAGTATCATATGTTTGTAGAGATATTGCATCTATCTTATTGAATATCCTTTGAATATGGATTATATTGGCATACATCTCATGAAATGCTTTTGATTGATAAATTGTTGAATTAATTGTTTATAGCATTCATGTTGTGTTCCACATTGAGTAAAATGTTTTGTCACATTTGAGTATGTGGATTGAATTGATGAAAATGCCTCTTGATAATGTTATGTGATTAAATGAGATTGTTGCATCATTTTTTAATAAAACAAAGAGCATAACACTATTTTCTTATGCATATTATGCTATGTGCTACAACTTGAAAATTCTGAAAAATAGCATTCCAAACTCTTGTTTGATCATTGAATTATTTTTCACTTTTTGAGTTTGTAATAAGAAGTGATTTGTGCTGTATTTTTATTGAGTAATAGTGATTATTTTATGAATGCTATATTTACAAAAATCACATTAGAAAAGGGTAGCACCAACTTAAGGGGAAAAATCATTTTGCTAACATACTTGTTAAACCCTTTTGAGATGAACTCCTCATGAAAGAAAATTGAAGATTGAAAAGCTTCCATCTCCTGAACCTAACGTATGCCTCATATACTCTCTTAAGCTTTTGAGGTAAAAATTCTATCTTATATCCTTTGAGCTAATACTGTTATTACTTTGATATGAAAAAGATTGATTATGCTTCATATGATTTGCAATGTATACGCTTCGATGATGCTCTTGCCTAAGAATCATGCCTATGTTTAAATGTGTGTTATATATTGAAATTCATGATTTTTCTTGGCATATGGATTGCTATACCTTGAGCATACTTCATTTTTTGGAATTACATTAGCGCCATGAGATCATACTGAGTTTAACCTATTATGAGCAATATTGGGTGTTCTACATAATGCTTGAGCTATGGTTGTTAAATCTTCTAAATTGCATATTGGTATCCTTGGTAGATTGCATGTTGGTATCATTTTGGCATCCTTATTGATAATATTTGGCATCCTATTTGATATTATAGTAGAACATTTCAGTTATGAGCTTTCATTTATCATATCTTCTATTGATTTTGCCAAATGAAACAAATCAAGGGGAAGAATTTAAACTAGATTATTTTTTTTAAAAAATCCCCTTAGATTCTATTCTATTTTTGATATCACACTTATGAGTTCGCACCTCATATATTTTTTTAACTATCTTGTATAAAATTTGTACGCTCTTACTAAAAATTGATTGTTAGATCATACTCAACTGCTTCACATATACTTTTAACAATTTGTTATCTCCTTGGCTCTTGCTTGAAAATAGATTGAAATAACATGAATTCTTTATAATGGATAAGCTCATTGATTCATTGTTGCCATATTATCTTGCTACAATAGCATGTGTATCTCATTCTTGACCTTTGGAACTTCTCCTTATTGCACCCATGTCATTTATCTAAACTTGATGCTACATTGTGATAATACTAGTGCCATCAATTTAAGCAAAAATCCGGTTCAACACTCATGAACAAAACATATTGAAATTCGACATCATTTTTTAAGAGATCATGTTCAAACAGGGGATATTGTACTTGAATTTGTAAACACCGACAAGCAATTGACGAATATTTTCACAAAACCCCTAAGCGAGGATTGCTTTAATTTTATTCATAGCGAGCTTGGAATGTCGATTTTTACTTAAAAAGTTTTGTTATGACTGAAACTTGAATTTTTGTTAAAATGATATATGTGTATTGCTACATTGATATGGAAACATTTATATCAGTTGCATGCTCCCAAGTCCTTCATACATTTATTCTTCTTAACAGTTTGCTATTCTCAACTGTGTAATTTTTTTTTTGGGTTCTACATCTTGAGGTAAAATTAATTTTGCATACATTGATTTTTTTAAACCCTCATGGTATTTTTTTTTGCATTACCATTTCAACAACACCAACATTCCATTAAGTTTAATTCTGTTGGTATTATTTAATTTTAATTTTTTTTAATTTTGCTATTAGGCTTAATTTCTTTTATTTTTATTATTATTTTTTGTTTGGACTTAATTTTTTTTTTTTTGCTTTTTAATTTCATTTTTCAGTACTTAAACATAAAAACCAAAACAAATCAAAATACAAATATTCACATAAAAAAAAAGAAAAAAAAAGAAAAGAAAACAAACCCAGCATATATATAACAAAAAGAAAAAAAGAAAAAAAAAAAAGAAGAGAAAACAAACAAAAGAGAGGGATCTTTTTCTTCTTTCTTCTTCGGTGACGGCCATGCGCCGACTTCACTTACTCGGCTCTACCGCCAAGCTCTTTATCCTTTTGTCATCGACCCTTGAAGGCCCTGCCTCAGTGCTTACAGGACCACTGAGAGGGTTGACTCCCTGCTGGTCCTCAAAAGCAAAGTACGAAGGTGCTCCAATCGGGCCATGACGGTGGCTTTCCGTTTCAACTCTTTATTCTCCGCCTTCAATGCGCAAATCTCTGCTCGCGCATCCTTGTACATGCGCTGGAGCAGAGAGAGTTGGGCGTTGACCTGGTGTACCTCAGTTGTCCTATTTTGCAGTCGGTGAGCCAATTTGGTGACCGCAGTCACCGTCTCCATACAGGACTGCAGTGTGTAGTGATTGGCTTCTATGTCAGATTGAGCTACCATGATTTGCTCAATCGACTTCATAGGAAGGTAAGGCAGAGGAATGACATGAAGAGTAGGAGTAGGGGCATTCGGTCCAGCAGAGCTCATGAGATCGTTCAGGTCCAGAAACAGAGTGAGGGGACGGGATGAGGAAGCCATGGATTAAAGGTGAGAGGTGTCAAAGAAATGAGTTGCAGAGAAATAAAAGCGAACATACTGAGGTTTGGCCTCCTCCGTTCAATTTCTTTTTTTTTTGTCTCGCGATGAGGAAGAAGAAACAGAAGAGAGTGGTGAAGAAGAGATAGAAGAGAATGGTGAAGAAGAAAATGAAAGAGTGTGTGATTAAGAAGAAGGCGAAAGAGAAGAAGACAAGGAGTGAGAGGGAGCTGAGGCGAGTACAAATTGAGGCCTGCTTTTGTTGGCCAATGACACAAAAGTGAGGCCGCGTGTCAAACGCGTTTATCGAAGGAAAAAGAGAGATGCGAGAGAGTTGTTTGTGTATGCATATATGTATATATATGTTTTGAATTATATAGATGCCATTTGTCCCTATCATTTTCCTCCTCCAGATTCTAACCTATGATTTCCTTTTGATAATGTCACAGGGGGAGAAATTATATGATGTTATGTATTATGGTATTATTTTGTTATGATGTTATGTATTATGGTATTATTTTGTATTATGTTATTATTTTGTTATGATGTTATGTATTATGGTATTATTTGAAAACTAATCTGATGATTATGTATTTATAGTTTGATATTTTAGTCTCATATCATATCTCTAATTAAAGCTTATTTATTACACATGTGCTAACCTATGTATTTAGAAATTAATTTTGGGAGCATAACTTGAGGGGGAGTTTTTCTTACTCCCAAATCAAATCAAAATATCATTGTGTGTCATCATCAAAAAAGCGGAGATTGTTAGACTTATTTATTTTGATGATTTATTTAATTGTGTTTTTAATTTATTTGGAAGAGAAAAATAGAATCAAAATTTATTTTAATGATTTATTTGAAAGAGAAAAATAGAATCAAAATTTATTTTGTCCCATTATTTCTCACCTAAACCTTTATCCTAAATATTGTTAGAATGTATTTAATATTTGATTAAATCATGAGTTCAAACAGCCCAAAAACAGAGGTTCAAACAACTCAGCACAGCAGCAGTACAAAAGGTTCAAGTAAAAGATATTCAATTTTGTAATGATGGAGTAGAAGATATTCAAATGAATACAACGGCTATAAGTTTCATTATATATACTAAAGCCTCTAATGTAAACAAGTTACAAAAAAAAACTAGAAAATATTTTTTGATCTATAATTACTCACATCTATTCTCTGAAAAATTCTCTGAGAAGTGTTCTTCAATTTTTGTTTACATCCTCTTTCAGAAATTATACACTAAGATGTATAGCTTTAAGCCTATCTTTCTTGTGTGAGGTTTACAGAAAAACCAGAGCTTCATTTTGTATATCCATCTAGGAGAGATATTTATTGTAAGTTTTTTTTGAAAGCAAAAATACCATTTCATCTTGTAAAAGTGTTGCAAACACTGTGTTTTTGAAATCTTGAGAGTAATTGTGAATCACCTAAGATTTGCAAGGGTTTGGACTTGTGAAGTCTGTGTAAAATCTATGGAGGATTGCTCCATGTTTATGAGGTTGCTAGCACTCCTGTGAAGTTAGAAGATAGTGGAAAATCTCAAGTGAAGCTTGAGGAGTGGATGTAGGCTTGGTTGAAGCCGAACCACTATAAATCTGTTTGTCTCCTCTTCCCTAATCTCTATACTTTCCTACTACTGCTGTAGCTATCTAATATTCATGTGTCAATCATTTGATTTATCCTATATGTTAGTTATACTTCATTGTTATTTTGCTTGATCATTTACTGCTAAGTTCATCATTGTGCTTGTTAATAATTTGTTGTACTAGTAGTTAATTTTATTGGAGTAATATTAATTTTAATTTGTAGGAACCTAATTCACCCCCCTCTTAGGTTACTTTTTGGGTAACAATTTTGTTCTGTGAGCCAACCACAGTGCCTCCCGAGGAGGTTCCCATTTTGCAGTGGTCAAGTTTTTGTGAATCATGTTAAAGATCTTTTGTATTTCTTTTGTTAATTTTGAACAAGCCTTTTGTTTGTTTGTATGTATGAATGGTGATGTGGGTATGACGTCTTAATTATGTAAATTAAGTTTTAAATTTTCAGTCTCATGTATGTCTACACAGCTCTATGGACATTATATGTTGTATTTGTTTTCGCTAACTCTTGTATTTTATTTATTTGTTCAAAAGGCTTTGGTAATGTAGCACTTGTGTCCTTTAAACTATTGGAGAGTGTATTTAATCCCTTTATTCTCATTTTAGGAGTCGATGGAGTTGTTGTATTTTGGTTTTGGAGGAGTACAATTCGATTTAAACTTGTTAGGATTGTTCGTTCACACTTGTTTACGTTGAAAAGTTCTTTGAAAACTTGGATAATTTGTTCTTGGGTCGACACTTGCCTTTTTGGGAGTCAACACCACTTTGTTGCCTTACTCTTAGTGCCTCTACTGGTTTTTGGAGTCGACATTTGAGTTCCTAGAATCGACCCTTCCCTTGTTGTTTTGTTTTGGATTGCATTCTGAAATAAAGGGTCGACACCACTGGTTCTAAGGGTCGACCCTTGCCCTCTGCACACCTTAGTGCCTCAGCTTTTTTTCCTAAGGGTCGACACCACTGTCTGAAGGGTCGACCCTATAATAACCCCGATCTGTGATTAACAAATAATCCATGATTAAGTATTCTTAATACATAATTCAGAAGAAATTCCGGGGTAATTACATGTGCAATGCATTATTTGTGTCTATATCTGTCTGTTGTAGGAATATCTGTTTGTGTTTCTGTTTCGTTCTGTGAATTAAAGGCCTTATCGGCATCTGATCAAGAAATTGACATGGTTTCTGCGTTAGTTAGCATTTTTAGAATTTTATGGTAGGTTCAATTGAAATTCAATTCGGAATCAAATAATTAGAACAAAATGATCCCAATTAGTTATCTTTAATTCAAGTTAATTAAGCTTTATTAGTGAGGCCTATATAAGGCATATGAGACCCCCAGGATACATTTTACACTCTCATGTCATTTTACTTGAGCTCCAAACGTGTAAGGGAGAGGAACCAAAAGAGATTTGAACTCAACTAGAGCAACTGAGAAAGATTTGGAAGAATTGGCTTGAAACCTCAACCAATTAGCCACCTAGAGCATAATTGAACACCTAAGGTAAGAAATCAAACCCTTAGTTGTGTGACTGAGTTAGTTCATGCGTGAATTCAAGTGAAAGATGTGGATTGACATAAGGATTAAGCTAGAATTGGAGAATTGTAACTCACACCATGCATGCATGCATATTTTCTTCCATTTTGAGTTTAATTGTTAAGGATTCTCACATGCATGTACTAAGTCTACCATAGTTTTGCAATTTCATCATGTTTTCCATCAATTTGCCTTACTTGATCATGTTTTGGAAGCTTTGAAGTCAAGAAAGTGCTTGTATGTAAGTCCATGTGTTGTTTTCAAAGTTTCAAGTTTAATTTTGAACAATTGACAAGGTTTTGGGCATTGATTTTGCGAAATTGTTTTCAACTCATGAAGTTTTACAAGTTTACATATGTTTCCCAACTTTGGGCTCAAAAAGATGTGTTTTAGAAGGTTAAAGAAGAGTTTTACACTTTGGAAGCAAATTTGGAAACTCTAGATTTCTGTTTCTCTACTCGAGCAACGGATCCTGCGCTCGAGTGACTACTCTGTGTTTTGCACCGCCGCTTGAGTGACTAAAAGTTAGCTTGAACGTAAAATGCATGCTCCCAGAAGTTTATCATTTTTGCCGACCGCTCGAGTGACAAAAGTTGCGCTCGAGCAAAGACCTCAGTCACACGCTCAAGCGACCGTCGAGCGTAACCAGTACTTTTGCAAAGTTTACAGACCACTCGAGCAAAGGAAGTTCGCTCGAGCGAGACCCTTGTTTTCAGCATATCTGTCTAAGTGCATTCCAGTATCCTTATTGCATCTAGGGCATTCCTAGGCCAAGATTAAGACATAATAGTGAGGGTAAGAAGTAGAAACACACCAAAATAAGAAAGAACTAAGTTAATGATTCTGGGTGTGTAATTCGGTACGTCTTCATTTTGTATCTGTGTAGGTTACGCGCTGCAAGTTATCGAATTTGTCTGCTTAATCTGTTTTGCAAGTGGAGCCATCTGTGAGTAATAACTTAGTAAAGTTATATTCCACTTTATTTATTTTCTGTATGTGGAATAAGATCTGTTTTATGAAATGTTATGCTCTGTACAATGAATGATTTTCCAGTTTCTGACAAGCACTCGTGACAATAATTCCATGGTTCAAGTATATGATGTGTTCCCGGTACTGAAGGTTCCTTTGTGGAACTAGCAAGCATGTGATCTGTTCTCGGTACTGGAGGTTTCTTTATGGAATTAGCAAGTTTGTCATCTGTTCCCAGTACTGGAGGTTCCTTTGTGGAACTGGCTAGCATGTTATCTATTCCCGGCATCGAAGGTTCCTTTATGGAACTAACAAGTATGACCCTCAATACTCTGTATTTGATTTTTTAGCGTTAATAGATGTACCACATATGAACAAGCATGAACTCTAATTTTTGTATATCATTCAAACAAGTATATGAATATGAATCTGTTTCTATTTTCTGAATTTGGTGGGACATCATTCATTTAACCTTTTACTCTGTTATATTACGTATGTAGGTGAGCAGGCACGTGACTAGGCCTAAGCTGCTGCCTGGAGGGTTTTGGTATCAGCCAGCCACCGTGCCTCCCGGGGAGGTCCCTGTCTATAGAAGTCAAGTTTTGTGGACCATGCTAAGAGTTTGTTTTGTGTATCATGCTAAGAATGCTTACGTTTTATTCTGTTTTTGTTCATCCGCACGCCTTGTATGGTGTTGCAAGACTTATGTGGATATGACGTCATATATGTATATATTTTATACAAGTTTTAAATTTCTGTCCCATGTATGTTAGCATAGTTACATAAATTTATATATTTGCTTCCGCAGCCCCTAATTATATGTTATTCTGTTCAGAGGCCTTTGGTAATCCAAGGATTACTGGCCGGTTACGACGCTAAACCTATAGGGGTGGGTTTGGGTCGTGACAACCCCTGTGAGTAAATTTCAAAATTTTTGGTTGGGTTTTAGGGCTCTACTTTTGGGGGTTTGACTTATTCTTTTCTCTGACTTTAGAGCTATTATTCTACCACTATAAATAGACCCCAAAACACTTTTCTCATTCACTTTTTCCTTTTTTTTCTCCCTCTCTCCTTCCTGTTTACATTGTGAATCCCTCTCTCTCTTAGAAACTCAACTTTGTCACCTAGATCTCTAGATCTACTTGGTTAGAGACATCTTTTCACCTTAGTCCTTTGAGAAAGATTGTAGATCTCGTCAAGAGCTTTCTTTTGATCCAAGAGTTTTGCAGTTTCATCGACTTTGAGTTTTTCGGAGTTCTCCTCTTCGCTTCAAGAGGTAGGGTCTATTTCCTAAACTCAATATGAGTTCGGTAGCATATTTGTGGCATATTTTGTTATGTATATTTGGTAATTATTTGGTATGATTTTTACACTTGTTATTTATTATTTCAAAAGATCTATGGATTTGAGTGTTTTGGATTAAACTTGGAGGTTTGGATTTAACATGAAAAAGAGAGAGATTTTTCAAATGAGTTCTCGAATGAGTTAACTTGGTGGCTTTCCTTTACTCAAAGTGATTTTGAAAGAAAATGAGATTTTGTTCTAAAACCATAGGTTTTAGCTTGTGTTGGAAAACAATGAAAAATGGTGTTGGTTTTGTAAGAGATGAGAAGAAAATGGTTGTGGAATGTTGAAAATGGTTATTGTTACTCTTTTGAAAAATATATCTATATTGATATCTTTTGATTATTGCATTAGAGATAACTGTTTTGGCTATCGGTGGAGAATAACATTGCCGTGTATTTGAAATTGCATGTAGATTAGGCAATTTGAAATCATACATATCATGTAGCATGTAATGGATTCTTGGAATTTGAAAACCGTATGTTTGGAAAGAGGTTTTGGAAATTCTCGTATTTTGTTTTGGAACATTTGTATTGTTTTGGAAAACAATATTTTGAATCACACGTGTTGTACTGTTGGAAAAAAGATAAATAAAGTGGTAATGCTACGAGGGGGTGTTAAAGCAGAATTAAGTTGGCTTGTGTGTCCATAGTGAAAGACCTAAACCCGCGTGGTAGGTGTCGAGCCTTCCGGTTAGCACTGGTAAAAATGACCTTGTGACTTGTATAGTTACTTGTATGAACACTAGCCCCGAGATTTACCCATTTTATTTATTATCGTTTTGGCTTGAAAGGATGTTTTGGAAAAAGGTTTTAGCAATGTATTCGTATTTGATTTAGCAATGTATTTGCTGGTTGGTATTGAAATACTCGGATCGGTTTTTGGAAAAGGGGTTTCATATCAAACGGATGTTTTGAACTTGGAAAATGTTTTGATTAAATGTAAGGTTTTGGTACTTGGAAAGAAAGGATTTTGTTGAGTAATCAAATGGATTTGAAATTGCATTTTAGGCATATTGCATATATGTGTTGCATCATGATCATTTATGTTAGTGGAGCATGTTTAGTTTTTGAAATATTCTCTACTGGACTTTATGCTCACCCTACGTGGCTGAAAATGTTTTTGAGGTGTACATGTGTGGATGTGGACTATGACGTGAAGTTGTGTTTTGGAACGGTGTAGGGTGGGGTTCTATTATTTGTAGGCCAAGGGCCCTTCATGTTATTTATTGGTCGTGTGCCATCCTTGTAAGGGTTACACCCTTGTGTATGATGTAAGCCTCAGGGCGTTTAATTTGATTTATAACATATGTGCATGTTTTAGTTACAAAACATCCATTCGACTTAGATCTTGTATATAAGAATGTATAAAATTGGATAAACACATATATTGTGTGACTATATAATATTCATTTGTATGAGAGTTGTTATCTATTATTCATCGTCGAGTGGTTTATTCACGTGAGCTGGACCTTATAAATCCAGGGTGGTGTAACAACTTGGTATCAGAGCTAACCAAGTTTGAAAACCTTAGGCTCGTGGGAAGTGGTTAGCCATAGTGGGTTTATCATGTGTGGTGAGGACATTTGTATGTTGTGTGCTATATGATAACATGCTTATGTGTTGTATTTTGTGTGGGCATGAGGTTGAGACTCATAGATATTATTCAATGTCTAGTTGATTAACTTGGAGGTCTTATTGGAAATGCGCTTGATTAATGTTGTTTTTAATAGGAAATCTAAGGAAGCGCTGGAACGAATAATTATCTTTGTAGGCTTAGCTTGGTTATGTGTTATACGTTATGTGGTAACTGATGTATGAGTTGGTTGGAGTCTAAATGCAGTTGTTTGAGTAATTGCTTATATGATGGTACTGTGTTAGTATTTTGGTGAAGGGTACTCGTGCTATGTATCCTAGGTTACGTGTTTTCTCTTTAATATAGACGTGTTGGGCAGTGGTAGTAAATGTTGGGTGGGCACCTCTATGTGTGCTATATAGGTGGTATGTTATGTGTCTAATGCTAGAGTGTGTGAGATTTTGTTGGGAACACCATTTGATATGTGCTAAATTTGTTATGTTTGTTTTGATTAGGATGTCTAGGCGATGATGTGACGACTTTCCTCCTTTCACATTGCAGAGTTAAGGAAGCAATTTCTGGAGTTGAGCCAAGGTACTACACCTTTGGCACATTTGAAGCGTAGTTTACCAATCTGTCTAGGTTCGCTTCGGAGTTGGTGAAAACCGAGGAGCTCCGTTGTGCAGAGTTTGAGAGTAAGTTATGTGATGATGTTAGGGGAAGGATTGTTGGGCCTTAGCATAGGAATTATCGTACACTTATAGAAGCGGCAACTCACGTAGAGGCCGCAGTCCTAGTCATGGGACAGACTGGAGAGGGGGCCACTTCGGCAACTCCTACAGCTGGGGGTCATGGTAGACCTAGTAAGAACCAAAGAAGAAAGGCAAGGTTGTTGCCTTAACCAATAATTGTATCAACAGGGTCATCTAGCCAATCGGGACGTAAGGTAATCGAGTGCTCACAGGAGGAGCAGTCATTGGAATCCTTACCAGTTCAGACTTCGAACCAGTCATGTATTCAGGGACGGTCTATTTGCTATGAATGTAATCAATCGGGTCATACCAGGCATTTTTGTACACAATGGGGGACTTCTTTGGATAATCTGCAAACTAGTCGGGTTCTGCCTTATCTATCCAGGTAGGGGCGATACCGATACTAGAATCAAGTAGGCTAGACTTCGAGGGTCATTGAAGGGTCAAACTTCTATTTGAGTGGGGAGATGCGTGTTTGTTTCAAGTGTGGCCAGCCGGGTCACATTTATAGCTCTTGTCCTTGGCGTCATAGTTCAAGGATTGTTCCGAAGGTTGAGGATAACCCTTCTCGACAATCAGGATAAGAATGTGATGGTGGTGTTGGTGGAGGAATAGTTGTTTTGGGCAGTTAGTTTTGAGTACCTTGTTTTGGGAACTGGAGGGTAAACGGTTGTAATTATTATGTGATCGTTTTGTTTTATAATCGGTACGGTGTGGATCGTCAAAATATTATGACTTTTGTTTATGTGTGTATACATGATGGGTTGTTTATTTTGAGCAGTTGGATATGTTGTAATTTGGAGTTTTCCTTAATATGATGGGTATTTTGAGGGTCGTTATGATTAGTTAGAATATTGCGAGGGTGAAATTATACCTATCAATATGTTTGGTTTGGTTGATGTTGGTTTATGTTAGAGGTATAAGTTTTAATTTATTGTGGTGGAAGTTTCTTGGGAAGCAAGAGGGTTGTGTCTTGTAGTTGTAGGAGTAGTGTTGTGTTTGTTGGTTGAGGTTTGGAATGACAGTGATGAGGTGATTGTTTTTCGGAGATGGGTCGTGTTCTGGCTCATTTAGTGTTCTAGGTTGGTTGAGAGAGTAGTTGGGAATATAGTGTTGTATGACTCGGGTAGAGGAGGTTGACAACTTCTTTTGTTCTTCTGTGGAGTTAAGATAGTGCAACTTTGAAAACCAAGTGTCGTGTGGATGTGTTGGGGCTTGATTCAGGGTAATTGTTCAGTAAATATTAGCAGCTGGTAGATTGACTAGGAGACTTAGTGTTTTGGTGGTACTTGTGTAATGGGTGATGGGATAGAATGTGGAATAAGAGTTGACTTTATTGGTCATTGATGGATGGAAGTGTTGTGTTTACTTGTTGTTCGATTTAGGTTATCATGTAGTGCTGGTGGTGCTGTAGCGTGGTAGGCTCTTACGACTTAGTTTGGTACGAGAGAATAAATATATGAAACTCGTTGTTATGAACTCGATCGAGATTGTGGTTGCATTGGCAGAGTGAAGGCATTAGTGCTGAAATAACCCATTTGGGGTTAAGAGTGAGATGTTCTGCAGTTGTGCGGCGTGTAACGGTACATGGTTTGTGTGATTGTTGCTAGATAATGTGTAGGAGGGGATTAGTCATGAGACAGTCCCAGCAGGGTGCCTCGGTGGGGCAATAGTATGGTTAATGTATGAATTGAGTAGTTGGAGTTCGATAGTGCTGGGTCACGGGGGTGTGGATTTTGTTTTTTGGTTTAGGGAGTGAAGCTCTAGGAGAGGTGGTAAGATTGGGTAAAGTGATTGGTGCGCCCCATCAGAGTTGTTTTGACCTTATCGGTCCTTGTGTGCGTGGTGTGAAAGGTTGGTGTGTGCGTTGACTTGAGAGGGTGTGTTGTATTTTAACTTGAGAAGTCCATTTCGGACTCAAATGTGAAATGAGGATGTGCATGTGTAGACACTCCATTTTTGACCGTGCTTAAGACTTGGGCGCCAGTGATTGGATCATTCGATGGTGCAGGCTATGCTATGCAAATGTTCGATTTCTTTGGCAAGGAGAGAGTCAAATCCCAACCTCACACCCCATTTTTGGACTAAAACTATTTTGACCAAATATTTTAGACCTTAAAACCCTCTCTTTCAAAACATTTTTGAAAAAAGTTTCTACGATGTTCCGAGGCTCGCATTTTGTTAAATGTTGTGCTTTTCGGTAAACCGAGCAAGGACAAAGTGGGAATAAATGAAGGAGAGGTGAGCTCATTGAAAAAATCTTTAAAACATCTTGTTTAGAGGTTTGGAATTGAAGAAAAGAAGAGGAGAGGGAAGAAACCAAGTTGGAGAAGAAGATGGGCATGAACCGTTAAGAGAGAGTTGAGCAGCCTTCACCAAATCAGGTCTATCCTTTTGTACACTTGGACTTAAGTTGTGAGGCCACCACCGTCGGAAAGTGGACTTCCGGGGCTTCATTTTGCACTCAAGAATCTCCTTAAGCCGAGGCCAGATGAGGGAGATATGGTTGGTTGAAGTTAGGCATCAATCCAGTTGGACCGAAATTGAGTAGTCTTCACTAAAAGAGGGATATCTCTTAGAACACATGGAATTTTGATGTGAGGCTACACCATTGGAAAGATTACTTCCGTGGCTTCAATTTAGACACAAGAATGACCTTAAAAGGAGTCTAGATGAAGGAGTTATACCTGTTTGAAGTCGGGCTTGGAAGCAGATTTTTAGTGGCCGGCCGGCCACCACAAGTGGACGACCAGCCAGAAAAGTGGGTTGTCGGCTACTAAAGTGGCCGGTCTGCCACTAATGTCCCAAACTCAGATATTTTGCAGATCTTTTCCCTCCAGCTGTTCTACACAACCTCCAGCTGTCCCAATTCAGATATTTCGAGCTGATGCTTTTATTTTGCTATATATTGAAGCCATATCTCTCATATTGCAAGGTTAGAAAATTTTGGGAGCCTCTCTCTCTAAAAATCCTCTCTCTCTAGAGTTCTCTCTCTCTTGCCCTTTTGTGCATACAAGAAGAGAGTGTGCATGGAAGTAGAGATAGATCTCTCCTTTGCCTAGACATTTTTTATCAAACTTGACCACTATTGGGCTAAGATTCCTTGGGACCTTGTTTGAGTGCTAGAAGGAGGATTGAGCTTGGTTTGGTGCCTCTTTTGTGCCTAAGTGGTACTTTGCTTCAAAAGTATAACACTTACCTTATTTAAGCTTGCTTTGAACACTTATTTTGCTATCTTCTTCCACTGTTTTGAGCTGGTTTTCAACTAAAAAAAACTCTGTTTTTCAGTCCTTAAAATGGTGGTTTAAGGCCTTTTTGTGCTAAGGGGTAGTCTACCCTTCTTGTTGCCTAATTGTTAAGCTTTTTGTGCCATCTTTCAAGGCCTTTAAATCAAACTTTTTGGGCCTGTAAACCACTGAAATTTAGAGTTATTTCAGTGGTAAAAACTTTGTTTTGAAGTCCAAAAAGGGAGGGGTTGGCCTCCCCTCCTTGTGTCTCTCTTCCATGCCTAGTTAGCATTGCATAGTAGCATGTTTTTGTGACTTGTGTTAGCTTATTTCCAGCACATTTTTGCCTCTGATTTGGCATGTTTTAGGACTGTTTTGGGCTGGTTTGGTCCTTTAAGTCTTGCTTTGTATGCTTGTAGTGCAATTGTGCTTAAGGGTCTAGTTTGTGCTATGTGTTAGCCTTTCATTCTAGCATTTTTTAGCTTACTTTAAGCATGTTTTAGAACTTCTTTTAAACTGTTTTAGGACTGTTTTAAAGTGTTTGTGCCTTTGGGGCCTTGTATTGTATAGCTATAGTGCAAATGCCTTCATTAGCTTATTGTTTTGAGGCCTCTAATGTGTTTTGCATGAGATGATTGCATGTTATGGCATCATTTAGCATGTGATTTCAGAGCATATACCTCTGTCACATTCTCACATATATCGCTCTTTAATTGCTTTTGAGAGTTGTGCCTTATGCCTTGCTTGCGAGCCAACATATGCGCATGATCTTCTACTCTTTTGTGCCTTAATTTCAACATGTTTAGGCCACTGATTTTCATGTTTTAGGTCTGTCCATAGCTAGTTTGGTTGTTTGAGCTTGATAACGCATGCTTCTAGTGTAATACACTTCACTAGCTTTGATGCCTTTGGCTATTGACATGTTGTGTATATGTTGATAGCATGATTTAGTATCTTTAGCATGCCATTTCAGCACTAAAAAGTCTGCCACCTCCCTCCATTCTTCATTTTTTAATTCTCTTTTGAAAGTGCTCTTGAGCCTCTTGTTGGCTTGAGTGTGAATTTGAGGTTCTCATGCCCAATGGTTTTAACCCTTTCTTGGGAGTTTCTACTAACCAACAGCATGAGACCTCTTTCATGCTCAAAACACTTGTGGCTTAGACCATTTCTCCAATTAGAGGACTTTTCACATTGGACTTAACCGGTTAAAGGACTAATTGGTAAGCTAAAATGTGTAAACAAGAAATGGAAGTAAAACATGTGCAAGATAAGCATTTGTGTTGCATTGCATGTGTTTGGATCGGACGTTAATCCAAAGAAGTGATGAAACGTGTCATATTTCTTGGTCACTATCCCCCCTTGATCATGCATGATAGGGCGATGGCATTTTGAGTCTTATGTGCGCATTCACTAAGCTTGTGCAAGCTTGGTCCTTTGGCCATCATGCATTGAGATGCTTGATTGGTGGCTTGAGAACCAAGTGCTACACTCCTTTGAGCTTGAGACATGATAAGGAGGGTGGCAGTACACATATTTCTTGCAAAATACATTGCTGTGCCTCTGTTGTTCTCTGTTGCAACAAAACCAGAAGTCTGGAGAAGCAGGTGGCCTACCGGCCACTTGAGGTAGCCGACCGGCCAGTTAGGGTGGCCGGCAGCCACTTATTGTGGCCGACCGGCCACCAGTTCATTTTTTGTGCAGAAATGGTCTTGTTTTGGAGCAAAAATAGTGTGGAGGTTGGTTCAATGTTTAGAAAGCAAGGCAAGTGCAAATAGAGGCAATTGACGGCAAAGCAATGGATTTCTGGGATGACGCCAACCGAGCATGCATGTCTTCCTCGCCTGCGAGGCCGTTTCACTGCTTATGATTAGTTTGTGTAATTAATCATTCAATTTGTTGTGTAATATCTTAATTAGCTTAGAATAAGTTAGTTAATTAGATTCAATTCGGTTTGTAATAATTAATTAGCTAAGTTAGTTAATTAGTTGGTTTGTAATAATTAGCTTAGCTTAGCATAGCTTAGCTTATTTATTCAGACCCTCCTTTGAGAGGGCGTAATGTTGTAATAAGTGTGCGTGCGTGTGTGCATGTCTTTCAACCCCACTTCTTTCTCATTCTTACTTAACTGCTTTCGATGGTTAGTTTAGGGCACGTTTTCAATTAGCATACATTATGCTTTGCATGTTTGCATCATCCATTTGTCTTGCATGCACCGGGCTCAGCGCATCATCAAACTGCATCGTATTTCAATACTTCTTTGAATACGTGTATCAAATTGTTGCATTCATATGCCATTTTAGATAGCCGAGCCCATTAGTTGCATGTTGCATGTGTTGCATTAGGCATTCTGTATAGTTAGAATCATGCATATTTCTAACTAGTTTTTGTTTTGGCTCGGAGTACATTGTAAGTGTTACGCTTTAGCATATTTGCTTGAGTGTGAGTGTTGCCATGATCACATGCTTGCCATGAGGCTATTTGCTTATATGATAAATTACATGAATGCCTGTGGATGAAGGTTTTGTTGCCTGAATTGGAACAATTCGATGATTGTGAGTTTTAAGCCCACTTTGCGAAGTGGCAAAATCATGTTTTCAAGCCCACTTGAGGGTGGCAAATCCAAGCTTTAGCCCGCTTGCGAGTGGCACTTTCAAACCATTTTCAAAAACAAACATGAGTTGTTTTGTTCCAATTCTCGTGATTGAGTCTATACTTGTATGTTGTGCGCATCACATAGTAAAGTTAGCTAATAACTAGATAAGAACACATGTGTTTATAAAATAACATATCATGGTAGTAGAGGCCGATCTTTGATCGGGCGAGCGGGGGTACTCATGTCATGACCTTCCCCTCTCGTACCCAAGTTCCCGAACCGAGACAACTTTGATGATGACGGACACGTGGCTTTTGGCACGAGTCAGGGTTTTCTAAATTTCCTAAAAATAAAATATTTAGGTGGCGACTCTGTAATCTGGCAAAGCAGTCCAGTTTTGACATTATTTGATTCAAAATCAATTTTCCAAAATGATTTGCCGGATTGGACTCTTTGGTGTTTATCAGTCTCACATTGCACTTTGTGAGATTAGATTCAAAACCGTGACAGGAGTCCAAACTGTAGTAAGACCAATACGCGCCTCTCCGAAAGGGGGGCGCGCGAAGAAAGTCAGGTCTACAGCATGCCACATAGGCATACGTGTGATAGGTGAGTTGAGAACCAGAGTACTGTAGCTTAACTTTGAAGAATTCAGAAGGATTCAATGAACATGTGAGGTTGTGTGTGGAACTCCATTTCGAAGTTAGTGAGGTTGGGCAAGGTGTTGGCGTTGATGTTGGGTTATATGAAGTTAAGTGGTATGTTGGTGTTTGGAGATTGGTGCGGGATAGTGGTGTTGGATAGTTGATTGGTTTGTATTTGGGTTGGTTAATGTATAGTCACCTCTGAAATAGGTTGGAATTGAGGGTTGTATAATTGAACAATGTCATGGTGTGGTACGTAAGTCATATATGGACAATTGGGAAATTGTTTTGAGCTTGCGGTAACTTGTTTGGGGTTACGGTTGTAAACTTTGGTCATGTGAGCGCTTTTGCGCCATTTTGTGATTGGTAGGTGTGAAATTTCTTCCTCTTGTGTTATTACGTTATTGGCATTTCAAAAATTTCTAAGAGTTCTTAGCGTGGAAATTTTGTTTTGGTATTGTGGTATCACTGTGGTTGTGATGGGTTTTGTTGGGTGACTGTGTTGTGGTTCAGCGGAGGAACGCTAAGGAGTGATTTTGAGGAAAACAAAAAAATTTCTTTTTGTGTTGTGGCATTGAGTAGTTTTCCTAAACTATAATGGTTTTGGTTTGAAATGTAAGTTTTTAGTTTAATAAAAAACTGAACTCAAAAAAAATAAAAAAAAATAAAAAAAAATAATAATAATATTTTGAAAATGAAAATGATTTTGGTGTTATGAGTAACACTAGTGGTTTGGAAAACTTGTTTGAAAATCCCTGAGTTTTGTTATGAACGGTTGAAAATGTGTTTAGGTTGTAACGGTGTGAGTTTGAACATCTTTTGAGAAAGCAAAGTGTTTTGAAACAAATGCAAAAAATAAGGATTGGGAGACTTGTTTTGATCTAGCCTGAGTTACTAGTTATGTGGTATGTATTTGTTTTGTACGAGCTTGAAATTATAGGGCATTGATGTGCCGTAATGTTGTTTAGATTAATCATGTTTGGTTTTATGTTCTCGTGCTTGAGAGAGTTGATTGGGAGCTTTATGTGTGAATAGCTTTCTTATTTTCTGTGTCTGAGCATTGAGCACTTGGTAGTGATTTGAGTATTGTCGGTGGTTGAGGAGTAGATCACGTCCTTGAGTTCGAGGAGTTCTTGTTGTCGTTGTTGTTGTGGTGGTTGTTATTTCTTGTCTCATAGACCACAACGAGTTATGTGGATTGAAGGGTCATCAGTGAAGTTTTCTTACCATTCTTGGTGTTCAGGTGTCTTCGGAACCTCGAGGTGTTGGACTGAGACTGTCACGACCCAAACCCGCCCCTATAGGTTTAGCATCGCAACCGGCCAGTAATCCTTGGATTACCAAAGGCCTCTGTACAGATTAACACATATTTAAGGGGCTAGCGGAAGTAGATATATAAAACATACATAGTGTATTGAGCTGTGTAGGCATACGTGGGACAGAAATTTCAAAACTTTATATACAAACACGTGACGTCATAATTATAGTAGTCTTACGTCACATTCATAACAGATATAACCAAAAAGGGACTTAGCCCAAAATACAAATAAATAGAAAACTTGATCATAATCCAAAAGAGAAAGCAAAGTCTTATACGTTTACAAAACATGACCACATGACTTTTGGAACCTTCTTGAGAGGCACAAGGGTTGGCTGACAAAACAGACTCTAGGTGATCATCATTGAGCCTGACCACGCGCCTGATCACCTACATACATAAGTAATAGAGTGAACGGGAGCCCAGTGAATAATAATAGAGTAAAGGGTTTTAATTGAATGATGTCCCATATCAGATTCAGAGAACAGATTCCATATCAGAAACAAATTCATATTCTTATACAAAAATCAGAGTTCATGCTTAATCATACGTAGTACATCTATTAGCATTAACAAAACAGATACAGAACAGATGCAGAACATATGGTGGTTATGTATATCCAGTCCATAAAGGAACCTCCAGATCTGGGTAACAGATAATAGATATGCTGAGCTCCATGATGGAGCTTCCGGTACGGATAACAGATTACAGACATATTAAGTTCCATAATGGCACCTCCGATACTGGGTAACAGCTAACATATATCACATGATGCTAGGGAAGCCACAAATACATTTTAGAAATTGGACAATCATTCATTGTATAGAACATAACATTTCAAAAAACAGATCTTATTTCATTATACAGAAAATAAATAAAGTTGAACATAACTTTACTAAGTTATTACTCATAGGTGGCTCTGAAAGCAGATAGACAGAGCAGACAAATCAGATGGCTTACGACGCGTGACCTACATAAACATAACAGATACACATGTTGAAACTCACACTCGGATAGTACTTAACTTATTGTATTTCATTCTTAGTGTGTTTCTAAGTCTTATCCTCATTATTATGTCTTAATTAGAGCTTAAGAATGCCTAAGATTCAATGAGGATACCAAAAATGTGATTCAAAACACTTAATCAAATTTGCTAAAAACAGGGTCTTCGCTCGAGCGCAACTTTCTTCATGCGAGCGGAGGTTCAAAAATAACAGTGGCTGCTCGAGTGCAACTTCGGTCGCTCGAGCGGTCTGTAAACTCTGCAAAAGTACTGGTTATATGAATTTTGCGCTTGACGGTCGCTCGAGCATGTGACTGAGGTCTTCGCTCGAGCGCAACTATGGTCGCTCGAGTAGTCCACAAAATGTGTAAACTTCTAGGAGCATGCATTTTACGCTCGAGTGCACTTTAGCTCGTTCGAGCGGACATGCAAAATCAAGAGTGGTCGCTCGAACGCAGACTCTGTCACTCGAGTGGTGATTTAGACTTCTAGAATTTCCAGATTGCTATTCATGGCCCAAAACTTGAATTCAAAGCCTCAAAACACATTTTTTGGGCCTGAAACTTAAGAAATCTCTTATAAACTTGTAAAACATCATGAATTCAAAGCCATTTTGTAAAATCAAAGCCCAAAGGTCAGCCAATTGAACCAAAATCAACTTAGAGTTTAAAGAACATAACATGTATGCATTAATATGAACTCAAACCTTCCAAAACATGATCAATTAAGGCCAATTGGTAGGAAATGTGATGAATTCTTAAAACCAAACTAGACTTGATACATGCATGAGAGAATTCTTTTGAAAACAGCATCAAAACTCCATGAAATGCACATGCATGTATGAAATGTTCATCTTCTCTACATTATTAGCTCAATTCTTGCATAACTCCACTTAATCCTCTATAATTCATGTCCTAGATATTATGATTGTCTAAGTATTGAATCCTTACCTCAACTTCTCAATTAAGGTCTAAGTGATGAATTCACTAAGATTCCAAGCCCAAACCTTGAATTTCCAAGTTAATTCCTTCCAAATTCTAGCAATTCCCTTGTTTGACCTCAATTCTCTCTTCCTCTCTCTCACACACATTTTTTAGGCTCAAAAAACTTGAAATGAGAGTGTGTAAAATGATCTAAGGCTTAACATTAGCTTTATATAGACTCCACTAATTAATCTAGCTTAGCCTAATCAATTTATAATTAATTAATCTAATTATTTGGTTTCGAATCGAATTTCATTTAAACCTACCATAAAATTTTAAAAATTCTAAATAACACATAATCCAAGTCAATTCATGATCGGATGTCGATAAGGCCTTCAATTCGCAGAATAAAATAGAAACGTAAGCAGATGTTTCTACCACAGACAGATATAAACACATATAATGCAATACACATGCAATTAATTCATAATTTCATCTTAATTACTCATTAAGCATTCTTAATCCTGGTTTAGTGGCTAATCATAGTTCGGGGTTGTTGTAGAGACGTATCCCCAAATAGATCTAAGCTTGGGTTAGCGTTGTGTTTCTTTTATAGAGTGGGTGGCCTTTTTGGTTTTGGCGTTTCTCAAATTTCGGGGACGAAATTTCCTAAGGTGGGGAGGTTGTATCACTTGTGTCCTTTAAATTATTGGAGAGTGTATTTAATTCCTTTATTCTCATTTTGGGAGTCTTTGGAGTTGTTGTATTTTGATTTTGGAGGAGTACAATTCGATTTAAACTTATTAGGATTGTTCGTTCACGCTTGTTTACGTTGAAAAGTTCTTTGGAAACTTGAAAAATTTGTTCTGGGGTCGACATTTGCCTTTTTGGGGATTGACACCACTTTGTTGCCTTACTCTTAATGTCTCTGCTAGTTTTTGGGGTCTACACTTGAGTTCCTAGGGTCGACCCTTCCCTTGTTGTTTTGTTCTAGATTGCATTCTGAAATAAAGGGTCGACACCACTAGTTCTAAGGGTCGACCCTTGCCCTCTGTACACATTAGTATCTTTGCTTTTCTTCCTAAGGGTCGACACCACTATCTGAAGGGTCAACTCCTGTGAGTAAATTTCCAGATTTGATTTTGGGGCTCTACTTTTGGGGGTTTGACTTATTCTTTTCTTTGACTTTAAAGCTATTATTCTACCACTATAAATAGACTCCAAATACACTTTTCTCATTCACTCTCTCCTTTTCTCTCTCTCTCTCTCTCTCTCTCTCTCTCCTTCCTCTTTACACCGTGAATCCCTCTCTCTCTCTTAGAAACTCAATTTTTTCACCTAGATCTCTAGATCTACTTGGTTAGAGACATCTTTTCACCTTGGTCCTTTGAGAAAGGTTGTAGATATCGTCAAGGGCTTTCTTTTGATCCAAGAGTTTTGTGGTTTCATCAACTTTAAGTTTTTCGGAGTTCTCCTCTTCGCTTCAAGAGGTAGGGTCTATTTTCTAAACTCAATATGAGTTCGGTAGCATATTTGTAGCGTATTTTGCTATGTATATTTGGTAATCATTTGGTATGATTTTTACACTTGTTATTTATTATTTCAAAAGATCTATGGATTTGGGTGTTTTGGGTTAAACTTGGGGGTTTAGATTTGACATGAAAAAGAGAGAGATTTTTCAAATGAGTTCTTGAACGAGTTGACATGGTGGTTTTCCTTTACTCAAAGTGATTTTGAAAGAAAATGAGGTTTTGTTCTAAAACCATGGGTTTTAGCTTGTGTTGGAAAACAATGAAAAATGATGTTGGTTTTGTAAGAGATGAGAAGAAAATGATTGTGGGATTTTGAAAATGGTTGTTGTTACTCTTTTGAAAAATATATCTATATTGATATCTTTTGATTATTGCATTAGAGATAACTGTTTTGGCTATCTGTGGAGGATGGCATTGCCGTGTGTTAGAAATTGCATGTGGATTAGGCAATTTGAAATCATACATATCATGTAGCATGTAATGGATTCTTGGAATTTGAAAACCGTATGTTTGGAAAGAGGTTTTAGAAATTCTCGTATTTTGTTTTGGAACATTTGCATTGTTTTGGAAAACAATATTTTGAATCACGCGTGTTATGCTGTTGGAAAAAGATAAATAAAGCAGTAAAGCTACCAGGAGGTGTTAAAGTAGAATTAATTTAGCCTGTGTGTCCATGGTGAAAGACCTAATAAACCCGCGCGATAGGTGTCGAGCCTTTCGGTTAGCACCGGTAAAAATGACCTTGTGACTTGTATAGTTACTCATATGAACACTAGCCCTGAGATTTACCCATTTTATTTATTACCGTTTTGGCATGAAAGGATGTTTTGGAAAAAGGTTTAAGCAATGTATTCGCATTTGATTTAGCAATATATTTGCTGGTTGGTATTGAGATACCCAGATCTGTTTTTGGAAAAAGGGATTTTATATTAAACGGATGTTTTGAACTCAGAAAACATTTTGATTAAACGTAAGGTTTTGGTACTTGGAAAGAAAGGATTTTGTTGAGTAATCAAATGGATTTGAAATTGCATTTTGGGCATATTGCATATATGTATTGCATCATGATCATTTATGGTAGTGGAGCATGTTTAGTTTTTGAAATATTCTCTACTGGGCTTTATGCTCACCCTACGTGACTGAAAATGTTTTTCAAGTGTACATGTGTGGATGTAGACTGTGACGTGAGGCTATGTTTTGGAACCGTGTAGGGTGGTTCTATTATTATAGGCCAATGGTCCTTCATGTTATTTATTGGCTGTGTGCCATCCTTGTAAGGGTTTCATCATTGTGTATGATGTAAGCCTCAGGGCGTTTAATTTGATTTATAACATCTGTGCATGTTTTAGTTACAAAATATCCATTCGACTTAGATCTTGTATCTAGGAATGTATAAAATTGGATTAAACACATATATTGTGTGACTATATAATATTCATTTGTATGAGAGTTGTTATCTATTGTTCATCGTCGGATGGTTTATTTACGTGAGCTGGACCTTGTAAATCCAGGGCGTGACAGGTAATCTCAAGATTACTGGCCGGTTACGATGCTAAACTTATAAGGGTGGGTTTGGGTCGTGACAAACTGGTATCAGAGCACGAGTTATACCACACACATGAGTTCATATGAGCTATATGATGTCCTAGAAAATAACTAGGGACATTACATCTGTATGTGTGAGTGTATGTGTTAATTTCTATAAATGTGAAAACTGACTCTGAACATGAACATATGAAATTGAAAAGAATGATTTGAAGCTGAATGCTCCGAACACTGTGAACAAGATTATTTCTATGTTTGTAATTGCCTTGTTTACTTATAACAAAATGGACAGTACAAGAAGTGACGGTACAACCAAATCCTCTGAGACCCGAATGAGCCGAATGGAACAGATTCTTGAAGCTTTAACAGAAGCAATGATGCAACAACAAAGGCAACAACTTTTGCCTCCTCTGCTTCCTCCGATCCAAGTAGAACTAACAAACACCGATATTATCTCATTGACTCAAAAATTCAATAAGATGAAGCCACCAACTTTCTTGGGTGGAATTGAGCCTTTAAAGGCTGAAACGTGGATGCTAGAAACTGAAAAATTATTTGAAGCCTTTCTATATACTGAGACTCAAAACGTTTTGTTGGCCACCTATACTCTGAAGGACGAAGCCCGACGTTTGTGGATGCTTATTCGTGATAACAGTGGAACTTTGACTTGGGATCGATTCAGAGAGATCTTTTATGAGAAATACTTCCCTCAGTGTTTAGAAAAGTGTCTGAATTCCAAGAACTCAAGCAAGACAATATGTCAATAGTAGAGTATGAAGCCAAGTTTACCGAATTGGCTCGATTTGCTCCACACATGGTGGATATCGATTACAAGAAGGCTCAAAAATTTGAAGGGGGCTTGAACCTAGATATATTTGATCGGGTTGGTGTATTAAAACTACTCAAATATGTGGATGTCCTTGACAGATCTTTAATAGCTGAAGCTAATTTGGCTGCAATGAAACAAACTAAAGCTCCGACAACTGAATGGAGAGGTAAGAGATCGAGATTTAATTTTAAAAAGGTCGGTCATTCTCAAATAAGTAAAATACGGGATCCTATAGTAGCTTAAGCCAAAGTAGTAGATCTACACCGACTTGCCTAGAATGTGGTAGGAAACACAAGGGTGTTTGTTATAGAGCAATGGGTGCCTGTTTTAGGTGTGGTAAAACTAGCCATATGATGAAAGATTGTCCTGTCGGGTCTGAAAATGCCAACCGTCTAACAGCAAGTTCAGCTGGATCCGCTTCTACATTAAGAATGAATACGAGAGCTAACACTGGATGGGAAACCTTAAGGTAGGGTCGAGTATTTGCACTTGTGCCTAGTGATGTGTAGAACACCTAATCAGTGGTGTCAGGTATACTCCCTATTTGTGCTCAAAACGCATATGTGTTGATAGATTCAGGATCCACTCATTCATTTGTATCTCATGCTTTTTCTCGAAAGTTGACTAGACCTTTAGAATCTCTAAATTATTTGTTGTCTGTATCTACACCATCTGGAGGTTCTATGTTATGTGCTTATGTGTATCCTGTGTGTGACATCATGATTGGGGATGTATTATTATACATTGATTTGCTACGATTGGACATTACTCATTTTGATTGCATATTGGGTATGGATTGGTTAACTAAGTACCGTGCAACTATTGATTGTGTGAATAAATCTGTTGTTTTCTGACCACCTGGCTTGTCTGAATTTGTGTTTGCTGGGAATGGGATAGTTCCACCTCCGTATATGATTTATGCCTTGAAGGCCGTCAAATTACTTAGAAAGGGATGTAGGGGTTATTTGTGCAATGTTGTAAATGTAACTTCTGATAGCCTTAATGTGGAAGCTATTCCTGTAGTCTGTGAATTCCCTGATGTGTTTTCCAATGATTTACCTGGGGACTTAATTGATAGAGAAATTGAATTCACTATTGATGTAATGCCTGGAACACAGCCAATCTCCAAGATCCCTTATAGAATGTCAACCTCTGAATTAAAAGAACTAAAAGTCTAATTGCAAGAACTGTTAGACAATAAGTTTATTCGGCCAAGCACTCCACCTTAGGGTGCTCCAGTTCTGTTTGTTAAAAAGAAAGATAGGACTTTGAGGTTATGTATAGATTACCGGGAATTGAACAAAGTAACTATCAAAAATAAATATCCATTGCCCCGAATAGATGATTTATTTGATCAACTCCAGGGAGTCCAAGTATTCTCTAAAATTAATCTTAGATCTGGGTACCATCAATTGA